>JAVJIF010030224.1:0-43959 GCA_038442645.1 Agave tequilana
GAGTCCGGAAATGTGATTAGGAATAAGGCTAGGTTAGTGGCCCAAGGTTACACTCAAGTTGAGGGAATTGACTTTGAGGAGACCTTTGCACCCGTAGCACGGCTTGAAGCCATACGATGACACTAGCTTTTGCATCTTTCAAAAATTTTAAACTTTTTCAAATGGATGTGAAAGTGCATTTTTGAATGGTTTTATAAATGAAGAAGTTTATGTTGCTCAACCTCCCGGTTTTGTTGATCATGTTCATCCCGATTTTGTTTTTAAACTTGATCAAGCTTTGTATGGATTGAAACAAGCTCCAAGAGCTTGGTATGAAAGGCTTTCTAGTTTTCTCATTTCAAATGATTTTATTAAGGCAAAGTAGATACAACACTATTCACTAAGCATGTGATAATGACATTTTAATTGTGCAAATTTATGTTGAGGATATAATTTTGGTTCTACTAATGAGTTTTTATGCAAGGAATTTGAAAAGGTTATGCAATGTGAATTTGAAATGTCTTCAATGGGTGAGCTTAATTTCTTTCTTGGACTCCAAATCAAGCAATTGCAAGATGGGAACTTCATATGTCAAGCCAAATACGCAAAGGAACTCGTAAAGAAGTTTGGACTTGAAGACTCAAAGGTTACAACACTCCCATGGCAACTACCACCAAGCTTGATAAGGATGACCAAGGTAAAAATGTTGATATTAAATTGTATAGAAGTATGATAGGTAGTCTTTTGTATTTGACGGCAAGTAGGACGGATATCATGTTTAGTGTGTGTCTTTGTGCTAGATTTCAATCGTGTCCCAAAGAGTCCCATCTTATTGCGGTAAAACGCATCATTCGTTTATTAAGGGAACGATTGGAATGGGTCTATGGTATCCGAAAACTGGAGATTTCTCAATGACAAGTTATTCGGATGCCGACTATGCGGGTTGTAGAGTAGATAGAAGAGTACTACTAGTGGGACATGTTAATTTCTTGGTAATTGTCTGTTTCATGGTCCTCTTGAAACAAAACTCCGTAGCTCTCTCAACCGCCGAGGCGGAGTATGTTGCCGCGGGGGCTTGTTGTGCACAAGTCCTTTGGATGAAACATACTCTCCTTGATTATGATTTGCATTATAACCATATAAAATATTTTGTGATAATACTAGTACTATACATATGACAAAGAATGCAAATCAACATAGTAAGACCAAGCACATTGAGATTATATATCACTTTCTTAGAGATCATTTTGAGAAAGGAGATATAGATATTGATTATGTTTCTACGGATTTGCAACTAGCCGATATTTTCACTAAACCACTTGATTTTGCTAGATTTTCCTTCATTTGTGGTGAACTTAATGTTTGTGTTATTGAATAAAAATGTTTTCATAACCCTTTTTGATGTATGACAAAAAGGGGAGAATGAGTTTTTTGTAGAAATATGAGTTCATATATGGTTTTGGTTCCATATGAGTTTATATATATGAGTTATATATGTTTTATGTTTTTAGTTTTTGATGTGTTTTCATGAATTCTTGTAATTTGAGTTTAAGTGTTTTGCAAGTGTTTTATTTCTCATGGTTTTTGGTTTCATGATGTTTACTTGCAAATTACAAATTACATTATTTTTCTTTGTTTAATATAGCATAATTTGAGGGGGAGCTTTCTCCTCCCCTATATTTTTGTTTATAGCATATTTGTTTTGTCATCATCAAAAAGGGGGAGATTATTGGCCTAAAAAGTTACACTCTTCATTTGTTTAGAGTTTTGATGATAACAAAACAAATAAGAGCTATTTGGTACTAATAGTTTGTTAAGATAAGTTTCAGGTTAGTACCATATTTGGAGGCCATTACTTAGCTATTGCAAGTATTTCTAGGTTCATGAAGTAAAGAAGGCTTTTTGCACATCAAGGAAGGAACATAGAAGAAAGGCTCTAGCAAGGTATCACATGGCTCAAGACTTCAAGATTGCTCAAGATAATTTATTAGATTTGTTTTTAGTTTAGAGTTTTGTTAAAGAATAGTGAATAGTTTGAAGCTCTATCACACACGTTTTTGCGCACATCTTGTTTCCAAACATATTTCCTATAACATGTATGTAGGCTGTCTAAAAATCACTAATAGACAAGCCATTAAAAGGCAGAGTTTCAGCATCAAGGCGCGTGGGCTCGACACCCGCGTCTCAGCATCAAGGCGCGTGGCTCGACACCCGCGTCTCAGCATCAAGGCGCGTGGCTCGACACCCGCGTCTCAGCATCAAGGCGCCTGGGCTCGACACCCGCGCCCCGACCTCAAGGCGCGTAGGCTTAAACCCGCGTCTCAGTTATAACCACCCTGGTTATGGGGCCAGTCGCCGCCCACATAGCGGGGAGGTCAGCCCCTCATCGTGGAGCATTTTTAGGGGGCACGTTCACCCCCTAGGACCTCTATAAATAGCCTCGTTTGCTATGAGGTCGAGGGAATCAGAGAGAAGAGGGGACGATAAGAGGAGAGTAGCAATTGGCGATCAGCAATCAAAGGCATTTGGTGATAAGAGGATCGGCAATCAGACGACCAGACACGGCAGAAAAAGGAGAGAGCTCAACTCTTCGTCAAGCTTGCTGCGTACAAGCTACTCTTTGCCTACCTTCTCTTTGAGAGTTTTGGTAGACAAGAGCTGTGCTACTCTTTCTACCAGCCGAAGAGAAGATCCCTGACGATCCCGACGGTCATCCCGGTCAACGGAGAACAAGATTCACTCTCCACCACCACACGAAGAACCCAGCATTAAACAAAGGGAGGATTCAAGACTCAACATCCTCCCTCCCTTGTAACTGGAGGAAAAGTTTTTTTTTTTGTTGTAATATTTTCATCTGATTCAAGGAAAACTTTACAGCAAAGACCTTCTTTCTCCTTTTTCCGGCGCGTACAAGAGAGATGGCGACTCCGCTGGGGACTCTATTTGTCACTGACGAGCAAATCGTGACGCAGGATGACGTCCTCCGTAAGGGGAAGATGGTCAAATCGCTCATTGTCGAGTTCGACCAGGCAAAGTACGAAGAGTTTCTCTCTTCCGGCTCCAAGAGCCCAAAGACCCGCGTCTGCCGCCGGGTCTCGACGGGGAATGGCCCTGAAGCCCGATCTGTGGCTCTCTCGGCACCCCTACTGCCAACTGTGCCAAGCAAGGTGCACGCGCCAACGCCTCCCAGAAGGCCCGCGTGGTCCCAGGCACAACTGCCTTTGCGGCCAACTGCGTCGCACAGAACACCCGCGTCAGTGTCTCTCAGGAGACCCGCGTGGTTAAAATCTCTGATGTTCAGCATCAGGATGTTGTTGGTCTCTCTCCACCTCCGCAACGTAACCGGAACGCTGAGCGTCGACAGAGGGACGTGCGCGTCAGCTGCAAGTTGGAACCTCTGGTTGTCTGACTGAGGCTGGACGCGACGTACAATCTGGCGCCTTGCCCGCGCCACGTCCGGCCCGTGAAGTCTGCATTTGGCGACCCAAGCGCGAGACTCTTCAAGCTAGGTCCTCTGAAGACCAACTTACCCAACGCCAAGGTGAAGCCTCTGCGCCTCATCAAGCGCGAGAGGCACACGCCCATAGGCGTGGGGCCCAGCAGCCCACTCTCTCTCAAGTGTCTCTGCCCCGACACACCAGCAGCAACGCGACAGGGGCGTCTTGTCGCAACAAAGGCGCCAAACGCGCGCTGAACAGCTGCGGCGCGAGACCGCGTCCCTGAAGCCTGCGTCCAGGCTGTACAGCCATGGATGCCTCCCGTCTTCGACGTTGCGAGGCTAACCTTTTCAATCCCCCTCCCATGGATTTGAGGGATTATTTGACGAAGAAAAGAAGTGTCAATCAGGCCACTTCGTCATGTTGCTGCCAACGGCTCATCCATATGCTCTCTGAGTGCCGTTGCGGATCAGGCGTGCACCAGCAGTCTTTAGTCAGACAGCTGACCCTGATTCCCCGTCAGCTAAAAGAAGATGCTCCCCACAGAAGGAGAACCTTCTCTGACGTTGAGTACCCGGAGCTCACTGCGAATATAATAAGCAGGAGCAAGGGAAAACAACCTGCAGTCAGCTCTGACGAGTCTGACTCTGAACCGGAAGGAGTGTACCGACACACTCGCACCCGGACTGGGGCCATTCCCCCAATTGACTATAATGCCTTAGCCCATGGCATTAACAATTCTCACTCCGCCGTAGCAGAATCAAGGGCTTCGAACTCTTCCGTCGAGAAGGAGACCTCTGCCTACATGACAGGCACTCCTGAGGAGACGGCTAAACGTTTAGAGCAGATCCAGAAGGCACACAAATGGATATGATTCTTTCTCAGCAGGAATCTATCAACTCCCTCAAGCAGCGATTGCATAGCTGCTCGAAGACAGGAGGAGGTCCCCTCCTAAAGAGCCCAAGGGACAAGTAGTAGCAGGGTAGGAGTAGTACTCGTATCCCCACAAAATTATGTGATTCCCCGAGCTGTCTCATTAACTGAGCCTTGTTCCAACAATGTGGCGGAGTACAACGCTCTTTTGATTTGGATGCAATTCGTCGATGAGATTGGCGTTAAAAATCTCGAGGCATATGGCGACTCTAAACTCATCGTCAGCCAAGTTCGCGGGGAGTACGAAGTCAGACATGAGGACCTAGTACCCTACCACAACGCAACTATCCGCATGGCCGAGGGGTTTACAAACTTCTACATCGACCATGTACCGCGCAGGCAAAATGCGCACGCGGATGCACTGGCATCCCTCGCGGCCTCCTTAGCTCTTCCAGCCGGAGCAATGGAGAAGATATTCGTCTACAGCCACGACCTGTATTGCCCGAGAAATGCTCTCGAGAGCTATCAGGAGTCAAAGGGAGATTGTCAAGGCAAAGAAGCACTGGAATTGTCAACTGGTCCGGAGCTTAAAGACTGGCGATTCCCCTATATTGATTTCGTCTTATACGACATTCTCCCTGAAGACACCAAAGAGGCGGCTGCCATTCGAAAGAAAGCCCCCAAATTCTACTATAATGCGATGACGCGAACATTGTATCGTCGATCGCATGACGGGATCTTACTCCGATGCCTCTCACCAAAAGAAGGCCAAGAGGTATTGAAAGAAGCCCATGACGGTATGTGTGGAGCCCATCAACCTGGCCCAAAACTGGCACATCGACTCCAAGATTGGGTTACTATTGGCCCAAGATGGTTGCCGACGCCGTCACTTATGCTAAAAGATGTCACGCTTGCCAAGTGCATGGCAATTTCATCCATCAAGCACCAGGCTACCTCCACTCTACAACCTCTACCTGGCCATTTGAAATGTGGGGGATGGATGTGGTTGGCCCTATCAGCCCACCATCATCAAAAGGACATCGGTTCATTTTGGCAATAACCGATTACTTCTCTATGGGCCGAAGCCATCCCTTTGAAGGAGGTAAAATCGTCTAACGTGATCAAGTTCGTGAAACATCATGTTATTTACCATTTCAGTGTACCTCGGCGAATCGTCCATGACAATGGGCCTCAGTTCATCAGTCAGGCTTTCCAGAGATTCTGCGCTAAGTTCAGAATCCAGAGTGTATCCTCGACGGCATACTATCCTGCCGCTAATGGCCTCGCAGAAGCTTTCAACATGACTATTGGCAAGCTTCTCAAGAAGTTCGTCTCGAAAAGTCAACGAGACTGGGACGACAAGTTGGGTGAATGCTTATGGCTTATCGCACAACTGTGCGAACCCCAACTAAAGCTACACCATTTTCTTTGGTATACGGGTGTGAAGCCGTGCTCCCACTGTAATCCAAATTCCATCTCTACGCGTCGCCTTGACAAGGGAGATGACAACAGAGGAGAAGCATCGACAGCGACTCCAGGAACTGGAGGCCTTGGATGATAAACGTCTGCAGGCCCCAATAACAAATCGAGCTCTACCAAGCTCGTATTACCAGAGCCTTCAACAAGAAAGTTAAAGTGCGAACTTTCAAGAAAGGCGATCTTGTCTTAGCCGTCAGAAGACCCATGGTAATGACGCATAAGTCAAAAGGAAAATTCCAGCCCAAATGGGAAGGACCATTTGTAGTAGAGTCAGTCTACTCAAATGGGTCATATTGCCTCATAACCTCAAATGGCGATACGCTCATGATGCCGATCAATGGAAGATTCCTGAAGAAATACTATCCTTAGATGATATTCTTCCGCTGATCAAGTTAAAAGTACACCTCTGATCAAAGTAGAAGAATTTCTTCATTATAACATCCGACGCCCCCGACGGCTAAGGATAGAGAAAAATGTTGGCTTTTAAGCCCAACATAAGTCTTCGACAACTCATCATGCTGAGGGGAATAACATGGCTAGCCCAACTCAAACGGTAGTTGGTAAAGGCACCTCAAATCCGTTGATAGCTGAGGGTTGCTAAAAATCCTAAGTGGACTTGGCTCCACTCTTTCCTCCAAAATCCCTTACCAATTCTCATCCACAGAATGGTAGGTCTACAAAATACAACCGTTATTGAGTTAACACTATACCTCTGGTAATGGAAACTTTTCAATATTCCTTGTCGAGTACAAATTTTGTTTGTCAACTCTACACGGAGTATCGAACTTTCAAATTTGCCAAGTTAACACTATACCTCTGGCACTTCAATTTTCATTTGTCAATTCTCACCAATAGAAATGACAGGTCCTCAAATTGCTCTTATCATGAGTCAATCTTTGTCAAGTTAATACTACACCTCTGACAAATTACTGTTAAAGTTTAACACCACACTCTAAACAGTAATCAGGTTTCTGTCAGGTTTAATATTACACCTCTGACAGTCACTTTTCTTCAGACTTCCATATCGAAGCTGAAATGGATGATGCTAAGTTAACATTACACCTCTAGCATCAAGTCATTGCTAAGTTAAACAATATACCTATGGCCATGACTTTCCCTCGGACTTCCTTATACAAGCCGAGATGACCAATGCCGAGTTCAACATTACACCTCAGGCATTACCCTCACTGTTAATTTAAACATTACACCTATGACAGTGACACTTCTGAGTTAGTTAATATCACACCTCTGACTCACATCCTTGTCAAGTTAACATTACACTTCTGACAAGACCACTTTCAACCCGTTAAGTTAATATCACACCTCTAACGGTAACAAACTTTCCTAGATTCCCACGAGTCTAGTCTCACTTGTTATTCTTTCAACAGAATAACAAGTCTACCTAAAAACATTATTAGGTTAATACTACACCATCAACAGTGTTTCCATCAAATCCTCAGCTGAGCTCAATCAAGTTAATCCTAAACACTTGATAAAAGTTCACCCTCCCTGGGGGTACCAATTCTACTTGTCACTTTCTCTTATAAAGTGGCAGGTCCACCAAAAATTATTTCATCTCTGTCAAGTTAATATTACACCTCTGACAGTATTGTGAGAGTTCCTGAAATAGGATCTTTCCCTACAAAGTTTGACTTATTAAGATTATCATCATAATTTTGACAAAGTCAAAGATTCTTTACTTCTACGAGTCTAACTGAAGACAAAAAGGTTCAAGACAATAGAAAGAGGCAAAAAGAAAAGTGTCACTTTTATTTATTTCCAAGCATACGAAAGTGATACAAAATGCTCTCTTATACAATAAGATTGAGTAAAAACGCTCTCTTATACAATAAGATTGAGTGTTACAGTAAAAACGCTCTCTTATACAATAAGATTGAGTGTTACAATTAAGGAGTACAAAGAAGTCCCTCTCTCTCTTTCAGAGGTTGCTCACTCCTTGAAGCCGCATCTAATTCCAAGTGCGCGGTGGCTGAAGAAGTGCCAAATTGTGGCCACGATCAGAAGCTGGTTGCACCACGATGCATGATGTAAACACCGAAAGAGCCCTAGCTGACTGTTAAGACGGGAAGGTGTTGTATTGTGGAGTGTAAAAGAGCACAAATATATGTATTCAATGGAAAGAGAGATAAGGTTTAGAAACAACCTCAAGTGCTTAGATCACTCCACAAATGTATGAAAGATGATTAATATACCCTTTCCTATCTCCGTTATAGCATAGGCTATACCGAGTCGATTCTCAGGGAGAGCTCGCGATGGAAGCTTTACGGTAGGTAGTGAAGATATAAACGAAGATTCTTCTTTGCTTTAAAAGAATAAAAGAATCATGGAAAAAAGAATAAAAGAATGGGTGGAAATGTTCATGATGGAAATAATCGGAAAGGAAATCAAGAAGAGATTTGCTTTGGAACTAAAACTGAAAGAATGAAAACTTTAGAATGAAAATGCCATGACTAGCTAACCTTACTACCTTGCCAAAACTTACTAAACTCCGTGATAGTGAATGCGTGCCTCATGTTGTTTCATCGGCATAGATTTGTCTTGCGTGTTGATCTAATTACTTTCCCACTTGGATGATGGGGGATCATTCTTGGACTTGTCTTGTAGCCTCATAGATGTCATTGGCCTACAAATTAGACTTTCAATAATGGAATCAAAAGAGCTACACTCAAGGGATGCTAAGGAAGAAGATACAACATTCATTAAATGAAGTAAAAAAGTTGTACAACAAATAGCATATTGGTGATCCATCTCCATGTTCCATCAAGGCACTTGTTCTAGACAAGGCTCTAAATGAGGCACACATGAATCATATGGAGAATTACAACAATACTTGCCAAGCAATGAAAGTAACCCATCGGAGAAGAGAAGACCATACAACTTGCAAGATTAAAGATAGCAATCACCCATGAGTTAGTAGTTAGCAAGGTAAGTGGTTAACTAGTCATGAGAAGAAAGAATTAGCTACTAGCCATTACAAAAGAAAAGCAAAGCATGAATAAAATTGCAAGTAAAGTAAAACTAGAATTAAAGAAGCAAGTAAAGTTACTAGAAATTGCTCAAGTAGAGAGAAGAGAATGGATGAATCCTTGCTTCACAAGTTGTCACTCCTTGATGTACACAAGCTTTCTCTCTCTTACAACTCTCTTTTGCAGAATTTCTAGGGAGGAAGAAGATCTAGAGAGCTACAAAAATCCTAGAGGAAAACAAAGCTTTAATCCCTAATCTCTCTCTCTTCTCTGCTCAGTCTTTGCTCGCAGGTCCAGGTGCAGTATTTATAGGCCACAGGAGAAGGATCCAGACCCAGTTTGTTGGCGCAAAATCTGGGACTCAACTGCCTTATCCTTGCCGCAATTTGGCGGCAAAATCCCTATTTTTTGCGGCAAAACTGAATATGTTGAGCAACAGAATTCTGTTGCAGATTCGTTACGAAGTTGTTATCCACGTGGCCTTCTAGAATCTTGAGTTGTTACGTAGAATTCTCTGGATCCTGGATTCAAATTTGGGCTTTATCTTGGGCTTGGAATTAATCTCTTTAATTATTGCTAATTAAAGTGATTATTGGGCTTTCTCTCATTTCAGTTGTGGACCTGTAAAAATAGAGAGAAAAAGGATTAAAAATCACATTTTTATATACAATATGCATGGTATAGAAGTGGTAAAATGCAAATATGTATAACAATCACTGACTAAGCTAAGAGCAATGGTGTTCTTGAGGTCTGGTGGCAGCAGAAAGTCCTGCAACCCTTCGTTCATGAGCATCTCTTTCCCCAGTAGACCATCCAGCAGACATGAGGAGTCCTCGATGTTACTTCTGGAGTGGGAGAGGAAGAGGATCCTATCTGCCACCTTATCCACCGTACCCCCTCGCCGCCATACTTACCCTGACCATCTCTTGCCAGCAGGCATGACCGGTGCAGTGGATCTGAAGAGACCTTGGCGAGGGTCGAGTCCTCGTCAGGGACATAATATATTCCCTTGTGGACGACGAGGACCATAATATATTCCCTTGTGGACGAACGTCGAACAAGTCCGCCGGCTGAAATATTCTTAAAGGGGCCCAGCGAACCTGAACAAGGACGATCAAGCCTACCTACAAGGAATAAACAGGGGGGGTTAGAAAATCTGGAACTTAGTATACTTCAACAAAGAAAACTAAGTGACAGACGCGGCTATTGTCAAAGACTGCAGACGCGGGAATAATCCGCGCAACGAGCCAAATCCCCGCGGTGACAGAAACAGACGCGATGTTAAAACTGTGATAACACACAGGATTCAAACGCAGTCTAAGATTTGCATCAGCGAGACGCGAAAGACTCAGACGCTGAAAATTGCCATCTCCCTGTTGAATGAACAGGGGTTGCAAAATTCGGGTCTGAAACCTTCGGCCCGAGTTGGAATTCATCCAAGTCAGTGGCCTTAAAACGCGAGCTTCATGACCAAAGTCAGCGTCAAGTGCCAAAGACTTCTGTACTCGCGTCCAGCGAAGTTTAAGTCGGCGGCGCAAATTCCAGAAGGAATGCACCAACTCAGACTTCATGAGGAAATCCAGAGGATGGTGGTGCCAAAATGCAAACTTGAGTGGACTAGAAACATCACGACAAGTCGGACGGCATACCAGCAGAGGCCTCTGTCAAAAGTTTACTCTCTACATCAGAGTATGGACATGGAAGGTGATCAGAGAGACACTTTGTCCTGAAGAGACCAAACAGAAGCATGAAAGCTCTGGGTCACCTTCATCCATGGAGGCAAACCCCTGGTGAAGTCCTTTGAAGGGGGAAGGCAGAAACTCTCAGAGCACTCGCTCTCAAAAAGAACACAGTATGGACTGTTAAAGGGAGAGAAGGAACCCCTATTTATAGGCAGCCCCTGATCGCTGTCATTAATGGTTCATTAATCAAAACCGTCGGCCTTAATGACCGCACGACCGTCAAAGTCCAATAGGAGTCTGATGCGTGGAACGTTGCTTTGGGAACCGTCGCAGGCGCTGGTCTCAAACCGCCAGCGCCGGTTTTGCATTAAAAGGCACTAACGCCTGAGTCCAATGAGGAACCAACGCGTGGACAACTGCTTCGGGAAACAACGGATGACCCGGTTTCCCAATCGTCAGCAAAGACTTGACGTTCAAAGATCTCATAAAAATCTTTATGTCAGGCCGCATGTAACCTCTACATCGATACGCAGATGGGAAAACCGCGTCCCGGAACCCGCGTCTCCTTTTTTTCAGAATGAATAACGTCCACCTGCATTCCAAAGGAAAGTCCCGCGTGACTCAGAATCGTGTCCCTTCAGCAAACAGGGCCCATTTTAAGGGAAAGCACTTGATTCAGCAAAGGACTTAGCCCATTCTGAGATTAATGGGAAAATACACAAGGCTGCGTCTTTCGCGTCGCGTCTTCATTGGCAGGACAGACTCGCGTTACTCAAAGCCGCGTTTTTCTCTGCGAGTTGACGCCGCCGCGTCTCCATATGGTTTGACGCTGCGTCTCATCAAAAGGACTTAGTTCTATCTGAGTCCTTATGAACTAATGACCGCGTCTCCCTATGGATTGACGCTGTGTCCCATCAAAAGGGCTTAGCTCTGCCAAAGGTCCTATGGGTCAAATGCCGCGCTTCACTTAAAGAACTTAGTCTCACCTAAGTTCAGCATTCACAGTCAGTTAATCAAAGATTGTGATCAAGAGGTCAAATCATCCACAGCGAGGCAACAAAGGAGGTGGAACCAAAAACTTCAAAGACTTTTATTATATCAAAAAATGATAAAAGTTAATACAAAACACTCTTAGTGAATAGAGTGTCCTTTTCTAAAAAAAAGAGAGAGAAGGCTACAAGTCCTGGTCCGCCAAAGAACGGATTTGCTCTCTAAGGCGATGTATCTTATGTTGACGCGCCTTCTCAACCTCCATGAGAGCTCGGGCCCGCAGATCCGCTTCAGACAAAAATCCCTGCGCTTGCACTCGGAGGGATTCCAGCTCGGACGAACAAACAGAGAAGTCCGCTTCGGCTTGCGCCTTGGCAACCTCTAACTCCGCTAGCCTCTTTTCAGAGGTAGCAAGCCTCTGTTCGTTGAAGACAATCATGGCCTCAGCCCTGGCTATAACAGCCCGAGAGTTAAGGATAGCCTGCTTTGCGGCCTGTATAATCGTCTCTGACTCCTCGGACTCAATCGCCAGCCTTTGGTGATCAGCCTGGACACGTTCAAGAAGACGAGTGCTATCGGTGATCCTCTCCTCCACCTTTTTTCGCTCCTGCTCTTGAGCAGCAAGGAGCCTGTTCAGCGCTTCTTGGGCTTCGTGGGATGAACCGGCATCATCCTCCAGGGATCGAAGCTCTCTCAGCTGCTGTCCCAGTTGATCCACCAGCAGCTGACTCGCCTGGGCTAGCGAAAGGCCTCCGGCCAACTTGATGTTCTCGACCTGGTTTCCGAGAACATCTGGGCAGTCAAGGGAGCTACCCCTAATCAGGACGAAATCGATGCATGTTCGCATCGAGGTAAGGAACTGCTGCACCGCCTGGCGTGTCAAAAGCTCCATGATATCATCATCCGAAGTGCTCCCCGATCCCCTCTCTATCACGGGGTGGGGGATGTAGATCGGCTCTGTTGGTTCAAGAGTTGAGCTGACCACGGGTACGGTAAGAGCAGAAGCAGCCACTGGCGCTTCTGGGGGTGCCACCTCTGCAGGAACCTCCACAGCCGATGACAGGGTAGTAAGCTCGACCTCCTCAGAAACCTCAGCCAAGGCTTGGGCCGTGTGGCCTTCCGGAGGGACACTGACCGTCAGACTCTCTACCTGGCCCCCTCGGTTCTCTTTGCAAGTTATCTCAACATTAGCCAGAATGGTAAGAAGAGAAACATCCGAGACATCAAAACTTCCTTACCAAGCTGGAGGTCCAGAGATGTCGAATCCTTGGGCGAACCCTACAGAGGAGAAGTCTCCCTGACTTCAGTAGTGGCCTCCTCTTCCTGCAGAGTAGAAGCCTCCCCGATTTCGGTAGTTGCCTCGGCAGCTGGAGTCTCAACTCCTTCCGGCTGGGTCAACTCTTGCACCATCTCCTCGATATGCGAGAAGGTTGCAGCCTCGGTACTCAGCCAATCCTGCAGCATAAAAGGAGAATGTTAAAGCCTCCTCTTCAAAATGAAAAAGGAAATCGGGTCAGAAGGTGAAAAGAGTACCTTCAGCAGGAGCAAACCGCTGGTGGTGACGTCGTCACCGGCCCACACCCATGTATTTCCTCCTCCGAGATGTGTGAGAATTTGCTCGGATCGGGAGGAGCGGGTTCGTCACCATAGTCGACCTCATCCTCAAAATCGCTTTCCTCTGCGGATAAGGAAGACGACGGTTCAACATGAGAGGCCTCGGTAACCGGAGCCTTGCCTCTAACACCCCAGTGGTAGGGCTGGGGTCAACCATCCGAGGACTGGAGATGAAGACAGAAGGAGACCCAGGCTGTTGTGCCTCATCCCTCCTCTGAGCTGAGGAAGACTCGGGCTGAGTTGAGATCCCCGGAATCTCAACATCGACTACGCTCATTATATCGACCTCGAGCTGCTCGGTCTCGTCAGTGGCGGTGGGTCTGTTAGCAGGCTCCCCTTCCTCTGCAATCCTGAGGCTCCTGCGGTGTAACCTGCGGGCATGGACTAAAGGAGTGTCTTCCTTGTCCACCTCTTCCTCCCTCGGCTCCCCAACACCAGAAGGGATGTCCGCGGATCGAGAAACTTCGGCCGTCAAGTCTCTCCGAACCTTCTTTGGGGCAGGCTCAGTAGTGGAAGTAGAGCCTTGACGACGCTTGCTCACCGCCTGTCGAGCCCTGGTTGGTCGCGGCTCCGCCCTTGTTGGTCGCGGCTCGCGGCTCCGCTCTTATTGCTCGCGGCTCCTCCCTTGACCTTCTCCCGACCTCCTTCAGAGCCTTCAGGTACTGCTCGACGCCTCGCGAGCGTTTACTGGACTCCGACCTTGCTTCGAGATTTGCATTGATACTCTCAATGCTTGAATACTCCGGAACAAAGTTTTGTCTGGTTGACTGGAAATACCAGGAGCAGAAGCTGAAACTCATACGGCACTTTGACCCCTCGGTAGGTAGACGGAAAGTTGCTTCCGTCCCTCCGGCCACACTGTAGTACCAAGCCCGAGCACCTTCGAACAAGTTCCCTTCGAAGGCGAGTCGAGCATTGGGATTGCCGACGTAAAGTTGATCGTAGCCGAACTGTCGGGCGAAACGATTCGGCATGTACGGCTCGATTGTGCATGAAGTCCCTTGTCGGAAAAGCACATATCCGGGCCGAATGTTGATCAACCACCAGAAGACCCCCGAGGACAACCTCGTATAGTCATCTGGGCCCACAGAATCAATAAATAGATCCCGAAAGATGCACCAGGGATCTCGGGGAAGCAGCGATTGAGCTGGTAGTTCGAAGCATCTGAAATGCACTTACGGACGAAATACATATAAGTATTACGCCAGTCCGAACCCTCCAACCGCTGTACAAAAGGGGCGAAACCCTCACTCCAAGGCACCGGCGTCATCAGGGAAGGGCAGTGCATCACGTACCAAGCCATGAGGTACGTATAAGGCAGCTCGATCCGAGGGTTGGGGCGCTTCACCGTCGGCTTCCCCTCTGAGTCAAGGATCGGCTTGCCATGGGAGTCGACAGCCTTCCCAGGTTCGCAGAAAGCCTGGGTTAACGCCCGCAACCTGCTCTGAATGCCAGCCGCCACGGCCGGAAGAAGGGCTATGGGACTGCCATAGGCCAGGAGCACCGCCGGGTACACCACGTCGGCAACAATGACTTCATGTGGCAGCGTGGGCACCACACAACGCTTCAGCCACAGCATTAAGAAGCCCACCAACAATGCTCGATCAGAGATAGGAGTCCGAGCTTGATGGTGAAAGCTTTCGAAGACCATGTCAGGTTCGAAACCGTCCTCATTCGAATCCATGGTGTAGATGCCTTCAGAAGCCTGGTCGACCCTGTCTTCAATTTCCTGGTCGGAGCTGAGAGCCAGTCGAGTTATTGGATGGTCTTTCTTATTGACATTGTTGAACAAGTAACTGGCCCAAGACAGCTGCTTGATTCCTCCCGACCTCCAAGTGGTTATCTGGCCGCAAATATGGAAGTGACATACACTTCCCAATAAGTCTCGTACATTTGAGGAGACCCTTCCTTCATAAGGTTGAGCTCCTCAGTGGTTGGGATATATTCCTCATAGGGAGAATCCCCTGTTGCCAGCCCCGAGACCTCATGCAACTCGTGCAGTGCAAGGCCCATCTCTCCGACCGGGGTGAAGAATGTCCCCGTCAAAGAATTGTAACGCTCCAGACCCCGAAGAAGTTCTGAGAACTCGGCGGGATGCCATACTGCACGGCCCTGACTGCTGGGTACAGTCCCACATGCTCCAGCAGATCTCCAAGATCGGTAAGGACGAAGCTCACCATCCTGCGCCACCAATACTTCTCGGTGGAATGAACCAACCGGGCGCACGGAACTCAACCGGAAAATCACCCTCCG
Organism: Agave tequilana; assembly: GCA_038442645.1. Classification (NCBI taxonomy): domain Eukaryota; kingdom Viridiplantae; phylum Streptophyta; class Magnoliopsida; order Asparagales; family Asparagaceae; genus Agave; species Agave tequilana. The sequence continues at coordinate 15,295 of JAVJIF010030224.1, forward strand.
CTTTCATAAACGCGTTGAGGAAGGTAGTGCCGAGTTTTGGTATCTCTCCAACTGGGAGCTCAGACTTGCGCGACCCGGGGAACAGGCCAAGAACCGCCCTATCATGACTATCATGACGGTATACCCTCTGGGAGCCCAAATCACCGAGGGTAATCTCAGGGACGTATCGGGAAACGTCCCATTTCATCTTCTGAGGGACGGACATGTGCTGGAGATAAGACAGCGGGAACATCCTCTCCATTTCTGGAAGAAAGAATCTCCTATCCCCTATCTGACGGAGCCATCTATAATTTCCATTATACGTGGAATAGCCGCCATCACCGATACGATCCCCGAAGAAGAAGGCAGGCTTCTCCAGCTTGACGCGATCATCCGTTGTGAATGCTGCATCGGTCATAAGCACCCAAAGGGTCGTCATATCAACATTGGAGAGCCTTTTCTAGCGCTCCTATGACTTGTCAGCAGTCACAGGTACTGTCCTTTGTAGCACAAAGGCCAGATCACGGTCAGCACCACCTACATGTCCAAAATGGCGCTTCTTGGCGAGTGGGCAGAAGGGTGTGGCACTGCAAAAGAAAAGGACATTTAATTAGATACTTTATCAGAAAAATGCTAAGTGTCTATAGTCCAGACGCAGAAGAGATACTGGACGCAGGAATTATCAAGTCCGCGTCCAGACCTGCGAATCTATAGTCCAGACGCAGAAGAATACTGGACGCCGGAATTATCAAATCCGCGTCCAGACCTGCAAATCCGCATCCAGGCGTAAGACCAGCAGGATCAAGTCCGCGTTTTGCAAACCAAGACTTATGAGAATTCTCTATGTACTTGGGCTCAGGTGCAAGGTTCATCAAAAACCTGCACCTGATGAAAAATCTTCAAGTCCGCGTCTGAACTCTTCACAATTAGAAATATTCTAAGTGAACAATCCGAAATGTAGGACTCGCTGGCACCGGGTCATCAAACCCGCGCCTTGGTTATCAACTCAAAGACCGCGTCTGAGAATTAAACACGGTTTATTTTCTGTGTTGACGATTCTGTTAATGGTTCCATGAGTTTCCAGTAATGGCGAAGGTTCAACCCTAAGCGGCGTTATACCTGGGAAAGAGAATGCCTGCGCGGAGGAACCACCCCTCTGGGCCTCGGCGATGGCCGATCTTGAGGAGGATGCGGTTGACTTGGTCTTGGGTGCCATTGGTGATTAAGAATCCAGTAATGGGGAATATAGAGAAAAAAGAACTCTTTTTCTTGAAAACCCTAAACAAGTACGCTCGGAGAAGAAGAGGTATCTCTCTGACTGTTGCCTTTTATAGGCACAAGGATTCGCGAAGATACGCGGCGCGTGGCTCGATTAGTTCTGCAGCGAGTCATCGCTTGACGCGTGGAGCAAATCAATTTCTCTGCAGCGAAGATTGCGCACCATAGCCCTGCAGCGAGTCATCACTTAACGCGTGGAGCAAATCATTTAATGAATCGGGAAGTCCACGCGCCAAAAGGTGAAATCCCGCCGGTTCCCCAGGCCAACTGGCAGCGCAATCATGACATGGCACAGATTTGCACCCAACGGACGCACCTCTTCGATGGACGTGCCCCGTCATCACCGCCATAAATGCATTCAAAAAGTCACGTCTCTCTAAGAAGTTCGCGTCTTTCCAGCCCGGCTGAACATCGCGTCTGCTTTATGGAGGATCAGTCGCGTCTTTAAAGCAGTACCATCTCTGCTTTTCAAAAAGGACCAGTGTTCGGCCTCCTGCTTCTGCAAATCAGTTCAACAGTACACTGGCACAAGCAGATGACCAACCACTCCTGGCTTAAAGCACCCCCATGACAGACTAAAAGCAATCGGGGAGGTTTAGACTGTGTATCTAGACACTCAACACGATCAACTCTGGTGGCCTCAAAGAGTTCAACAGTACACTCACGAAGACCAACTCCAGATAAGATCAAACCCGGAGCATTAACAGTCCAGTCATGGAGGTGAATTCAGCTAGAGTCCAAAGTATTTCGAAATCCGTCCCAGTTAACTGCGGAATATCGAAAACTTTGGAGGGGGTTCTGTAGGCTGTCTAAAAATCACTAATAGACAAGCCATTAAAAGGCAGAGTTTCAGCATCAAGGCGCGTGGGCTCGACACCCGCGTCTCAGCATCAAGGCGCGTGGGATCGACACCCGCGTCTCAGCATCAAGGCGCGTGAGCTCGACACCCGCGTCTCAGCATCAAGGCGCATGGGCTCGACACCCGCGCCCCGACCTCAAGGCGCGTAGGCTTAAACCCGCGTCTCAGTTATAACCACCCTGGTTATGGGGCCAGTTGCCGCCCACATAGCGGGGAGGTCAGCCCCTCATCGTGGAGCATTTTTAGGGGGCACGTTCACCCCTAGGACCTCTATAAATAGCCTCGTTTGCTATGAGTCGAGGGAATCAGAGAGAAGAGGGGACGATAAGAGGAGAGTAGCAATTGGCGATCAGCAATCAAAGACATTTGGTGATAAGAGGATCGGCAATCAGACGACCAGACATGGCAGAAAAAGGAGAGAGCTCAACTCTTCGTCAAGCTTGCTGCGTACAAGCTACTCTTTGCCTATCTTCTCTTTGAGAGTTTTGGTAGACAAGAGCTGTGCTACTCTTTCTACCAGCCGAAGAGAAGATCCCTGACGATCCCGACGGTCATCCGGTCAACGGAGAACAAGATTCACTCTCCACCGCCACACGAAGAACCCAGCATTAAACAAAGGGAGGATTCAAGACTCAACATCCTCCCTCCCTTGTAACTGGAAGGAAAAGTTGTTTTTTTTTGTGTTGTAATCTTTTCATCTGATTCAAGGAAAACTTTACAGCAAAGACCTCTTTCTTTCTCCTTTTTCCGGCGCGTACAATGTACAAAAATAGTTTGTATACAATCTTCAACCTACAAACATACTTTGATATACCTATTCATGTGTTTTAAGTTTTGTGTTTTAACAAAACTTATTTTTGGAATTAATGACAAAAACTATGATATATATTGTTTCATGTATATAGGATTATATCCATATACATCATGCTTCAAAGTGTTTAAATATCATGTTTTTGTATTTGGAAGAGTTTTGGACAAAACGTATTTTCTATTCAAATCCAAGTTTTAGAAAATACAGTTTTTGGTTTTTGGTAAAATGATAAAACTATTTTTTAGTGATTTTTAGGAGTGTTAAAAGATTTTTCAAAATATTTTTAAACTGTTTTTCTGACCCAGTTTTCTGTTCCAGACTTCAACCAGTCGACTAGTCTTCTGACAAGTCGACTTGGCTTGAAGTCGGTCGACCGGGTCGGTCGACCGACGTGCACAGATTTGTGCACCTTTGGCAGACTTTGGACGGTCGACCGTCCGGGTCGACCGGGTCTGAGAGCAGAGCTCTCTGTATCTTTGGGTCGACCGGGCGGTCGACCGTCAGCCTGCAACGGCTATTTTTTTGAACTAGCGGTCGACCGGCCGGTCGACCGAGCTAGCCGTTTGAACAGTAACGGCTAGTTTCTAAGCTGGTTTATCTTTTGTCCTTTTCTCACTTAAGTGTATTTAAATGACATGTTTTGGTTTTAATACTTTCTGATTAGCCTTAATATATTTTATCTCCTAACCCTAGCCCTCTCCTATAATAGGGTGTTTAGGGAGAGGTTGGGGACTAGAAAAATTCTCAAAATTTCTAAAAGTTTAAGGCATTCAAAAAGACTTGGTTTTCTTGTTTTTGTGCTGAAATTCTCTCTCATTTTCTGAAGTGTTTTAAAGAACTCTCTGATTTCTTTTTTCTTTTCTCTTTGCACACAAGAGCTTCATTCCTACTCATTATTCTCTAAGGACCTTTGTAAGGGAAGAGAATTTTGCAAGAGAGAGTTTGTGGTCTTTTGACTACTCAGAGATTGCTTGAACTTAAGATTGTGGAGTTGGGTACTCCGTTGTATTTGTGACATCTTTGTGATAGTGGAAGTGGTTGGAATCCTTCTGGGGAAGGCGGGGAAGTAGAGCTGGGTGCTCGAACCTCGATAACAATTCTCGGTGTTTGCGTTTGGTTTACTTGCTCTTATTTCTTCCTCTATTTTTATTGCTCTTATTACTTGCTCTCTACATTCATTGCTATATTCACTTGCTTTATGAGATTGTTGCATCATAATTTTTAAATTGTGCATTGATTAGCATTATCACCTATTCACCCCCCTCTAGGTGATTTTCAATAACTAAAGCTGGAAGGTACTTACGAGCAGCAAGAGGGATCTCGAGAGCCAAACAGAAGAAAGCTGGGAGGAAGAGCTACGTCGATGTCCGAGCTTCTACTGCACTCCAATTTCCACAGGAGGATCCGCTGCGCACTCTAATCAGCTACAACAATCGCCATGGTCTAAACTCTAGGATCTGGATATGAGAATCCAGAGTTGTCTGATGCAACCTATGAGTACATATGATAAAGCCAAGTGGCGTGCATATCAGGCATAAGTGTACAGGAAAGGTGTATCGTGAATATAAGCACATATGAACATAAAATGAGACAGTAAGTAAAGTAACTATAGGAAAATCAGTTATACAAGCCCATTACCGATCCGCGAGGTTAGTTCGTCGAAAGAATAATCGAAATAAGGAAACTCTCATATATATACCCTATACCTTACGTCACTGTAATCTGAGTTTATATAACCTGACTTTGTCTTCACAATAACATAATAATGAAATAGTATGAAAATAATCAAGTATTCAAACAAGATAGCACAAGTATAAGTGGTAAGCAGTATAGATCAAGAGTATAGCTAGTCAGATATCAGAGCATGTTATTATTAAGTTATTAAGACTCATCTGATTTGTATACATCAGTATGTGTCCCATTCCACATACTCCAGTATACAGACCGAAGAGTAGTTATTGAATACTGATGGAGATCGATGAACCATGCTTAGAATGGGTCCCGTACATGCCCAGAACAACGGTCAACGAGTATCCGACACTGAGCCGGAACGTACCGCTAGGTACCAGGACTTATTATACGCCCGAACAGGAATAGGATGTCACCGCTCCTATAGGATAGGCCAAGGGGCTTATCGCACAACTGGCAGGTAGGGGAGTAGGGGTGCCAATACACCCCACGGAAGCACCTGGTGGCCACCAGGTCGAATCCAAGTATATGGCCGCGCGACACTATAAGGCCATCATAAACATAGAGACTATATCGGTACTCATCGGTTTCCCCCATCTCGGTATAAGTTGTCTAATTATTATAACTTGTCCAGTGATAATGTCCGTTGGGTATTCACAGTAATCTTATATCCATGGTTATCCAGTTACGAGGATCAACAAGAGTATAATATCAGGAGTCTCCCTTTTCAGGGGTTCAAGTATACAGGAGTTCAGGAGCACAGGAGTTCATGAGTACTAAATGTCTGGTAATATTATAATAACCATGCTAAGTCCCCATAAAAGTGATAATCATGAATATGCAAAGAAATATAGGTGTCAAGTGTAATAGTATCTGGTCAGGTGTCACAATATCAGGTCAAATGTGTCAGTACCAGGTGATAGCATGTCAAGTATCAAGTATCATATATTAGATGTCAGGTGTCAAGTATAACATGGCAAGTACTAGTGTCAGATATTAAGTATCATGGATTGGGTGCCAAGTATAACATGTCAAGTACTGGTGTCAGATATCAAGTGTCATGGATCAGGTGTCAAGTGTAAACATATCAGTGCCGGTATACGGTATTATGTGAGCATCATATGTCAGGTAATCATTCAGTCATGTAACATGGTATAGGGGAACAGTATAAATAAACATTTCAAACTCTTCACAAACATTTTTATAACAAAATAAATTAGTCTATTTATTAGCCATGCGAATCCGAGCAAAGCGAGAGCAGATCTAGGCATATCCATATAATACCAGTTCCACAATTATAATATCGACCGACAGGTATAAATACATGCTGATTTTAGAAACCTCGTATATCATATACTAACTCGCATAATGAGATATCATGCATAAAAGCAAGATAATAATTATAGGCATGTAATGATGGTAATAAAGTATGAAATAACACAAGAAATGTACTCGCCTAGCACCAGAACAAAATACCGAGAAACATTCAGGAAGAATCTGAGAACACGTGCGAGCAAGCTACTAGCCTATATATATTAAAATATATACACATATATATTATACACTGACCAGTACCAGTTTTGGAGATTTTGCAGAAAAATTCTGAAAAATTCTAGAAAAACATGAAAAATCTAAAATATTAGAAAAAGTGTTTGAAACTAAAATCAGTCAAATCAGACTAGAAGAAAGTCAAATCGGATGGTATGCCGGTATTGGGTTCCCGGTCCGAGTCAGGGCTGACTCTAAGACTGAGAATCCAGATCCGATACCCAAAAACTTGAGAAATCACAACTTAAAAACAATACTGGATGAAATTGAAAATTAAAACATACGGTCAAAAAATCAGGACACATATCTAGGTACTTATCCCGGGAACGGGGTGCTATAATCTACCCACCTAACAAAAATTTTGTCCTCGAAATTTCTATAAAGAAGGAGATGAACATGGAAGAGATTGCAGTCAATGATGATAGTATGATAAAGTGAAAAGGATAAGATTACCAACTCAGGACACAAAAGATTGTGGGGTAGCGGTCACAGAGACATCTTCAGGACTCCTGATCTGGGTACTGAGCTCCTTGCTCTATTGCTATCACAACTGACGCCTCAGCTTCTCCTGCCGACAAATTGTAAACTGGCCTCTCCACGGTCAGCTCCAACTCTTGCTCCTTCCTGTTGGGGAGGGAGTGGAGCTCTCCTACCAATGGGCTCAGGGTTCCTTCCCGACGGTGGTGCTGGAAGTGCTAGAGGTGCTGGGGTGGCAACCCACGTCCTCTTGAACAGACAAACCCCTAATGAATGATCACCAGATCCACAAGCCAAACACAGCCTGTTCGCCCTGCGACAATTGCTTTGGATGTGTCTGGGCCTCAGGCAATATCCGCATGCCTGCTGAGGGGGAGGTCAAAATGTTCGCCTGACTATCGGTCCATTGCTGGGCTGGTTAGGTCTTCTTCATTCATCACCTGAAAGGGTCTCTTTACTGGCTTGTTCTGCACTTGGTGCTTGTTCTTCTTCTCCAGTTCTCATTCTACTTCACGGGCAATAGAGAGAACCTGAGAGTACATCTTAAGCTACTGAGGGATAAGATATATCTAGATGTCCATCTTCAGCTCCTGTTAAAACCTGCTGGCCCGCTTCTCCTCATCGCTCACCATGTAGGATGCAAATCGACTGAGTCTCAGAAATTCAACGGCATACTCATCCACAGATCGGTTCAACTACTGCAACCTGATGAACTGTTTCTTCATCTCTTTCTGAGCCGTTGCAGGAAAGAACCTCTCATAGAAACCCCTTGAGAACTGATCCCAAGAAATAGACTTCTCCAATCTCGCTTCTTCTGCCAACCACCAGGTTCTGGCCACATCCTTCAGTTGTATCTTGGACACTTCCACCTGGTTCTCATCAGGAATCCAGGTTACCTTTAGAATATCTATAGTGTCAATCAGCTACTGCTCGGCGTCCAACGGCTTCTCAGTACCTAAAAATGTAGCCGGCTGCATTCTACTAAAATTGGATACATTACCAGGCCTTTGCTCTCTAGGTGCTGTCAATAATGCTTACCGCAGGAGCTCTGTCTGCTGATGCTGACTCTCCATCATGCCATGAAGTACCCTCATCATGCTGTCGCTCTCCCCATTGGAACTATCATGAGAAGTGCCTGGCCATTACGTGTTCTCTGTCCTTCCATATCTGAGTTGGTTGAAGGGATGACGGGAAGAAGGAGCTGAAAGGAAAAAGGTAGAAGGGTCTTAGGATCCAAGAAAGATTGCAAGGAAGGAATAGATAACACCGCACTTGTGATTGGAATGTATATTGATTGAAGCTTAACCTGCACATAAAAATAAAGAATTTCAGATTTAGAATAAAGATGTGCAAGTGCTCAATTCTTACCGCTATAGCAAGTGGCTATGCGGGTCGTGATCCACAAGGAGGGTTAGCGATAGAAGCGTTCAAAGTTTGTATTGAAATCTTTATGAAGAAAAAACGAAAGTTCTTCTTTGTTTTAAAGAAATAAAAATGAAAGAAGAGTTAAAGGTTAAAGTTAAAAAGAAAGCGATAGATGAAGAAGGTGGAGAATCAGAAAGCGACTATGTACAAATGAGTTAGAAAAGAAATAATGAAAGATTTGGGAGATGTGGTGATCTATACTAAAGTGATAAAAGAAAAGAAAGAAGGTTGAAGAAATACTTACCTAGTTTGGTTGACGACTTATCTGGAATCCTTGCATGTTCTACCTTGCTTTGGAGGCATTCAACGCATAGGTCATAAGATCGAGCTCAGTCCCTGCTCGTATTATATCATCAAGCCTTGCAAGAATGAAGTGATACGGATCTTGAGGAGGAGAACGTCTTCATGAAGTATCGTTGGCACTCACAAAGGCTTTTGTATACTAATACTTCTGGATTCACTTGCAAGCTCATCAAAAATAAAAGAGGTAAAGTAGAAAGAGGAAGAAGAAAATAAAAGAAAATACGAACATAAACAAATGTTTACCTTTATTGCTTGCAGAAACAATGGAAGAAAGGAGGAGGGTACATCGGTGTCACTCTCAACATAAGCCTCTCTCTCTCTCTTACTTACATGAATCTTCATCTACCTAAGCTTACATACAAATTACATAAAAAGAAAAGACAAACCTAAACTACAAAGAATGAAAACTAGGCTAAATCCTATCTCTACATGGTCGCCCCATTTTCAGCGCAAATACTGCCTTTTTATAGGCAAAAACCCAATGTTCAGGATCCCGGGGAGATCGGGGGAGCAAACGCTCCCCCTAACTCCCCAACCAAGCCGCGAAAACGTGGCTTTGGCCGCGTTTCCACGGCCAAGGTGTGGCCAGGTGGCCACACCCTGTTGGTGGGTCTCCCGGGGTCGAGTTCTGGTTTTATCTTGGGTTGGATTTGCAGTTCAGCTCCGAGATTTCGAAGAAATGGCCGTTGATCTTTGCTTCAACCGATCGATTCTGAGAGGATTCTTCTCAACCGGTTTTCAACCTCTTGATTTTGCCCTGATTCAGTGAGCTCGAATTAATTCTGATTTAATTCAGAATTTTGGTGGGCTTTTGGGCTCATTTCTCTTCATCTCCTTAAAGAATGGGCCTGCAAATAAATTAAACAATTAATTAGGACAATGTAGATTTTATTCTATAATAAGTATGAAAATATGATACTAAATATGCAACATTAGCTACCAATCACACCCCCATACCTATCTTTTGCTCGTCCTCGAGCAAAACAACTAAACTATACTAAGGATTATTAGACCACTTTCGCAGGTCACGCGATTGCACTGAGCATGTGCAACAAGCCGTTAAACCTCTAGGTTTCCCCTAGAGGACGAGTTTTGTCTCGTGAGGGTTTTCAGCGGATTACACCCGCAAAATCCATAAAGAAAGGGAAACAATGAGTTAGTATTTTCGAAAAGCATTTTGAAAGAGAAAAATATTTGAAATATAATTGTAAGATTTAAGTAATCTATAAGTTATAGGAAAACTGAACTTTTCATTCCTACACTTAGTTTCCATTCAAAAATTTGTTATCAATCAAAGTAAGGAGTCAAATTGTACTTCTTATCTAGTCTATTACTTTACCCTAAGTCATATGCACCTTGTGACTGTGAAAATTTTGACTAAGGGTTTATTAACTCTAACTCTTATGCCTTATTTATTTATATATACTTTTTTTTTTGGTATTATTCCTTAGTTCTATTAGGCTTTCTAATCTGCCCATGTAACGAGCCTCTAATCGATGACTCCCAAACCAAACGGTCTTAGGGCACCGAGTGAGAAAACACCCCAAGGACTTAAGGACTCGAGCAAACAAGGCCACAAAACTAAGGATTTTATTATATGAGCCCCTTTTAGGCGTGAATACTTATGCTTTATTAGGCACAAATACCCAGCTTAATCAGAGGATTTTATATTTATTTTTTTCTTAAACTTATCTAATCATCTTTCGCATAAATACTAAGGCTTGCTTAGGCCAAAGTACCTAGCTAATCAATAATTAGATTCGTTCATTTTTTTTTATATATATAAGGTATAAGAATCTTTGTTTTTGAACCCTAAGTGTGTAAGTGTATGAAGTGTGCATATTTCATTAAGGTAAAGATCAAAACTAAATTTTGACAAATTTTCTTCCTAACCCTAAAAATCAAACAAATAATCTTATTTTGACCAAGTATAAGAAATCCTAATTTTGATTTTCCTATTCCTTAAAATTGACTTAATTTCTTACAAAAATTATGTCAAAGTATTGTTTCTATTTTCAAAAAGTTTTTAAAAGTAAAGAAAATGTTAATAATTTTTTTTAAAATAAAAAGAAAAAACTAAGTTATGTTAGACCCTCCCCCACACCTATCTCATGCATTGTCCTCAATGTATGAATTAATGCATAGATGCATGAAAAAGACGAAAGGGAAGGAAAATGCTACCTTAAGGTGGTGGTTCCGGTGGTGATCTGATTGGTCCACGAAATGCGGCCCAATCGACTTTTCGTTGGGTTCGGAGGAACCCACTAGAAATTTCTTTAATATAACCTATTAAAATTGTATATCCATGAAGGATTTTTATTAAATATTTGACCCCATCTAATTTTCAAATTCCATAATTAATTTCGGAGTCAAATTTGTCAACCACCTTGTCCCAAAATGGAGTATGAAATGATAGAATAATTGACTTGGACTCAGGAAGTATGGAACTAATACCGACTCAGGAAGATGACTTAAGTCAAGTAAAGGCTCAGGAGTCGAGATTGGTTCAGGAAGTGGGTCCAAGTCAAGAAAGTGAAACTCAAGTCCACATTGATTTTCCAACAATGGAATGTGACTTAATATTGGTGATTCAAGTTCAGTAATGATAGGTGGGGGAATCAAAACTGACTCTAAAATATTACTCAAGTTTGGTAACAAAACAGGAGTCAATATTGATTCAGAAAGTTGAACTGGATCACAGGTTTGAGAATCTAGGTCACATACCTCATTGAGTTCAATATCAAAAAAATGAGAACTTGCCAATTTGTCAATAGATTTTCAAAAGTGTAAAATTGGTCAAGTTCAATATGATCATCAAGAATGGGTGATTCAATTTCATGATGAATTGGTACAGGATTCAATGTTGACTCAGGAAAAAGATTGAAATCAGGTGAAGACACCGGAGCCATTATTGAATCAGGAAGTAAAATTGAATCACTAAGTTAAGGTTCATGATCATATTCATTTTCAAGTTCGATTTCAGGTAAGGGATAACTTGCCAACCTATCAATATTCTTTTCAAAATTTGGAGTTTGGGCAAGTTCAAATGATTGTTCTGAAATGGAACCTTGATTTCCAAAATAACCTGACTCATCGGCTCTAACAGGATGGTTAGTGACATCAGAACTGGTCAAATGGTGGGAACGTAGAGATTGGACCATCATATCTATGTCACGATTACGAGCGTTTTGAGCCTGAGTCATGGCTTCAAGCATCTTTTCATAGTTGATAGGTTCATTATTTTGATGAAAAGATGAAGTATTGTCTTAGAATTGGTGGCGAAATTGTGAGTCCATCAGATTTTGGGATTTGTGTTTGGACTCACGCATACTCATTTCCAAAATTGATGGTTTTCTATTTTGGACTGGTGGAACTGAGTATGATTCTTGAAAATATTGTGGACTAGGTGGAGAAGGAGGACAAATTGGTTGAAAATTACACTCGGGGGAGGTGAATCCCCACTGACTCTGTGAAGAGTTGAAATTATCATGGAAATTATGGTTATTAGATTGGGGGCATGGGTTATATTGATTCAGATAAGACCAATCCAGCACACTAGGTTGGTTAAAGTTATGATATGCCGGGTTGGTAATATTCGAAAAAGATGTTGGTGTGTAATATGGATTATTATTGAAGTTGGAAAAATTGTTGTTATAAGCCATATCACACAATAGAATACAAACAAAAGGAAAACAAACAAATAAGAAAACAAATAAAAGGAAAAAATTCTAACTAAATTAGGGTAGACCTATGACCTAGACGACTCCTAACTGGTTAGGCTGTCCACGGGAGGTCTACTGCAGACTTTGACCACAAGCTAATCAGTCAGGTCAGGCAAGGTTGGTGGGAGGTTTTCCGTCAAAGACGTTCCTTAATTAAATAACCACCAACCTTTGGGCTTTCGGCCCTTAATCCCTTTCCTAGACACTAGTTTGACAGGAGTCAAATTTCAATACCTTTCCCCCTTAGGATAATCTCCTAATTGAGTCCTGATGTCCCTAGGGTCAACGTCTACTCATTTTTAATTAGGCTTGGGTTAGTGAGTGCTTGGAATCTGATTTTTGGGCCAAGGAAGGGTGATTAAATCCCACCTTATCTTGTTAATGGGTGGTGCCCTTAAAATCAATTTGTGCAAGTGTACAAGATATGTAAATAAGATTCACTCAAAGCGATGTAAATCAACCAAGAGATGCGTCCTATTCTACGCAATGCGAACGTACCTTGCTCCAGCACTCTTCAATAGTAAATTAAAAGAATTGAAAAGACACGTGCCTAAAAATGCAAACGTCTAATCAATTTTTTATCTTTTCAACAAGTGTTTTACTGTTGTTTTATTAGCAGGCTTTTGGTGATGGCATATAAGAAAAAAAACAAATTGCAGAAAACTAAATTTTTTGCAAGTCAAGCAGCCCTGCAAAAATAATGTTAGTAGTCAACTCCTTTTTGCCGCGGAACCGCGGCTTGGGCCACGACAACACGGCAAAGCAGAGGGTAATTGGTCTCTGCTTTCTAGAGCAGAGGCCCAATACCACTTATATATTACTGCAATCTTAATTTCCTGCTTCGCTTGCCCTATAACCTGCAACAGAGAAGAAAAATTCGTTTTAGTTCTAAAAAATTTTCAATAAAAATCAGATTTCAATAAAAACGTTACCCTCCCCCGGCAACGGCGCCAAAATTTGATTGCGGCTAAACCTGCACACAAAATAAAGAAGTTCAGATTTAGAATAAAGATGTACAAGTGCTCAATTCTTACCGCTATAACACGTGGCTATGCGGGTCGTGATCCACAAGGAGGGTTAGCGATAGAAGCGTTCAAAGTTTGTATTGAAATCTTTATGAAGAAAAAACGAAAGTTCTTCTTTGTTTTAAGAAATAAAAATGAAAAAAGAGTTAAAGGTTAAAATTAAAAAGAAAGCGATAGATGAAGAAGGTGGAGAATCAGAAAGCGACTATGTACAAATGAGCTGGAAAAGAAATGATGAAAGATTTGGAGATGTGGTGATCTATACTAAAGAAATAAAAGAAAAGAAAGAAGGTTGAAGAAATACTTACCTAGTTTGGTTGACGACTTACCTGGAATCCTTGCATATTCTACCTTCTTTGGAGGCGTTCAACGCATAGGTCATAAGATCGAGCTCAGTCCCTGCTCGCATTATATCATCAAGCCTTGTAAGAATGAAGTGATATGGATCTTGAGGAGGAGAACGTCTTCATGAAGTATCGTTGGCCCTCACAAAGGCTTTTGTATACTTATACTTCTGGATTCACTTGCAAGCTCATCAAAAACAAAAGAGGTAAAGTAGAAAGAGGAAGAAGAAAACAAAAGAAAATACGAATATAAACAAATGTTTACCTTTATTGCTTGCAGAAACAATGGAAGAAAGGAGGGGTACATCGGTGTCACTCTCAACATAAGCCTCTCTCTCTTACTTACATGAATCTTCATCTACCTAAGCTTATAAACAAATTACATAAAAAGAAAAGGCAAACCTAAAATACAAAGAATGAAAACTAGGCTAAATCCTATCTCTGCATGGTCGTCCCATTTTCAGCGCAAATACTGCCTTTTTATAGGCAAAACCCAATGTTCAGGATCCCGGGGAGATCGGGGGAGCAAACGCTCCCCCTAACTCCCCAACCAAGCCGCGAAAACGCGGCTTTGGCCGCGTTTCCGCGGCCAGGGTGTGGCCAGGTGGCCACACCTGTTCGTGGGTCTCCCCGGGGTCGAGTTCTGGTTTTATTTTGGGTTGGATTTGCAGTTCAGCTCTGAGATTTTGAAGAAATGGCCGTTGATCTTTGCTTCAACCGATCGATTCTGAGAGGATTCTTCTCAACCATTTTCAACCTCTTGATTTTGCCCTGATTTAGTGAGCTCGAATTAATTCTGATTTAATTCAGAATTTTGGTGGGTTTTCGGGCTCATTTCTCTTCATCTCCTTAAAGAATGGGCCTGCAAATAAATTAAACAATTAATTAGGACAATGTAGATTTTATTCTATAATAAGTATGGAAATATGATACTGAATATGCAACATTAGCGACCAATCATATATTTAAGACTCGTGCTCTCCAGCTGCAAAATAATATGTTATTAATCTGCCAATTGGTTGTACTGAGGATGTTAGAACTTAGGCTCTGATACCACCCTGTGACGCCCCGGTCTTGTGGGTACAGAGATGTCACTGCGCGTTTATATGCAGGTCGGAAATATCCTCACGTATATACGCTAAGCATCAGTACAGGAAAGAATCAGAGGCGAAAGCATAGTGGTAAAATACATTCTAACAGAAAAGTACAAGTACAGGGTTATCACAGAGAGTGATACAATATTACATGAAAATGACAACACCAAAAAATATAAAAGTACAATACATGAAGAGATATACATAATAAAAGCTGGAAGGTGCTCACGAGCAGCAAGAGGGACCTCAAGAGCCAGACAGGAGAAAAGCTGAGAGGAAAAGCTACAGCGATGTACGAGCTTCTGCTGCACTCCAATCACCAAGGGAGGATCCGCTGCGCACTCTGATCAGCTACAGCAAGATCACCATGGTCTAGACTCTAGGCTGGACATGAGAATCCAGGGTTGTCAGATGCAACCCGTGAGTACATACGATAAAGCCAAGTGGCGTGTATATCAGGCATAAGTGTACAAGAAAGGTGTATCGTAAATATAAGCACATATGAATATGAAATGAGACAGTAAGTAAAGTAACTATAAGAAAATCAGTTATACAATCCCACATTACCGATCAAAGAAGCTCACGATGGTACATGTAGAGCTCACCAACCCGGACCTAAGCTCGGAGATCAGCTTAAAAGACTTGGCTACTATTGGCCGAAGATGATCCCTGACGCTAGCTCAGGAAAACCTTTCCTATTATAGTTTGAGCTATTGATCATTTCCTGAGAGCTTTGCTAGCTCAAAATAATGATCAAAACCATGAACATGCGATCTAGTATTTGAGTAGAATAATAATTGGGCGGACCACCATTACAGCCCGATTGAGAAAGAATGCTTAGCCCTAGTCTTCACACCATTTAGAAGATGCAACAATACCTTGTGGGGGCAACACATTTACGTCATTTTCAGAGTTAATCCTTTGTGATTACTTATGACAAGATCATCCTTACTGAATTGCATATTAGCGAAATGGGCCATAATGCTATCATAATATGAGATGCAATTCATGCCACAAAAGGTGATTGAAGGTTAAGCTGTGGCAGATTTTCTGGCTGATCATCCAGTTTCAGGAAGTTCAAAATTTTATGACAACCTCTCAGATGAGATTACAGAATTTAACATGATTCATGTCTCATAAAAAAACAAGTATGGCAATTATTCTTTAATGATGAATCAAGAACAAGTCTTGAGGGAAATATCATCGCAGGTATAGGGGTAGTACTTATTTCCCCATATAATCACGTGATCCCTCGTGCATTCCCATTAACTGAGCCGTGTTCCAATAATATTTCAGAATACAATGCTCTCTTGATCAGGATGCAACTTTCTAAAGAGATTGGAGTAAAAATTTCAAGGTATTCGGTGATTCAAAGCGCATCGTCAACCAGGTTCGCGAGGAGTATGAAGTCCGACATGAAGACTTGGTACCCTATCACATCACGATCATTGACATGTCGAGAAGTTTAAAAAATCTACATTGATCATGTATCATGTTAGCAAAATGCACATGCAGATGCATTAGCAACTCTCGCTGCTTCATTGGCCCTTTCAGCCGGGGCCATGAAAAGAGTGCTTATCTATAGTCGCGACTTGTATTATTACAAATTCACCCTTGAAGATGGTAAAACTTCAAGAGGAGACCTTCAAGTTAAAGAGGCTCTTGAGACTTCGACAAGTTTCGAACCTAGGGATTGGCAATTACCTTACATTGACTTCGTCTTGTACGAAAAATTGCCTGACGACCCCAAGGAGGCAACAACCATCAGAAGGAAAGATCCTCGATTCTATTATAATGTGATTACACGGGCATTGCATCATCGGTTGTATGATGGACTCTTACTCTGATGCCTTTTGCACAAAGAGGACAGGAGGCGCTCAAAGAAGCTCATGATGGTACATGTGGAGATCACTAACCCGGACCTAAGCTCAAAGATCGACTTAAAAGACTTGGCTACTATTGACTGAAGATGATCCCTGATGCCATCACTTATGCTAAGTGATGCCATGCCTGTCAGATCCAAGGTGACTTCGTCCATTAAGCACCGGGACATCTTCATCCAATGTCCTCTTCATGGCCATTTGAGATGTGGGGAATGGATGTTATCTGAATAATCAGCCCTCCAACATCTAGGACATCTCTTCATCTTGGCCATAACTGATTACTTCTCTAATGGGCGGAAGTTGTTCCCTTGAAGAAAGTAAAGACATCAAACATGATCAAATTCATCAAGCATCACGTACTCTACCTCTTTGGTATACCTGATGAATTATCCATGATAATGGACTCAATTTGTCAGCCAAGCATTCCAGAGGTTCTGTAATAAATTCAGAATCTAAAGTGTGTCATCAACGACATACTATCCAGCGGCCAATGATCTTGCAAAGCCTTTAACAAAAATATTGAAAGCTACTTAAGAAGTTTGTCTCAAAAATCTAACGTGACTGAGAGGAAAAATTAGGCGAATGCCTATAGGCTTACCGCACAATAGTGAGAACTCCGACAAAGAACAAGCCATTTTCCTTGGTGTATGGATGTGAAGCTATACTTCCACTTGAGATCCAAATCCTATCCCTCTGAGTAGCCTTGACAACTAGATGATGGACGAAGAGAAGCATCGATTGTGCCCCAAGAGTTGGAAGCTTTAGACGACAAATATCTGCATGTTCAGCAATAAATCAAGCTCTATCAAGCTTGAATTTTCAGAGCTTTCAATAAGAAAGAGAATGGGTTTCAATAAAGGCAACATTGTCTTAGCTGTCAGAAGACCCATGGTTATGATACATAAGACGAAAGGAGAATTCCAACCCAAATGGGAATGACCATTTGTAGTAGAGTCAGTCACTCAAATGGAGCATACCGCCTCATAACTCCGGACGGCGATACGCTCATGATGCCGATTAACGGCAGATTCTTGAAGAAGTACTATCCTTAAAGGGACTCCTCTGATGATCAGGTTAATATTACACCGCTGATTGAAGCTTCACCCTGATCATCAGATGGATTATTGTTTGAAATCCACGATGTTTGAAAAAGCACCAGAGAAGAGCCTCCTCATTCAACGGATCACATTATGATCGATCGACGCCGGGCCGACCGAACATTGTTGATATCATGATGCATGATGTTAATATCGAAGAAACTAAGTTAAAAACTTTGTTTTAGCTTTGTCACTCTTCTCGTAATTAAGTTAATACCACATCTCGGATCGAATCTCTATCTTGATCAATCAGATGGATTAGGGTTTGAGATCCAAGATTTTTAGAAGAGTGCCAAAGAAGAGCTTTCTCATTCAGAGATCACACACGGTCGATCGACGCTGAGCCGACCGAACATTGTTGACATCGTGATGCATGATGTTAATATGGAAGAAACAAAGATAAATCTTTAGTTTTAGCTTTGTCACTCTTCTCATGCTCAAATTAATATTACACCTCTGATCAAAGCTTCATGATTAATTTACAATTCTGCATCTTTATATCGCATCTTCCTACCGAGTTATGAATAAAATATCGCTTCTGCACCGTGTTTTGGTCTATTTTGCATATAACCAAGAGTTCAATGACATAGGGCTAATAAGAGCTTAATTATACCCATTTAGGTAATTAATTCGAATTTCTTAGATGTCAAGTGTTTGGACACATATATTGCATATTTGTTATTATTCTTACACCGATTCTATAATAAATCCTACAATTATACTGTCTTAATACCTAATTTGTGAAGGATATGATGGAAGAAGGTAAATCACAAATCCAAGCCAACTAAATCAGATTTTTGGGAGGATTTAAATCACAACAAAAAATTGAGCATATCAGAGAGGATTAAAATCAGATTTTTGAAGATCCAGTTGGTTAGCTTAGAGAATCAATGAGGATAAACGAGGATAGAGGCAAATCCAGAAGTCCAAAGGCAACCCTATTAATATACAAAGGGATATCTAAAGGATTGGGACGTATATTTAAAAGATTTAAAGAGATAAGATAAAATCTAACTGAAGATCAAGGGATAAATGAATATTTATCCCCAATATTATCTCCAACGTTATCAAAAGATCTTTTTTGTTGGCAAGTGATTTTGTCCATATCTCCAACCTTATCTCCAACCATATCAGATGATCTTTTTTGTTTAGATAACGATTTGGTCTCATCTTCAAGCGTGCTCTCCCATCCCTATTTCTCCTATAAATACCGGTAAATTCAGAGGCATAATGAATAATCAAGTGAAGAGTCAAAGTTAGGCTATTCTGCTGTTTGTAACTTAGGTTTTTTGCTTTCTTTTATGTAATTTTTGTTTTATTTATGTAACTGAGAGGAAAGGAGAGTTTCATGGAGGAATTAGAGCAAAGCTTGTACTGAGAATGATACTGGTATAAGTAAGTCTTTTCTTTCATTACTATTTGAATCAAATCGAAGTTTCTTTTCTTATTTCCTCTTATTTTTGTTTACTTCTCTCTTTTATGTTTGTGAATCCAAATGATTCCGATAGTCTCGAAGTTGCCTTGCCCTTGCAAGCGCTGTTGATGGCTTATGGTGATGGATAGCCATTCCTATGATAGCCCCTTCATTTCGTAGTGTAAATTGGGAATAGGGAATATCCTATTTGTCATACTTTACTCACCTCCAAATAAAGGTACATCATCGATATGGGTCAAAGGTAAGCAGGCGCTGAAGAGGTAAGTAAGTATTTTTTAGGGTTTAACTTTCTTCCTTTTAATTTTTAGTTTAGATCACCAACATCACCATCTCTCAACTCTATTCATTATTTTTCGCTTTCTTTGTATAAATCATTTTCTATTTTTCTCCACCTTCTGAATCTACCACTTTCTTAACAATTTAACATAAATTATTTTCCTTTTCTTTTAAAGAACTAAAAGAAGAACTCTAACCATTTTTTGTGAACTAAAGAGAACTTATAAAAAGCTTCCATCACTAATACCTCCTTGTATATCCTGACCCGCATAGCCACTCGCTATAGTGGCAACATTGAGTACTTGCACTACTGTTCTGTATTCCTGAAATTTTGTATTTTCTGTGTGCAAGTTCCAACTCAATCACCAAGTCAAAGAGCTTCTAGAAGAACACCTTGGATTCTCGTATTTGAAACTGTATCTGAATAAATATTCGTCCAAACATTACAAAACTAAATACATACAGAAGATGCTAGAAGCTAAACGAACCACGTGATAAAAAATTAGGGCAATTGGCCCTAATCTTGCCGTAGTTCCTCCGGGTTTCCGCGGCATGATTAGTCTACAATTTTTCACTCTTATATCGCATTTCCTATCGATTTATGAATAAAATATCGTTTCTAAACTGTGTGCTGGCCTATTTTGTAGATAATCAAGACTAAAAGGGCATAGAGGTAATATGAGCTTAATTATACCCATTTTGGGTAATTAATATGGATTTCTTGGAGGCTAAGCTAGAGAGCTTCTAGAAGAATACCTTGGATTCCCGTATTTGAGGCTGTATCTAGAGAAATATACATCCAAATATTACAAAACCAGATACATACAGAAGGTGGTAGAAGCCAGAAAAATGATGTGACCAAAATTCAGGGTAATTGGACCAAATATTGTAGCGTTTCTCTAGGTTGTCGTGGCCTTTTGGTGGGCCTACATGTCAATTTTTAACGCGTGGCTTCATCTCACCTTTCAGATCCTTCCTATGCTCATAAATACTGCATTTATGGACCTAAGACAGGGGGATGGAGAGCATTAGCTAGGATTTCTCTCTTTTAGTGTAGTGTAGTGCAGGTATTATTCTTCTTTCTTTTGTATTTTTATTTTGTTTTTAGATCATATGGTAGGGCTGAGTTGATTCTGAGAGAGATAAAGAGATATTCATATAATAGATGGTGACAATCTATGTAAAGGTGTCTCCTTTCTTCTTCATTGTAATCTTCTACATCTTCTACATGATACTTAGCTAGTTTTTTTCTCATGGCAATCTAACTACTACTACTAATTATATAGCCTCTTATTTGATAAACCATATGAATCTAATAGCATCTACAAGGCCTTGCTGTTGCAAGAGCCATTGATGACTCATGATGATGGATTCTAATATTCTATCATTCTAACATCTAACCCACTAACAAGCTAACTTGCAATATCTTCTTTATTTCATGCTCACTTCTAACCGGTTTTGATGATCTAATAATAGCTTGCAACTTGTTTTGTGGAATGGATGTGTTTGAATGTGGAAGAATCTTCTTATGAGCTATGTATTGTATCGTCTCTTGAAGTCAAGGACTAGTGATGGCCAAGGATCCATATGAAGCAACTATCACTAAGAGGTTAACATGATTAGTGGAGCAATTAATAGTTTGTATCTATGAGTTTTCCTTTATAGTTCCTCTTTTTTTTCCTTTATTTTTAAAACTGATTTTAAAACTCTTCTTTTATCTTTTCATCATTGTTTTCACCATCTTCTTAGTTCAACTTTGTTTCATTTACTTTTTATTTTCAAACCCACTTTCTAAATCACTTCACCTTCTTTATTTTTATACCGACTCCACAACCACTTCTCATTTGTTTTCACTTCATGTTTTTATCGCCTTCTCATCTATCACTTCTGGATTTCTCTTCTTTTTTCTTTTCTCATTCTTTAACAAAGAAGAATTGTTAACAATCGACGTGAATAAGAACTATTAATGTTTTTATCGCCTCCATCCCTGTGGATTCGACCCGTTGAGCCAATGCTATAATGGAAGTATCAATGGAATATTATCATGCATATATAATTATACTGATTTCATAAAATGCACGTTTTCAAGTGTTGGTTCCGTCTCGATCAAATTTTGGTTCCATTGTCGAGGACATGTGGTTTTGATTTCACATTTTTGTTAACATTTTCTTCTCTATTTTGGTGTGCAAGGTAATAATTTTAGAACCTCAACATTGTAGAAAGTTAAGCTTTCTTGCACCTTCTTGCTCAAGAAAGCAAGGAGCTGTTGCTTAAATAATTGCCGTGGAAACTCATTAAAAGCAGTGAAAACACGACACATTTTTGAGATCTTGGCCTTATTTTTTGCAGGCTACTTCTAAATTGAATATAACTGTGATTTCTGCTATCTATTTTCTGCTCTGATTGCTTTAACACTGTGACTAGTCTATAGTTCTACATTATTATATCACATTTTCTTACAGATTTATGAATAAAATGTCGGTCTAAACCGTATTTTGGTCTCTTCTGTAGATAATCAAGATAAGGAGGGAAAAAGGGTAATAAGAGCTTAATTAAACCCATTTTCGGGTAATTAAATCCGCAATTCTTGGAGGCCAAGCAAGGAAACTTCTAGAAGATGCATTGAATCTAGACCTTTGTGCACGTCAGACGAATATTCGGGCAAAAATACCAAAATATGAATATACCAAGATGGTCCTAGAAGCGACGGGAAGTTCCTTGCTAAAATCAAGACGCGGTAAATATCGCGTTTCCGTGGCAGTTTGGTGGGGCCACGCGTCGATCTTTGATGCGTGGCCACGTCTCATCTTCTGGAACTTCCTTTTGCCTATAAATAAGGCAGGGTTTGGCCGAAACGGGAGGAGATTTAGATTTAGGCTAGGTTTTCTATATTTTAGTGTAGTATAGTGTAAGTGTTCTTCTTCTTTTAGTTTGTATTTTATTTTCTTTTTAGATCATGTAATAGGGCAGAGACATTCAGAGAGAGAAAGAGAGATTGATGTAATATATGGTGATAATTTATGTAAAAGTTTCTCCTTTCTTCTCCATTGTAATCTTCTCCATCTTCTACATGATGGTTGGCTAATTTCCTCTTCTCATGGCAATCTAACTACTAACCACTAACCATCTAATCATTTACTTGATAATCCACATGAATCTAATAGCCTCTACAAGGCCTTGCTCTTGCAAGAGCCATTGATGGCTCATGATGATGAATTCTAACATTCTAAAATTTCTAACACCTAACCCACTATCTTGCTAACTTACAATGCCTTCTTTATTTCATACTCACCTCTAACTGGTTTTTATGATTTAATAGTAGCTTGCAACTTATTATGTGGTATGGATGTATTGTTTGAATGTAGAAGAACAATCATATAGGCCATGCTCTGTATCGTCTCTTGAAGCCAAGGATTAGTGATGACCAAGGATCCATGTGAGGTAACTATCACTAAGAGATTAGCATGGTTAGTGGAGCAATAAGTAATTAGTAGCCATGAGTTTTCTTTTATAGTTCTTTTCGTTCTTGTTACTTTGTTTTAAAAACTATTTTCCAAAACCTCTTGTTTTCATGTTCTTTACCACAAGCTTCATCTTCTTTTCTATTTTTTTTTCCAAACTACTTCTCTTTTATTTTCACATCGCTTTCCTCACCTATCACTTCTGGATTTCCTTTCTTTCTTCTTTTTCTCATTCTTTTAACAAAGAAGAACTTATTAACAAACTGACGTGAATAAAACTGTTAATACTTTTATCGCCTCCCGTCCCTGTGGATTCGACCCGTTGAGCCAATGCTATAACGGAAGTATCAGGGAACATTAGCACAAACATAATTTCATTGATTTCATAAAACACACATTTTCGAGTGTTGGTTCCGCTCCGATCACACTATAGTAGCTAAAGAACTAAAATACGGTATTTGGACGCTTTAAAACGATCTAGACAATATATTGTATTTTGTTCTGTTGTTGAAATCTGGACTGAGATGTAT
The DNA here is from genome assembly GCA_038442645.1 of Agave tequilana. Classification (NCBI taxonomy): domain Eukaryota; kingdom Viridiplantae; phylum Streptophyta; class Magnoliopsida; order Asparagales; family Asparagaceae; genus Agave; species Agave tequilana. The sequence continues at coordinate 38,531 of JAVJIF010030224.1, forward strand.
ATATGACATTGCATATAGCATAAGACAAACACGTGAGTGATTTACTCACTTTGTGTTATATTTTGTCTATGTTACACATGCACGAATCTGACTTAAAGGCATAACCCAATGCAAGATAAGGTGGGGAGTTCATCACCCTTTCTTAGCCCAAAAATCACCTCCCCACTCACACAACTCAAGCTCTAATAAAAATTGATAGACGTCAGCCCCTAGGGACATCTCGAACTCATTAAGAGATCGACCGAGGATAGAACTTGTGAGAATCTTACTCTTTTGAAATCAGTGTCTAAAGTTGGAGATTAAGAGGTTACGCCTCGAAGATACCGTGGTTTGACGTAATTAAGGCCAGTTGCTTATGCACGGATACCTCCCACCATATTTTGCCCTTACCTGACCGCTTTGCTTATGGTCGGATTCATACAATAACCTCCCCTCAGTAATCGACCAATTAGGAGTCGTCTAGGTCTAGGTCTAGGTCAACCCTACTATAGGGTTGATTTTGATTTTGATTTTTCTTTCTTTTTATTTGTTTGTTTGTTTTTTTTCTTTTTGTTTGTGATTGTTTGTGAAATAACTCAATAACAATAGTTTTTTTCAATCCTAATATGAATCCATACTTCACTTCAACCTTATTATCGAATAGCTCCAACCAGCTTTGAAAATATGAACCAACCAAATAATCTGGATTGGATGTATTTGACTCAATATAACCCATACCACTTATCTGATGACCAAAATTTTAAAAATAATTTCAACTCGTCACAGAGTTAAGGGGATTCACCTCCCCCAAGTTAAATTTTCAACCACCTTGTCCATAATTTTCACAATTTTCACAATATCCATTATCCAATTTTGCTTCCTATACTCCTTTTCTAGAACTACCAATTGAAAAAAATCTAAATTAGAAAAGAAGTATAAAAGTTGTACAAGCCATGCTTGAGTCCTAACAAAAGAATCTCAGCTCCCTAATTCACAATATTTCCAAGATTCATACTCATTTCCACCTATTTAAAATGAACAACCATCTGCCCTAAAAATAAGTGTAGAATGCTTTCGTGAATCTGAGCGTCAATCTCAAAACTTGTTAAGACTCACACTCTTCACAATTTTTTCCAAACCAAGATTCCTACACTCCTTTCTAGAACATCCACTTGAAGAAAAATCTAAGCAAGAAAAGTATAGAAATCTTGCATGAAATCTCAAACAATTTCAAAACTTTTTACCCAGTCTTCTGACAGGTTAGAAACACAACTGAATCAATTGGTCAACATTCATAGGAATGAGGAAACTCACTTTTATCAACCTTTGACCAATCCAGATATCTCTAACTCTATCAATCTAGAACAGGAATCATGTTGTTTTGAAAACCAAGATTCAATTTTAGCACACCCATTTGAATTTGACCAAACTCTAAATTTAGAAAATCACATTGACATTTTGGTAAGTTATCCATTTTCTGAAAATGAACTTAAGAATGAATGTGATCATGAACTGTAACTTGGTAATTCAATTCCACTTCTTGATTCAATATTGACTCCGGTATCTTTACCTCGCTTCAATCTTTTTTTTGAGTCAACATTGGATCCTGTGACAGTGAAATTGAATCACCAATCTTTTATGATCAATAAATTAACTTGACCAATTTTATTCTTTTGAATGTCCTATTGACAATTAGCAAGTTTTTCTTTCAAAAAAATTAAACTCAAACAAGAATATGACTTCAATCCTTAAATTTGTGATCCTGTCCAACTTTCTGAATTACTATTGACTCCTATTTTTCTATCCAATTTAGGTAACATTTTAGAGCCAGTTTTGATTCCTAACCTGTCATTCTTGAACTTGAATGACCTATCTTAGAAAGTCACATTCCATTGTGGGCAAATAAATGTGAATTAGAATTTCAATTTCTTGATTTGGACCGGGTTCCTGAAACAATTTTGACTCCTGAACCTTTACTTGACTTAAGTCAAATTCCTGAGTGTGTAGTAGTTCATGTGCTTCTGAGTTCAAATCAATCATTCCATCTTTTCACACTTCATTTTAGAACAAGGGTGTTGATAAAATTGACTTTGAAATTATTTTTAAAATTTAAAAATTAGATGAGATAAAATTTATAATAAAATCATTCATATATTTATCATTTTAGTAGGTTGTATTATAGAGGTCTCTGGTGGGTTCCTCCGAACTTGACACAAATTGGATTGAGCCACATTTCGTAGACCAATCAGACCACCACCGAACCACCACCTTGAGGTGATTTTTTTTCCTTTTCACTCTATCTGTTTCATGCATACATACATTCACGATACATTAAGGACAATGCATGAGATCAGTGTGGGGGGAGGGTTTACTAACGTAAAGTTTTTAGATTTTTTCTTTCACTTCTTTTAGGATACTCTTAAAATTTTCCTTTATGTATAGGAATTTTTCCTTTCTTAAAAAACTTTTTGAAATAAGAGACAAAGTTTTGATCTATTTTTTAAGAAAATTAAGATGATCTTAGAAATCAAGGAATCCTTAATTATGACATATTAAACCTAGTTAAAATAATAAATCTTGTTTAAAATTATAGATTATGTAAGAGAGAATGGAGAGATAATTTTATCTTGAATTTTTGCCTTAAAGAGTATGCACTTCACACTTACACATTTTTGGGTTGAAAACAAAGACCTAAAATGCCATAAAGCAAAAAAAAAGGTATATATGAAGAAAAAATCACTTATTAAGCTGGATAACTATACCTCAAGAAGCATGATTATTCACGCCTAAAGATGGCCATAAGAAATAAATAATCCCTCTTACTCGAGTCTTTAAACTCGAGGGATATTTTCTCATATGGTACTCTAAGATCATCTGATCTGAGATTCATTGATTAAGGCTCACTACTCGGATAAACTAGAAAGCCTAAGAAAACTAAGGGAAGAAAAAGTGTGTGTGTGTGTGTGTGCGCGCTGGCGCTGCGCATGGCTTGATGGTTAGTTTGAATCCCAGAATGATTTCACTATCACAAAGTACATATTATCTAGTTTTTATGAAGGATAAAATATTCAATCTAATTTTGAATTCTTACCTTAATTAAAGATAGATCATGCATATAGACTAAGTTTAAGGAAGAATAATTTTTGATGGACTTATGACCTTAGATCGCTTAAATTTTGGCAAAAATATTTCGTAAACTTGTCTCTCTATTAAAATGAATTTTCAAATAATAAATTTTGCTTTCTTTCTTTATGGATTTGGTGAGTGTAACCGTTGAAAACCCTCAGGAGACAAAACTCCTCCTCTAGGGAAACTTAGAGGTTTAAGGCTTATTACACAAGCTCAGTGTAATCGCGTCACCTGCGAAAGTGGTGTAATAACATTATAGTTTAGTTTTTTTTCTTATTTTGCTCGGGATGAGAAAAAGATAAGTGTGAGAGTGTGATTAGTCTACAATTTTGCACTTTTATATCACATTTTTCTACTGATTTATGAATAAAGTATCATTTCTAAACTGTGTATTGGTCTATTTTATACATAATCAAGATTAGAAGGGCATAGAGGTAATATTGGCTTCATTATACCCGTTTTAGGTAATTAATCCGGATTTCTTGGAGGCCAAGCTAGAGAACTTCTAGAAGAATACCTTAATTTCGATATTTGAAGCTGTATCTGGAGAAATACACGTCCAAATATTGCAAAATCAGATACATACAGAAGGTGCTAGAAGCCAGACGAACGATGTGACCAAATTTCAGAGCAATTGGCCTAAATATTGCTGCATTTTCTCCAGGCTACTGTGGCTTTTTTGGTGGGCTCACGCATCGATTTTTGATGAGTGGCTTCGTTTCGCCTTTCAGATCCTTCCCTATAAATACTACATTTATGGACCTGAGACGGGGGATAGAGAGCAGTAGCTAGGATTCTCTCTTTTAGTGTAATGTAGTGTAGGTGTTCTTCTTCTTTTTTGTATTTTCATTTTGTTTTTAGATCATGTAGTAGTGTTGAGTTGATTCAGAGAGAGATAGAGAGATATTGATGTAATAGATGGTGACAATCTATGTAAAAACTGTCTCCTTTCTTCTCCATTGTAATCTTCTACATCTTCTACATGATGCTTAGCTAGTTTTTCTTTTCATGATAATCTAACTACTAACCACTAATCATTTAACCTCTTACTTGATAATCCACATGAATCTAATAACCTCTACAAGGCCTTTCTCTTGCAAGAGCCATTGATGCTCATGATGATGGATTTTAACATTCTAACATTCTAATATTCTAACATCTAACCCTTAACAAGTAACTTACAATGTGTCACATCTCGCTTCCTAAAAACAGGAAAACGGAGCCGCGATGTGTGTCGGCGACGTATATACACACGAGGAGTAAGCCTAAAGTATCTTGAACAAGCTATATAATCATCTATAAAGGCACTAAAATAACTGTAATAATGCATATAATGTCTCACAATGCTAGCATATGATTAAGAATATGAACTGTGACTAGATACGATATAGAGAGAATCAAAGAAAATATGAATAAAAGCTAGGATACCGATAATCAGGAAGAGAGAGAGACTCTAGATCCACAAGTGCATGTGATCCTCTCCAAATACCTGGTCAACAATAAATAGCACAAGATCTGGATATGTAAATTCCGAGAGTCAGAATTCCTAGTGAATGTGCAAGAGAAAAAGGAAAAAGCACGCAAATATAAATGTGAGCAGACTAGGAAACATATATGTTGGAATAAATAGAATAACATATAAAACATGAATAGAAATAATAAAGCCAGTCAATACAAAACTAAATGTCCAATCGGGTGTCAGGTGTACAGTCAGGGCATTGGTATAATCAGATGTCTACAATCAGTCATATATATCAAGTTCAGTCTACAATATCAAAGTAAGATTTCAGTTTTGTTACCAATTATGTCAGCGAACACCAATTGTCACATGCAGTAGATGCATCTTATACTACGCCTACCACATGTGTCAATCAGGGATCCTAAGTTATTGAAACTGATTGTTGGAGACATTGTCCATACTTTAGGTGGGTCCCGTACATACCCGAGACCACGGCCCCAGATGCCTGGTGCTGAACCTAGCCCGTATCGCTAGATACTCAGTAACAGTAACAGTAATATCAGATGGATACCAGTCATCCCCGGAACCCTATAGTGGAACCCTCATTTCGGCTGCGCAACCTGTATCCTAGGTTCACCCAAAATACAGACGCTATCAGCTCCATCATTTTCACAATCCCAGTATAAGTTATCTTTTTTTTTACATTATTATTTAATTTAGTTTAAGTCAGCCAATATCCATGTTACCTAGAATACTGGGACGATGCGGTGACAATAACGTTAACAGTACAGTACGGCTAACAGTAATCGAGTAAACGATAAATAGAGCTATATCGAGCGTTACGATCTAACGATGTTTTCCC
>JAVJIF010030225.1:0-331167 GCA_038442645.1 Agave tequilana
TGGTCTATTTTATACATAATCAAGATAGAAGGGCATAGAGGTAATAAGAGCTCATTATACCCATTTTAGGTAATTAATCCGGATTTCTTGGAGGCCAAGCTAGAGAACTTCTAGAAGAATACCTTAAATTTCGATATTTGAAGCTGTATCTGGAGAAATACACGTCCAAATATTGCAAAATCAGATACATACAGAAGGTGCTAGAAGCCAGACGAACGATGTGACCAAATTTCAGAGCAATTGGCCTAAATATTGCCGCATTTTCTCCAGGCTACCGTGGCTTTTTTGGTGGCTCACGCATCGATTTTTGATGAGTGGCTTCGTTTTGCCTTTAAGATCCTTCCTATGCCTAAAAAATACTACATTTATGGACCTGAGACGGGGGGTAGAGAGCAGTAGCTAGGATTTCTCTCTTTTAGTGTAATGTAGTGTAGGTGTTCTTCTTCTTTCTTTAGTATTTTCATTTTGTTTTAGATCATGTAGTAGTGTTGAGTTGATTCAGAGAGAGATAGAGAGATATTGATGTAATAGATGGTGACAATCTATGTAAAAACTGTCTCCTTTCTTCTCCATTGTAATCTTCTACATCTTCTACATGATGCTTAGCTAGTTTTTCTTTTCATGATAATCTAACTACTAACCACTAATCATTTAACCTCTTACTTGATAATCCACATGAATCTAATAACCTCTACAAGGCCTTTCTCTTGCAAGAGCCATTGATGGCTCATGATGATGGATTTTAACATTCTAACATTCTAATATTCTAACATCTAACCCACTAACAAGTAACTTACAATGTGTCACATCTCGCTTCCTAAAATACAGGAAAACGGAGCCGCGATGTGAGTCGGCGACGTATATACACGAGGAGTAAGCCTAAAGTATCTTGAACAATCTATATAATCATCTATAAAGGCACTAAAATAACTGTAATAATGCATATAATGTCTAACACAATGCTAGCATATGATTAAGAATATGAAATGTGACTAGATACGATATAGAGAGAATCAAAGAAAATATGAATAAAAGCGTAGAGATACCGATAATCAGGAAGAGAGAGAGACTCTAGATCCACAAGTGCATGTGATCCTCTCCAAATACCTGGTCAACAATAAATAGCACAAGATCTGGATATGTAAATTCCGAGAGTCAGAATTCCTAGTGAATGTGCAAGAGAAAAAGGGAAAAGCACGCAAATATAAATGTGAGCAGACTAGGAAACATATATGCTGGAATAAAATAGAAATAACATATAAAACATGAATAGAAAATAATAAAGCCAGTCAATACAAAACTAAATGTCCAATCGGGTGTCAGGTGTACAGTCAGGGCATTGGTATAATCAGATGTCTACAATCAGTCATATATATCAAGTTCAGTCTACAATATTAAAGTAAGATTTCAGTTTTGTTATCAATTATGTCAGCGAACACCAATTATCACATGCAGTAGATGCATCTTATACTACGTCTACCACATGTGTCAATCAGGGTCCTAAGTTATTGAAACTGATTGGTTGGAGACATTGTCCATACTTTAGGTGGGTCCCGTACATACCCGAGACCACGGCCCCAGATGCCTGGTGCTGAACCTAGCCCGTATCGCTAGATACTCAGTAACAGTAACAGTAATATCAGATGGATACCAGTCATCCCCGGGAACCCTATAGTGGAACCCTCATTTCGGCTGTGCAACCTATATCCTAGGTTCACCCAAAATACAGACGCTATCAGCTCCATCAATTTTCACAATCCCAGTATAAGTTATCTTTTTTTTTACATTATTATTTAATTTAGTTTAAGTCAGTCAATATCCATGTTACCTAGAATACTGGGACGATGCGGTGACAATAACGGTAACAGTACAGTATGGCTAACAGTAATCGAGTAAACGATAAATAGACCTATATCGAGCGTTACGATCTAACGATGTTTTCCCAGTAACTTTCAGTAATATGAATAATTATAGTAACAGGTCTAGACACTTATCCCGTACAATACAATCTTATCTAGAATCAGTCAAATCTCATCCATCAGAGAATCCAAAGTCAATATCTGTTACAGTAACCACCTAATTAAATCAATAATCAGTTATCTCGATCATGTCAATCTACCCCAATCCTATATATTATCTGCATATCTATCTTTAGTCACTAATATATCAGAGTCCTAACATAAATAATTAACGACATCTAATCAATTTATCCCGATCTCAAAATAATAAGCTAACTACTCAATTACTTCTAACCAATTCCTCATTTAACAATTTGATCAATATACACCCACTTCAGTCGAGTTCAATTATAGGTCCAAATACCAAGGTAATCATCAACTGTAATAATATGAAGTCCATAAAATCAGATAAACCCAATATACACCTATCTCCCAACCCAACCTCGGGTAATTAAAATAGACCAGAATTTAAGGTTTACTCTATTCTATCAGTTTAACTTTGCAAATTAACTCATCCAAGTATTCATACATATAACTATAATCATGAACCAATCAAAATCCAGTATCCAAATCAAATCACCATCTAAGCTATTTCATAGATAGTCCCAGATCGAGAAATAGTAAAATGGGTTCACATAAAATCCACCATGAAGAAATTCATTTATAATTTCAATTAATTGATAAACCTCTCATTTTATTAATAAAGCCAGATCCTCAGAACCAATCATCACTTGATTTATCACCGAATAATAGAATCTTAAGTCTGGTGACTAATACACACAAAACCTACCCTTATTCTCATATACTAAGTACTAATCTCAAGATCAAATCAAGTCCAGGTATCAAGTATATCATGCATATTTCTGAATCCCCAAAATAGTAAACGAATAAACATGAAATGATACTCTAATATCTCAGTATCCAAATATGGAGTCCATCAAGATCACAATCTGGCCAATCATCTAAAATATATCTAAACTATCTCCTATCATATAATAATCATATAATAATCCAAGTCCAATAATTCTTTCCATAACCAAAATATTCACTTTCCAACTTTTTTGATACCCCTAATCAAAATAGTTGATCATTGGAATAAAACTCTAAATCATAATGTTTGGTCTGGGAAAATTTAGAGGATTGTAATAAAATTTTCTTGAATCAATGAAAGATTACAACAATCTCAGAACTTCCGATTACAAGAGAGAGAAGATATTCAAGCTAAAATCTTCTCTTTATTTAATGCTGAGTTCTTGATGTGGTGGTGGAAAGTGACTCTTATTTTTGTTGACCGGGTGAGCGTCACAGGCTTCTGAGAATCTTCTCTTTGGACTGTGGATGGAGTAACACAGCTCCTGTCCAATGAAATCTCAAAGAGACTTGAGGCAAGAACAAACTTGTACTCAACATGTTATTAGAAGAGTTGCACTCTTTTATATTCCTTAGCTAAGAGATTCTAATTTCTCCAAGACTTACAACCAAGAACTCTCTCAAAAACCCTCTTCCCTCTTTAGTAGCAAACTGAGCTATTTATATGGGTTTTAGGGGTAAAACTATCCCCTAAAAACACTCTGTAATGGGGGTTAGCTCCTCATTACGTGGGCAGTAATTGACCCAGTGATGAGGGCAGTTATAACCGAGACGCGGGCTTCGAGTCTCATGCTTAACGTTGAGGTAACGCTTGAGAAACGTGAGCTTCAAGTTCTACATCAAGCTTCATTTGAGACGCGGGCTTCGGACTCTGCGTCTAGGTATTGCATGGATGACTGAGACACAAGTTTCAAGCTCTGTGTCATAGCCATTGCAGTGAAGCAAAAATGCGAGTTTCGACTCTTGCGTCCTGATACTTGCAGTGATACTGAGGTGCGGCTTTCAAGCTCTGCGTCTTAGTTATTGCAGTAGTATCAAGAAGCGGGTTTCAACTTTCACGTTTTGGTGCTGCGCTAGTGATTATGCTGCCTGCGTCTAGAGTTTGGACTCTATTTTCTGATGACTTGTCCTCAGTAATTTTTAGACGGTCTACAGAATTCCTCCAAAGTTTCGATATTTCAAGCTGTTCATTAACTGCGGAGCCCAATTTGAATTGCTGAGATGGCGCCATTCGTCTACATCCCTCTCAAGCCTCTCCACCAGAAGCTCTAATGAAGCAGCTTGGTCATCCCCTCCAAAGTCTCGAATGCTATCAATATTTCGAGAGAGGACCACCTTCAAAGTAGAAAATGAGGTAGTCGAGCCCTTCAAGATCAAAGCAAAAGATCGCTTCAAGCCTTGTAGAAGCTGTCAATTGTCTCAGCCACAAATTCTTTCTCAGCTTCAACTACTCCCAACGAGCGAATAATACCCAAAGACAAAGCTTCCACTGGCTTCACTGACATAACCATAGAGGAGATAGCAGAAGCACTGGCTGGAGAAAGATGAGGGATCACCGATGATCTTGGAGGAGTCCTTATTAAAACTAGTACACTAGCCACGATGGAAGTAGGGTTGGTGACTATTTTGGGAAGAACTGGCTCAACAACCAGTGTCAGAGACGTAGAGCTGGTAAGTACCTTCAGCCCCGTGGTTGTCAGGATTGGTAGCGTCAAAGAAACCACTGGCATCTCATCTACCAATTAGTTGGGAGTGAGATTGGTTCTGTAACCACCGTCTCCTCAACCTCTTTAGTTCCACTGACAGGCTCGGGCTGATAAGATGGAAGGTCATGATACAAGGCATCCAACTCGGCAACATCCGTCACGGTTGAAGTACTTACTTCAACCCTAATTCCCTCAGAAAAATTAGCTAGGACCCTCGAAGTCGATGCACCCTAAGGTGGAACACCTGTGGCAAAACTTTGTTGAGCAAGGCATAATGAATATCAGGCGAGAATTGCTCACAAAAGATCAAAGTATTACTGATCAGCCAAAAACAAGCACAAGAATAAGTAAAAAGAGTGTGAGTTGATGTTACTGCTTTTATGATTCTTCCGTAGTAGCGAAGTGGCTATACCCGTCGTATCCACAAGGAGGGAGAGCGATGAAAACTTGATGCGGCTTCTTTGTTCAAGAAAGAGAAAGTTTTTTGTTTCAAATAAAGAATTGAAAAATGAAAACAAGTTGGTTTCAAGAATTGTTTGAGAATGACTTGGTGGTTTGTAAAGTTGAATTTTCTTAATGGTAAAAATGTATTGCTAGCTTTCTACTAAATGCTCCACTAATCCCTAACTTCTTGAAGATTAGCCTCGTGATAGATCATAGGCAAGTATACCCTTTGCATAGGAACTATTCACGTGAAAATCGAGTAGAAGTTCTTCCTATAACTTAGCTTAACACGGTAAAAACTTGGACATTCCTTATCAAGATCCAATTAAAGGTGAGAATAGGGAAAGACACAAGCGCACTAATGGTATCGGCAAAGTTAAAGGAAAATCTAACTTACAAAAACAAGTAAAGCATGCAATCCATAAATCATCAAAAACCCGTTAAGTATGAAATATAAGAAAGTGAATACTTGAATGTAAGTTAGAGTTAGAACCCTCGTCTTAAGATATCATAGCTCTTGTTTGCACAAGGCTTAGTTGACACTATTGACTCATTTAGGTTTATCAATCAAGTTGTTAGAGATTATTGGGTTAGTAGTTAGTTAGCCATGCAACGGAAGAGTTAGTTAGACATGGTAGTAAAAGAAGCAACAAAGGAAAAGGAGTAAAGAGAAAAGGAGTTACACTACAACAAGGAAGTAAAAGAAAGAAGCAAAGAGAAAAGGAGTTACACTACACACAAGGAAGTAAAACAAATGAAAAACAGAAGTAAATGGAAAGAAGAGAGAGAAGTACTTACTTGTATTAGCTTGTCACCTCAAATACAACTCTTACACACTCTCTCTTCTTTACTCTAATGGCTAAACTAAAACTAGAAGAAGAAGGAAACTAAAACAACACATCCTAAAAACAAGATTATAACAATACTCTAAACTCTCGATCTGCTTCTCTTCAGACCCTAGGGGGTATTTATAGGCACCAGGTGAACGGGCGCCAGGGGGACGACCCCTGGCCTAAAGCTCGGGCGTGCCCGCGCCCGTACGACCGCGAAAACGCGGCCCTGGCCGCGTTTTCGCGGCCATGCCAGGGCGGCGCGCACCTGGCTTCGGGCAGCGTGTCGTCCTGTATGTCCCCTGTCAGGTGGATCTTCTGGTTTCACGATTTGATGCCCTAGGCTGACAAAATCTCCACTCTAAAGTCAATGGCTACTTAGTAGGCCTTTAATCACCTATTAAATGGTGATTTAGGGTCTTCTTCTTCATTTGCACACCATGGACCTAGGATCAAGCACGCAAAGCTTTATTAGCAGAATTTTATATCAAATAAATATGCGGTGTGATAAAAATTATAAAAATTAGAGATTAATCACACCCCCATACTTATCTTTTTGCTTGTCTCGAGCAAAAGAGAAAATAAGAAAATTATCACACCACTTTCACAGGTAATACGATTGCACTGAGCATGTGCAACAAGCCTTTAAACCTTTAGGTTTCCTCTAGAGGAGTGTTCTCTCTTGAGGATTTTCAGCAGATTGCACGCACAAAATCCAGTACATGAAAAATATTTAATTGTTAGCAAACCTCTTTCAAGAAAAAGAACTTTCAATCATCTAAGTAAAAATGACCGAATGATGTAAGAATTAGGTTCAACCCTCATAAGTCCTCTTATACTTTAGCCTTCATAAAAGAAGAAATTATTGTTTTTCTTTAAATTTAGAAAGGATCTTATACTTCTAACTCATTCTGTTATTTACTTTAGATAGATAGCATAATGTGTAAGTGTAATGTGTACTCATGTTTAAATTTTTACTCAACTTTAAATTAATTCATTTATTTAATATTTATCTATATTATTTGGTTCATTAGGCTTCTATTTTACTCATGTAACATATATCAAACCGATCACTCCTAAACCAGATGATTTTAGCGCACCAGGTGGAAAAACACCCCTCTGGTCAAATATGCAAGTAGAGTAGGCCACGAAAACAAGATTTACTTATATATTATATATTGATTTATTATTTTTGGCGTGAGTAATCATGCTTCTTGAGGCACAATTATCTAGCATTTTTTTCAGAGTTGTGTCTCTAAATCCCAAGCATGTGTGTGTGGTTTATGCATATTCTACTAAGGCTAAATAAAAGGTATGAGTTATTTTCCTTATCCCTCCCAACTCTTAGTCAAATCAATATTTCTTGTTTATTTAGGCAAAAATAAAGATTCATTAATAGGTTCCCTTAATTCCTGTAACCTTTTGGTATTTTTATAAAGAGCATGAAATTTCTTTTCAATCTGGAGATTTTTTTTGGTAAAAAGAAAAAGAACAAAAAGAAAAAGAAAAAGTGTTAGCACCTCCCCACACCTACCTAATGCATTGTCCTCAACGAACGTTTATGTAAATGCAAATGTAATAAATAGGGTGAAGAAATAATGTCATCGTCTTCGTTGACTCGGGCCGGCCAAGTGCGAATAGGCTAAAGAAATGTCAAAAAATTGTAGAAGGGGTAAACATATAAACAATAATTTTTTTTTTAATTGCTGTGGTTAGGTGTATGACGGGGCAAAAAGGGTCAGCACACTATCAGCCGGAGTCATAGGCTCTGTGGTCAAGAAGGGCTTCAGTCTTTGCCCGTTTACTTTGAATTCCGTGTTATTTTAGGGTGTACAATAATTACACCGCGTGGGAAAATGGTGCGCACAATAAACGGTCTAGACCAATGAGTCTTCAGCTTCCCGCAAAAATATGAATCCTAAAGTTATATAGCAGAACCTTGTCACCCGGGGCAAATCATGAAATAGTCTAGTCCTGCTTTTAGTGATCCGAGCATTCTCATAGGCTTCATTCCATCTCTCCTCTAACTCTGAGATCTGCAGTCTCCTTAGCTCATCGGCCTTATTCAGATCAAAATTGAGTTGCTTAATGGCCCTAGGGCACGGTGTTCTAACTCAACTGGTAGATGACAGGCTTTTCCAAATACGATTCAATAAGGAGACATCCCCAGAACTGTCTTAAAAGCAGTACGGTAAGCCTACAATGCATCGTTGAGTTTGATTGACCAATCCTTTCGGTTTTGTCTGATAGTCTTTTCTAAAATGAGCTTGATCTATCGATTGGTGACTTCGACCTGCCGTTCGTCTAGGGGTGATACGAAGTAGATAACTTATGATTGATAGAATATTTTCGCATCAAAGCTTCCAAAACTCTATTGTAGAAATGTGATCCATTATTACTAATTATCGCTCTGGGGGTGCCAAATCAGGAGAAGATGTTTCTTTGAGAAATTTGAACCACTTTGTTATTATTAGTCTTTGTTGGCATAGCTTCTACCCATTTAGAGACGTAATTGACAGCAACCAAAATGAATTGGTTGCCGAAGGAATTAGGAAATGGTCCCATGAAGTCGATACCCCAAACATCAAAAATTTAACTTTCAGGATCGGGTTCAGGGGCATCATGTCTGTTCTTGAAATCTTCCTAATCTTCTAACAATTTGCGCATGACTTGCAAAAATGGTATGAATTTTTGAACAAAGTGGGCCAGTAAAACTCACTTTGTAGAACCTTCTCTGCAGTCTTGCGGGGACTAAAGTGTCCTCCGCATGCAAGTTCATGACAAAAGCTTAGCACACTCCTCTGTTCCTCCTCTGGTACACATCGTCGAATAATCTGGTCAGGACAACACTTAAAAAGATAGGCGCTTCCCAAAAGAAGTACAGTACTTGGGCAAAGAAATGACACTAGTCTTGCTTTGTCCAGTCAGCGGGTAATTATCCAGTGGCCATGTAATTGACTATGTCCGCATACAAGGTTCCTTAAAAATGGCCAGGATATGCTCGTTTGGGAAATCCTCGTTGATCGGAGCTTGTATAATAGGTGCGTTTAGGATTCGTGACAAATGATCAGCAACCAGATTTTCTATACCTCGTTTATCCAAATTTTCATGTCAAATTCTTGAACCAAAAGGATCCACCGAATCAATCGGGCTTTTGCTTTCTTCTTGGTCATGAGGTATTAAAGTGCTGAGTGATCCGTAAAAATCACCATCTTTGAGCCTAACAAGTAGGGTCGGAACTTTTCTAATGCAAAGACAATGGCTAAGAATTCCTTCTCAGTCGTTGTATAATTCTGTTGGGCGTCATTCAAAGTCCTACTCGAGTAATAAATCACGTGCTGCCTATTGTCGATGCGCTGTCCTAGAATAGCGCCAATAACAAAATCAGAGGCATCGCATATGATTTCAAATGGTTGGGTCCAATTAGGAGTAGAAATAATAGGCGCAAAAATAAGTTCTTGCTTAAGCTTCCCCCATGACTTGAAACATTCATCATTAAAATTAAAGGGCACATCCTTAGTGAGCAGGTTGGTTAAGGGCCTAGAGATTTTGCTAAAATCCTTAAAAAACTGTCGGTAGAACCCAGCATGCCCTAGAAAGGAACTAATATCTTTAATGCTTTTGGGTGGTGGAAGCTTAGCAATCACTTCTACTTTTACCTTGTCCACTTCAATGCCTCTCCTAGAAATCTCATGGCCTAAGACAATTCCCTGTCTCACCATGAAGTGAAATTTCTCCCAGTTTAGAGTTAGATTCTTCTCTTTGCATCTCTGCAGAACTAACTCTAGGTGATGAAGACACTGATCAAATGAATCCCTGTAGATGGAGAAGTCATCCATAAAAATCTCAAGGAAACGTTCGACCATGTCGGAGAAAAGACTAAGCATGCACCGTTGGAATGTTGCGGGAGCATTGCACAATCCAAAGGACATGCGTCGGTAAGCGAACGTTCTAAACGTGCAAGTGAACGTGATCTTTTCCTGATCTTCTGCAGCATGGGGATTTAATTGTATCCTGAGTACCCATCTAGGAAGCAATAGTACTCATGTCCAGCCAGGCGTTCAAGCATTTGGTCGATGAAGGGTAACAGGAAGTGGTCTTTACGGGTAGCTGCATTCAACTTTCTATAGTCGATACAAACATGAACTTTGAAAGGTAGTCTTATTTGTACCAACTCTTTTTGCTCATTTTCAACCACCGTAAAGCCAGCTTTCTTTGGGACCGCATGAACAAGGCTAACCCATTGGCTATCAGAAATGGAATAAATGATCCCATTATCTAATAGTTTCAAAATTTTCGCTTTTACTGCCTCTTGCATGAGTGGGTTAAGCCTGCGTTGTGGGTCCCTCCTGGAGGTTGCTTCATCGATTAAATGGATTCTATGTTGAACTATGGCTGGACTTATCCCCTTGATATCCTTCATCGTCCATCTAATGGCTTCCCTATGTGTTTTCAGAATAGACATTAAGCTGTCCTCTTGTTGCTCAGTCAGGTGGGATGCTATGATGACTGGCAAGGTTTCTTTTCCACCCAGGTAGGCGTACTTGAGGTGTTCAGGTAAGGCTTTTAGCTCTAGGGAAGGTGTTGCTTCATTGGAGGCAATCTCCGGACTTGCAATCCTATGATGAGGTACACTAAGGCTTGACGCCTAGTCCACTGTCGAATCCACGATCTGATCTAGATTAAAATCCTCAGACTCCAGATCAAACTCTGCCTCTGTTTCTATCTCCATACTTTTCTCATTCTCACTGGTCAGATTTTTAATAGAATTGACCTCAAATGTCTGATCATTGATATCCCTGGGTTGTCTTTCAAGATTAAAGACATTGACTTTCATCATTATGTCTCCAAAGGTCAATCGCATGGACCCGTTTCTACAGTTGATTATGGCATTAGCTGTAGCAAGGAATGGGCGTCCTAAGATGATAGGAGTTTGAGATCACGGATTTGACACAGGTTGGGTCTCAGGCATAATGAAGTCAATGGGGTAGATAAAATCCCCGACCCGGATAAGGACATCTGTGATTTTTCCCTTGGGATTTTCACAGATCAGTCAACTAACTGAATGGTGACTCGAGTTGGACTTAGCTCGCCCAACCCAAGTTGCTGGTATACTGAGAGAGGTAGCAAGTTGATACTTGCTCCCAGGTCAAGGAGTGCTCTGCTAATTTCTGTTTGTCCTATGGTGCAGGAAATTATGGGAAATCCGGGATCCTTATATTTCACGGGAATGGGACCAGACAGAATTTCACTTATATTGGTTGCCAAGAACACTTTCTTGAGCCCATTTGTCTTTATCTTGTTCGTACACATATCCTTAATTTGACATAAGCTGGGACTTCTTGGATAACGTCAAGAAGAGGCACATTCAGTTTGACCTGGTTAAACATCTCAAGCATCTTCTCCATGCACATATTCTTATTGTTGTTCCTAAGCCTATTGGGAAAGGGTGCTACAGGCTGATGAACTTGTTTAGCAGTTTTGTTCTCATCAGATGTTTGAGGAGCAGTTTGGGAGGAACTAGCAGAGGTGGAGGCTGGAGCAGGATCAGTATGGACCGGATTTTTCTGTTGGTAGACCTGGTTGTCAACCTTCTTTCCAGATCGAAGTGTGTAAATAACATTGCACTGCTTAATCGAAGGATCCTGAATTTCATATGCTTGATTGGAGTTTTTAGGGTTAACTAGTGGCTGACTCGGTAAAGTACCCTTTGGTCTTTCACTTAGAGAGCTAGCTTGTAAGACCCCGCTCCCAGAATACGTACTTAGTTGCGTATCCAGATTTTTTTGATCATATTTTTGATTTACTTTCAGTATTTGTTTTGTATGATCATTATATGATCGTTTTGCATTAGTCGGATTCGTATGAGTCAGTATTATTATTACATTTCTTAGATTTTTGAACTCGGAACCCTAGTCTCTCGGAAACCTGATCCTAGAATATGCTTGATTTAGTCTTTTTGGTATTCAAATTTGACTGATTTTAGTTTCAAATATCATTTTTCAATATTTTAGATTTTCTATGATTTTTGAAATTTTTCTGAATTAAATTGAAAATCTTCAAAACTGGTGTCGACTAGTGCCGCTGATCGATTCTCAGATTTTTAATTTACAAACGAAGTTAAATTTCTAGAAACAACTTTCATATTGTTTCTTAAAATCATATTTCCTATCTAAATGTATTTTCTGGGATTTTTCAGAATTTATCAAAATCCGGCCGACCCGGTGTAAAGCGGTATTGACTGTGAATTTTAGGATTTTTATTTTGATAACAGGATTGAATCTCTAAAATCTGATTTCAGCAAAGATCTTAAAATAATATTTATTATTTTTGAGAATTTTTGGAAAGCTTTCCGAGTTACTTTATTTTTCAGGCTTTTCCGGAGTTTTCGGGTTTTCCCCAGATATCGAAATTTATCCAGATATTATATTTATATTCTTCTCACTTTCTCTCTTCCCTCAAATGCGAGAACCACCAGAAACAGTTTTGATCTTTAATGCAGGGATTCCATTTCTATCTGCATTTAATGCATGTCTAATCAACTCTGATCAAGTCATCATGACTTTTGTCTTTTTGTTAAATGCGATCTCGCGTTTTCTCTGGACTCAGGTTTCATCCTCGTGTCTGGGCAATTGCCAGACACAAGTCTGAGTTGAATGAGAATGTGGCTCTCTTTTTTTAAAGAGACACAACTCTCATTTTATGGGGATGGCAAACTTGTAATAATCAAAACACTCCTTATATATATACCTTCCCTTTTTCTCTCTCTTTCATTTTTCCTTTCTTCCTTCTTCATTTCCAGCCAACAACAGCAAATGAAATAGCAGCCCAGCCAGGACCGAGCCGCCTTCTTGGCCGGCCACTCTCCCCTTCATCTCCACCACCATCTCCACCAACTCCTCTACCATTCTCTCCTCCAACTCCTCCTCCATTCCAATAACACCACCACCACCTACACCACCTTCTTCTTCTTCTTTTCCACTAAGAAACCCACTTCCACCGTTAGCTCAACACCATTTCCACCACCACCTATACCACCTTGGCCACCAACAACCACACCATCTTCCTCCCCTCGGAGTGCTCTTTTTAACGAGCTATAGCTTCGTTCTCCGAAACCCCTTTTCCAAAACTCCAAATCTCAATTTTTAACTAAAATTGCACCCTCTTCTTGCCTTAGGCTTGGGACTTTGACTGCCCACCTCCCATCTCCGGCCACCTCCGGTGACCGCCGGCAAGCCATGGCCGGCCATCCTCTCCCCTTCCCTTCTTTTTTCCTTTTCTTCCTTTCCTTTTTCTTTTCTTCCCTTTCCTTTCCTTTTCTTCCTTTCCTTCTTTCTTTTCTTCCCTTTCTTTTTCTTTCTTCTTTATTTATTTCTTTCTTTCCTTTATTTTCTTTCATTGCGTCTCTCTCTCACACTTCTTTCCATGTGTCTCCCTCTTTTTCTCTGTCTCTCTCTTTCTCTTGTTGTGTGATTGCTAGACGCGGAGTTTACCCACTGCGTCTAAGTAATTGTATAACGCGATCCTCGCGTTCTTGTATCAACGTGATGCAGATCTCATACTCATGTCTGCATTCTTCTCGTGTCCTTGTTTAAACATAGGTCTCAAACCCTGCGTTTGTGGCCTCTACGTGACGCGACTCCCGCGTCTGCGACCCCCGCATCTCTCTTTCAATCTCGTGCCTCCTTGTACACACACTCTCTCTCCCTATACACTCTCCCTCTGTACTCTCTCCATGGACTTCTCTCTCTAGCTCTCTCTTTCTCTCTCCTCTCTCTCTTATTCTATTTCTCTCTCTTGATTTTCTCCTCTCTCTATCACTTTCTCTTTAACACGTTTACGCGTTGGTTTCCTGGATTCTGGAGATCGGAAATTTCACTCTATTTTCTGAAGACTTAGGCGAGTATTCTCGCTTTCCTTTTTGACTTCTCCTTTCGTCGGGTCGACTTGTATTATTCACGATTTGTGCTGTTTGGAACTAACACTTTCTATAGGTACCCTTGCCTTCGGGCTTAACCCTGGGTACAACCTTTGAGGTTTAAAGTCCTCTGGACTTTCTTTATGCTACACTTGGTAGGCGGACCTAGCGTCAACACTTTACCGCTTACTCCATTCAAGTATAGTTACCCCGTGAGCATGGCTTCCCCGTGGGTGGTAGTATGGCGTTCATATGCTTGCTGCGACACGTGTGTCTAGCTACGCTGCGAGCGGTAACCACGCTGAGCGTGATAGCATTTAGTGTTGTACGTTATCTTCGCTCCAGCTTGCTCAGCTCTACTTGATTATGCTCAGCTATTACTCTATCATTTGCAAGTATATGCTTGATATATTAACACTTGACATGCTTTCGCTTGATGTGCTTGCATATACTATGTTGTTTCTTGTCACCTGCCTGATATCACCCTCATGTGATGTTACCATCTAACACCCTACATGCTACTACTTGACACTTGCTCCATGTTATGATATGTCTAATCACCTGCCATGTATCATTTTAACACTTGACCTGTGATTATTATATTTACGGGAATCCTGCCGTATTATCCTGTATTATATACAGTAGCCTGTTATCCTGTATTTTATACAGTGACCTGTACTCCTGTTATACATGTATTCATGTACTCCTGAATTTCTGATCATGTCTTGCTCCTGCTATTCCCGTAAATTGATAATTACATATTAAATTATAATAAGACAACTTACACCCGGTCTGAGGGAAACTGATGGGTCCTCAATAATCATGTTCATGGTGGTCTTATTGAGTCACGCGTGGCCACATACTTGAGGGATCACCTGGCGGCCACCAGGGATTCCGTGGGGTGTGCTGGCGCCCCTACTCCGTTTATTCCTGCTGGGTATGCACACGTCCTAGGCCTATTTCTATGGGATCTGCGATACTCTATTCCTGTTCGGGTGTAAATAAGTTCTGGTACCTAGCGGTACGTTCCGGCTCAGCACCGGATACTCCTGAACTGTTGTTCCGGGCATGTACGGGACCCATCCTAAACATGATTCGTCGAATTTCATCAGTTTTCAAATAACTTGCTCTATAACTTTTAAGTGAAAGTATGTGGAATGGGACGCACATTGAAGCCTATAACATAGACGGCCCTAATTATATTAAGATACTAATATACAATTTGTTGTGTTATTTTGTAACTCGGGTTGTATGCGCTTGGATTACGGTGATATGGGATAAAGGTATATATATGAGGGTTTCCTTGTTTGGATTATTCCTTCGATGTACTAGTCTCATGGAGCCGTGACTTAAGCCTGTACGATTGGTTTGCTTGTAATCGGTTTTATTCAGTTTATCGGTTTTATCGGTTTTACATTAGTTTAGGAGATATCTGGTGTTGCCTTTTCTACTTTATTCATCGCCTCGTTCCTACTCTTTTCACCTTATATCATACATGTTCCCAGCTTGATATCGATTACTGTCTCTCTACTTGCTCCTGCATGCTGGTGCTCACGACACGGTTTTCAATGCATATTTATGACTTGAATTTATCGATACACATGTGCTTATCTCAGCACGCCACTTGGCCTTAGCATCACCACTCGCAGGGGAGTTCTGACTCCTTTGGATCCTCATGTCTAGGTCATGGAGGTTGGAGCGTGTGAATTCTCTCAGTTGCTAATCAGAGTGGCGCAGCTGAAGCGTGGATCCCCAATAGACCGTCCAGAGCCCCATCCTTCCAGGCCCCCTGCTCGGCTCTAGAGTTTTCCTGTTATAACTTATGAGCGCCCCTTGTACTGTTCATACTTATACATCTCTTTATATTCTCGCAATTATGCCTATCAATGATGTAATATTCTTGTAATATTTATCACATATGGTGATAACTTTGTAATTGTACTCATATATTGGAATGTATAATGCACCACATGCTTCCGTACTCTGATTCTTACTTGTACTGATGCTTAGCTATATACATGGGGGTATATACGTCACAGTAACGTCTCCGTACCCGTCAGATCAGGGCGTTACATAGCTAACTGACTCATTTGCATTTCCAATCTCGATATAGCTTGTGAATGGTTTTAGCGTTTGTCCCTGGTTTTGCATGAAAGCAGTTTGGGACTTCATAAAAGCTTCCATGCTCTCCTCCACGTGCCGAATTTCTTTTCCATTGGTGAACTTTGAGAGGAGGAAGATGGAGCTTGACTGGGAAAATTTGGCGGAGGACTGGGATGGTGAAAATTGTTAGAGAAATTAGGCTTAGGAGGATTGTTCTAGGCCCAAGAGAAATTTGGGTGATTTCTCCAACCTGGATTGTATGTTTGCGAGTAGGGATTATGCGGCGGCCGTGAGTAGGCCACATTCAAGTGTTCCGGTGGTACTTGCTGGGTATGAAAAATGGGGCACTCTTCAAAGACATGGTTTGGTGCCTGACAGTATGAACAACCCGGATTGTGAATTGATGGTGGGTTGATTTGGTTGACATTGGCTGGCTCTTTTGTTTCTAGAGCCTCTATTCTCCTCATTAGGGTTGTAATCTTAGCTTTTACAGCTATGGATGATTCTAGAGATAGGAGCCCTCCTCTTGAAGCTATAGATTGTGAATTCCTTAATTTTTCCAAGGCTGGCTCCCATTGCAGGGTTTTCTCAGCTAAATCCTTAAATAAGTCCCAACTCTGATTCTCATCCTTTTGCAAGAACCCTCCCTGACACATGGTTTCTAAAAGGATTTTTCGTTTGATAATCTAAGCCATCGTAGAGAATCTGGTACTGACGCCATTTCTCCACACCATGATGAGGGCACTGAGCTAGGAGATCTTTGAATTGAATCGCTCAAAATATCTCCAAAATTTTTCGCTCGGTTCTTACCAGAACTGCATGATATTTTTTCTAATGAGGGCAGTTCTGTGAATTGGGTAGAATTTCTTCAAGAAGGCCTTAACGATATCATCCCACATCGTGATAGAATCTATCGCCAAACTGTACTACCATTTCTTTGCTAGGTCCTTTAGGAAAAGGGAATGAAACGTAACCTAACGACATCGTCTCCTTGCTGGGAATACTCATCATGAGGCACACTTCTTCAAATTTCCTTGCGTCCTCCGATTCTAAACCATGAAACTTTGGGAAAGTGTTGATGAATTGAGGTTTTAGTTCAAAATTATTTTCATTTGCCTCAGGCAGTTTTATACAAGATGGTAATGAGATTCTAATCGGGTAAAACCTGTCCTGAAGTGAGCCATCACATGTTCTGGATGCAAGAATAAAGAAGTGTTTCTGGTTAATCTTGAAGACACAGGATCTCTTACTCACTCTTGCATGCAGCACACCAAAAATAATGTAAAGACAACAGACAACCGAAAAGAATAAAATAAACAAAAGAAAGAAAGAAAAATAACCACAAGCCTTAGTCTAAGGTACCTGGACCTAGACGACTCCTAACTGGTCGATTCTCCGGGGGAGGTTGTTGCAGGAACTCCTTTACAAGCTAATCGGCCAGGAAAGGGCAAAACTCGGTGGGAGGTATCCGGGTGTGAGCCACGGGTCTTAATTATGCCAAACCACGGAGCTTTCGAGGCTTTGCCTCTCAATCCACTTTCCTTAGACACCTATTTTGCAGGAGCATAGTTCTTGCAATTCCACCCTCGGTTAATCTCTTAGTGAGTCCGAGATGTCCCTAGGGCCAATGTCTATAAGTTTTTAGTTAAGACTTGGGTTGTGTGAGTGCACTTGGATATGGTTTTTGGGCTAAGAAAAGGTGATGAAATCCCCACCTTATCTTGTTTATTTGGAATTTTTCCCTTAATGTCAATTGTGCAAGTGTACAGTTTATTCACAACAAGGTAACACTCAAAGAAATAAATCACTCTAAAATGTTGGTCCTATTCTATATGAATGCACACGTACCTTTTCTCTAGCACTCTTCAACAGAAATTGAAATGAATTTAAATAGACACGTGCCATAAATGCAAGAGTCTAATCCAAATTTCAATTAAGCAACAAATGATTTTCTTTTGAGTTTATTATACATGTATAAGGTGAAGCATTCAAGGGAATTAAAAAAAATTTAGAAAGCAATTTGAGCGGCTTTCGGCAACCCTGCAGAAGAGTTTGTTAGTACTTCAATTGGAGAAACTGGTTTTTACGCGAATTTTTTCTGAGGGCAAATGAATCCTCGTGCAACGTCTTTGGCTACCACTTTCGCTTCCCATGATAGTAAGCTCCTTGGTACTTCTCCTACAGATAAGAACAAAGAATAATCTTTAGTATTGAACAATAAAGCCGTTCCCTCCCCGGCAACGACGCCAAAAATTGATCAGTAAAAAGCAAGCACAAGAATAAGTAAAAAGAGTGTGGGTAGATGTTATTGATTTTGCGATTCTTCCGTAGTAGTAAAGTGGCTATACGGCTCGTATCCACAAGGATGGAGAGCGATGAAAGCTTGATGCGGCTTCTTTGTTCAAGAAAAGTGAAAGTTCTTTGTTTCAAATAAAGAATTAGAAAATAAAAACAATTTGGTTTCAAGAATTATTTGAGAATGATTTGGTAGTTTGTAAAGTTGAATTTTCTTAATGGTAAAAACGCATGGCTAAATTTCTACTAAGTACTCCCACTAATCCCTAACTTCTTGAAGATGTAGCCTCACGATGGATCATAAGCAAACATACCCCTTAGCATAGGAACTATTTACGTGAAAATTGAGTTAAAGTTCTTCCTATAACTTAGCTTAACACGGCAAAAACTTAGACATTCCCTTATCAAGATCCAATTGAAGGCGAGAATAGGGAGAGACACAAGGGCACTAATGGTATCGACAAAGTTAAAAAGAAAACCTCTAACTTACAAAAATAAGTAAAGCATGCAATTCATAGTTCATCAAAAACTCATTAAGCATGAAATATAAGAAAGTGAATACTTGAATGTAAGTTAGAGTTAGAACCCTCTTCTTAAGATATCATAGCTTTTATTTGCACAAGGCTTAGATGACACTATTGACTCATTTGGGTTTATCAATCAAGTTGTTAGAGATTAGTGGGTTAGTAGTTAGTTAGCTATGCAATGGAAGAGTTAATTAGACATGGTAGTCAAAGAAACAACAAAGGAGAAGGAGTAAAGAGAAAAGGAGCTACACTATAACAAGGAAGTAAAAGAAAGAAGCAAAGAGAAAAGGAGTTACACTACAACAAGGAAGTAAAAGCAAATGGAAAACACAAGTAAATGGAAAGATGAAAGAGAAGTAGTTTCATGTATTAGCTTGTCACCTTCAAATACAACTCTTAAACACTCTCTCTCTTTCACTTTAATGGCTAAACTAAAACTAGAAGAAGAAGGAAACTAAAACAACTACAATCTTAAAAACAAGATTCTCTAAACTCTCGATTTGCTTCTCTTCAGACCCAAGGGGGGTATTTATAGGCACCAGGGGAACGGGGACCAAGGGGACAACCCTTGGCCTAAAGCCGGGCGCGCCCGCGCTCGGTACGGTCACGAAAACGCGGCCCTGGCTCGTTTTCGGCCATGCCAGGGCGGCGCGCGCCTGGCTTCGGACAGCGTGTCATCCTGTCTGTCTCCTGTCAGGTGGATTTTCTGGTTTCGGGATTTGATGCCCTGGGCTGATAAAATCTCCACTCTAAAGTCAATTGCTACTTGGTAGGCCTTAATCACCCATTAAATGGTGATTTAGGGTCTTCTTCTTCATTTGCACACCATGGACCTAGGATCAAGCAAACAAAGCTTTATTAGCAGAATTTTATATCAAATAAATATGCGGATTTGATAAAAATTATGCAAAATTAGAGACTAATCAATTACCGAGAGGCGATACCGCCACAACTGTCTTAGCCGCAGTCTCTCTCCGAACTTCCTCGACGGCAGCATCAATCCCGCCGGGCTCCATAAAAAGTTTTTGGCAGATGCAGGAGGGATGTATGGCTCACCTCCACTCACCGAAGCCTCTATGGTCCATCCTATAGAGCTGGAGGCCATGGGACTCTCTTTCGAGACCCCAGTACCCGAAGGACTGACATCAGCCACATCACCTCCGGAATCTTCTGAGACGACGAAGTAGTTAGCCTTGTCACCTTCTTTATAAGTGAACAGAGGATCATAATAATCCCCTATTCTCCTGCAGCCTCCGCTCTTGGTTCTCTTGTAGTCTCAGCTCCTGAATCATAGGATAAACGAATGAGCTATATGAAATATATAAGTACATGTCGCAAGAATCAAACTGATCTTACCCAGGTCGAGGACAGCTTTATCAGTAGTCTGCCTCTGAGCCGATAGCATAATAACTAACGGAGCAGGAGGAGGCGGCACTATAGCTGATTCACCCTTTACAATAACAGTAGGAGTGTAGCGACGAGGTTTCTTCACTACGCTCTTCCTGCGAGATCCACCTTGCCGCTTTCGGTTGAAGTGGACGTCGGGATCTTCTTCCTCCACCTTTTCCACCTCCACATCTTCCATAGGGGCTGTGCCTACCCCACCAGGAGCATCTGGTGGAATCTCAGCACCTGTGTCTCCTTCAAAGTGGGGACTTTCTGCGTCAGAAGCCTCACTAATGACAATAGCGATGAACTCTCCAAGGCCTGGCACAGGACCCTTCTGCCCTCGCCCTTCTCGGTGACTTTCTGCTTCAGCCGCTGAGAGATCAACTTCACGCCAAAAGAATTAATAGAAAATCCGATTAGTATGGAGTTTGAAGTTTTATACCACTGACAGAACCCCAAAGTCGTCAGTAGGTTTGGGGTCCTCAATGGCATGCATAGCTGTGCCTCAGTACAACCAGCGATGAGGAACCGCCAGGCGCGAGCACCGTCAATGAGACTCCCCATGAAGGTGAGACTGGTGTTCGGATTACCAACATAAATTTGGCCACACCCAAACAGACGAGCAAATTAACTCGGGATATAAGGCTCTAAATAGCAGGTATCCCCGCTCCGGTACACCAGATGAGATGGCCGGATGCTAACCAGCCATTCAAAGATCCCCCGACTCAGCGTCGTCTTCCCCTCTCCTACATCCTTGAATTCTTCGTCATAGCCTGCATCGTGAATGTAGGAAAAGCACCAGAAAAGACTATAAACGTCATATCGGCACAGCAGCCTGCGAACCGCGGCCACATAAGTCCGTAACCATGAACATCCCTCAAATCGATGGAGAAGCGCCATTCAGACACCTTCTGGAGGCTCCTCACCAGCTTGAATGATAGCTGGGCAGTGAAAAGCGAACCATGCCATCAAATAGGTGTATGGCAAATCGATCCTAGGGTTTGGTCCATCACGGGGCAAGATAGTGCCTTTTCCCCTTTTCATTGTTGGTGGCCTACAGAGAGCCTCCGTCAATGCACGAAGGCACCGTTAAATACAACACACCATTGCCCGGAGAAGTCTAAGGGAACGATCATGGACTAGATGAACGGCCGACAATAAAACAGTCAGAAGAATAACGTCACTAGAAGGAGATGGCACCACACATCTTTTCAGCCAAACTGATAAAAATCTGGCCAAAAGTGCTTTCTGGGACATCGTCGACGGGCTTGATGGTGGAAACTCCTGAGAATGTCACCTTGCTCATAAGTACCATCATCTTCTTTCAAGACTATATCTCCCTGAGAATGTTCTTGCATCCTCCAGAAAATATCCTCGTCTGCAACCCCATAGTGAGCCGCTTCAGGAGCATCTTCCAGGTTGGGGAACAAATAATTTCCCCAGCTCTTCGAACTGCTCGAAGCTCCCTTATGGCTTTCGTGCATACTCGAGCAGATGTAAAAATGGCACATCAACTCCTGATATGTCTCGAACAGGGCGGGCTCCTACTTCTACAGAAGTGCCAATTCCGCCTCGTATGGGAAGTATTCTTCATAAGGGAAAGATCCCATGGGCAGAGCAAAGACTTCCCACATCTCATACAAAGCCATGCCCAATTCGCTTACAGGGGTAAAGAAGGTCCCTATAGCTGGACAGTATAACTCGAAGATGGCGTAGAAGTTCGCCACGCTCATCTGGATACCGTAGCAAGTTGCCCTGACAGCCTCGTGGAGTCCCAACCTCTCCAAATCCTCTTCAAAATGGGCTATGACATATAAGGTCAAGTTCCTCCACCAGGCCTTTGGGGATGAATCCACCCTGAGGTCCTGAAATTAGTTGCTGGATAGTTGACATGGGCTTTGAAGAATTGATTTTCAAAAGTTTGAGCCACGGCGAGATTTTCCCCCACCGGAATGTCTTGAAGAACGTTCCCAGGGTGGAGACCCAATATGCAGTAAGGAGGACCCGCTCTTGTAAAACCAGGAGACGAAGCTATCAATTTCCCCACATGAACAGAGTCAGTGATCCGAGTCACTTGCCACTTCATCTTCCGAGGCTTTGTCACGTATTGGAAGAAAGAGAGTGGAAAATGACGATTGCTAGATGGGAGATAATACTTCTCGCCATCCAGATTGAAAATCCACTTCCTTCTTCAGCCAGCAGCTGATGATCGGTGTCGAGCGCTGCGTCCCCAAACATGAAACCAGGCTTCGGATAAATTTTTTGGTCACAATCCTTGAGGGGAGCAGTAGTTAAGATGCTCCTTATAGTGTGATGATCTCTAGCGTGGATAAGGGCATCCCGGTCAGGAGCGCTCCGCTCACTGAATAATGAGGCCTGCCCCTGGAATTGTAGGCTAACATTGCCATCCAGTTGTAGGCTATCAAAAAATTACTACGGATAAAGACTCAGACGCGAACCTCCCAGATGCGGAGACAGCTTCCAGTCTCAGACGCGAACCTCCCAGACGCGAACTTCCCAGACGCGGACCTCGCGTCCTTTCTCAGCCAAACGCGGGGGTCGCCAGACGCAGACCTCGCGTTCCAATATCAGACACGGAGATCGCCAGATGCGGACCTCGCGTCCTTTCTCAGTCAAACGCGGAGGTCGCCAGACGCGGACCTCGCATCCTTTGTCAGACGCGAAAGTCGTCAGACAAGAAGGTCGCGTTTCAACTCAAACGCGAGCCTGAGCAGCTCCGCGTTCTGACACAGACGCGAGCCTGTGAGCTCCGCGTCTCAACATCAAAATGAGGTCCACGTCAGCGCGAGACTCGCATTTTTTGCTATAATTGAGCCACAAACTTGGTCAGTTACACCCCATTTTCTCTCCACATAATGGGGAATAACTTCCCATTATGGAGAGATTTAAGAGTTGGTTACACCCCTCCCATTATGGAAAGATTTAAGGGGTTGGTTACACCCCAATTCCTCTATAAATAGCTATGAATAGCTAGAGAAGGGGGAGGACGGCAGGGGGACCTCTCTAAGGGACCCCGGGGGAGGGGACCTCTTCTAAAAGGGCTGAGGAGGAGAGACCCGATAGAGAAAGCCAAGAAGCCATGGGCAGAGGAGGATAGCTACCTCACCAGAGTTCGGCCCCGAAGCTCTTGCAGCCTGAGAAGAGTTCAACTCTTTTTGTTAACTTGCTAAGGTCAAGTTCTTTAAATCTCTTTGAGATTCCATTACTGATAGGAGCTGTGCTACTCCACCAGTAGATCCAAAGAGAGAATCCACAAGAGAAGCTTGACGTTCGGCCGGTCAACGGAGAACAAGACTCACTCTCCACCGCCACATGAAGAACCCAACTTTAAACAAAGAGGAGAATCAACCCTGAGATTCCCTCTCTTTTGTAATCGGATTGTATCCGTTGTAATCTTCTATCCAATCAAAAGAATTTTGCAATTGCGATCTTTCCGACGCGTACAAAAGATGGCGACTCCGCTGGGGAGTATGATCTTTCTCAACTAACGAGAAAGTGGTGGCGCAAGCCGACGTCAAGATGCTTGGATTCACAGTCGAATCGCTTGTGATCGAATTCGACTAAGAGAAGTTGAACTCCCCCTAAGCTTCGGGAGTCTCCCGTGGAGACAACGTGGTCAGCCCCAATGTCTCTTCAGAGACCCGTACCATAACCCACGGTTAAAATGGCAATAGAGACCAATCTCCCCTCCATCCTTTTATCAAGGCACTTCCAGTTCCGGATGCCGGGGGTTCTCAGCAACCTCTGCGACTTAATCGGAATGCTGAGAGACGGCGAAGGCGTTGCACTCATCGTCAGCAGACAGGAGTGGTTACAACAGCATATGTGGCCCGCATCAATGTCTCCTACAAGACCCGCGAGGCCAATGATGATGAAGGCAAATCTCGCCGCAAAACTCCTCTCAAGGCTCAGCAAATTCAATTTGCAGGGGGTTCGCATCAACTCCTGCGAGCCAAACGGATTGCTGATCATCGACAAAGACGCCAAGTGCACCATCAGCAAATAGAGCTCGCTTTCACCCCCGCGTTTTGGCACCAAACGCGAAGTTCGCGTTCAGCCCTAAGAGGTCATGTTCAAATATGAACTAAAAAGCTCTCATCTCATGGGTTCGAATGCCATTGCAAGCAGTTCATCTCGGCGGTGCTCTTTGATTGTCACTGCAACTTTCAGATGACTGAGCCGTCAGTTTTTAGCCTGTAACGCTTCAAGCTCAAACTCCTCCAAGAGACGCAGACCTCGCGTTCCAATGTCAGACGCGAAGGTCGCCAGACGCGGACCTCGCGTCCTTTCTCAGCCAAACACGGGGGTCGCCAGACGCAGACCTCGCGTTCCAATGTCAGACGCGAAGGTCGCCAGACGCGGACCTCGCGTCCTTTCTCAGCCAAACGCGGGGGTCGCCAGACGCAGACCTCGCGTTCCAATGTCAGACGCGGAGATCGCCAGACGCAAACCTCGCGTCCTTTCTCAGTCAAACACGAAAGTCGCCAGATGAGGACCTCACGTCCTTTCTTCGATGTGGAAACACGAGCCTGAGTATAAGGTTTGCTAAAAACCTTGAGGGACTTTGTCCCATCCTCTCCTCCAAAACCTCCTACTAATTCTCATCCACAGAATGGTAGGGCCAGAAAAATACTTGTGTTCATCTCTCTAATGAAAGGAACTGGGATTTGTCATGTTAATAATAAACCTCTGACAAACCAGATTTTTTTCAATCCCCAGTAGATTCTGTCAAGTTAATACTACACCTCTGACATTCCAAACTTCACTTGTCAATTCTCATCAATAGAATGACAAGTCCTCAAAATTGCTCATATCGCAAATCAATGATTGTCAAGTTAACACTACACCTCTGACATCCCACACTCCACTTGTCAATTCTCATCAATAGAATGATAAGTCCTCAAAATTGCTCATATCGCAAACTAACTACTGTCATGTTAAAATTACACCTCTGACAAAACTACTGCTATGTTGCTGCCAAGTTTAATATTAAACCTCTGACAGTCACTTTTCCTCAGGCTTCCATATCGAAGCTGAGATGAGCGATGCTAAGTTTAACATCACACCTCTAACATCCAGTTCATTGTTAAGTTCAACACTACACCTATGTCAATGACTTTTCCTCAGGCTTCTATATCGAAGCTGAGACGAGCGATGCTAAGTTTAACATCACACCTCTAGCATCCAATTCATTGTTAAGTTCAACAATACACCTATGAGAATGACTTTCCCTCGAACTTCCGTATCGGAGTCGATATGACCAATGCTAAGTTTAACATCACACCTCTAGCATTACCTCCACTGTCAAGTTTAACACCACCTATGACAGTGATATCTTCAGTCTCCCCAATGAAACTGAAGCTCTTATGGAGCTAAGTTAACAGTACACCTCTAGCTCACGTCCTTGTCAAGTTAATATCACACCTCTGACAGATTCAATTTGATCCGTTAAGTTAATATCACACCTCTGACGGTAAAGAAATATTTAGATCCCCGATGGGTCTAGTCTTACTTGTCATTCCCTTCAATAGAATGACATGTCAACTTCAATTGCTTAAATCGCAAAATCCCATTACTGTTATGTTAAACATTACACCTCTAACAGTAAATCTTTATTTTCTAGGGAAATTAATAATTGTCATGTTAACAATTACCTCTGACAACTCATTCCCTAAAATTCCCTCCAAAATCCCTTACCAATTCCCATCCATGGAATGGTAGGACCACAAAAAGCCTGTGACTATTTCCCAAGTGAAATAATCACAGATCAAACATGCCAAGTTAACATTATACCTCTGGCATATTCACTGTCAAGTTAACATTAAACCTCTAACAGTGATTTCTCTCAATTTCCTCAGTGGAATAAATTACAAATCGAACCTGTCATGTTAATATCACACCTCTGACAGTAAGGCTTTGATGTTTCCCTGGGGGCAAAATTTCAACTTGTCAGTCCTCTTCAATGGGATGGCGAGTCCACCAAACTTGCGCAAATCGCAGAATATCTCGGTCAAGTTAACATCACACCTCTGACAAAAATTTTAACTTGTCAATTCTCTTCAATAGAATGACAAGTTCACTCAAAATACTGTTATGTTCAAAATCACACCTTTAACAGTAGACAACTCTCGGTCAAGTTAACATCACACCTCTGACCAAAATTTTAACTTGTCAATTCTCTTTCAGAATGACAAGTCCACTCAAAATACTGTTATGTTCAAAATCACACCTCTAACAGTAGACAAGTCTCGGTCAAGTTAACATCACACCTCTGACCAAACTTGCTCAAATCGCAAGACAACTCTCGGTCAAGTTAACATCACACCTCTGACCAAAATTCAACTTGTCAATTCTCTTCAATAGAATGACAAGTCTACTCAAAATACTGTTATGTTAATATCATACCTCTAACAGCAAACTTTCATTTCTAGCAGAGTTCTAGTCATGTTAACACTAAACCTCTGATAATAGACTCTGGCATAATCCCCAGCGGATCAAACTCCACTTGTTATTCATCAATCGAATAGCAAGTCCACAAAACTTATTCAAAACACAAATCCAGATCTCACTGTCAAGTTGACATCACACCTCTGACAGTAACCTTCTCCAATTCCCCCGATAGAGTTATTTAATTTGCTAAGTTAATATCACACCTCTGGCAATTAAAGCTCTTTCAAAGAAGCTTTGAGCGTGAACTTTGCGTCTCAAGTACAGAGCCGCGTCTCAATGAACTTAAGAGTTGCGTCTCAACAGCAAGTAAAGGCTGTGTCTCTACAGAAATTGAGAGCCACGTCTCTACAAATAATTGAGAGTCGCATCTCAACTTTGGTGAAGCTCGCGTCTCCACTTGATCAGTGTGCCAGAACTGCGTCTGTGAGAGCTGCGTCCTCTCTTCCCCCCAAGACAAGAGTATGTCTCTGCTACTGCAATCAGTTCAACAGTATACCGGCAGAGGCAATGACAACTCCACCGGTTCAACAGTACACCGACAATCAAATTACAAACGATCTTTCTTGGAGGCTTCAAACAGTTTAATAGTATACTTACGAAGACTAGAACCCAGACAAGATCAAGCTCGAGACTGCCTCTCAGAAGAATGCCAATCTGATTACAGGAAGTCCCGATTCAACTGAAGTCCAAAGTATTCCGAAATCCGTCTCAGTCAACCACGGAGTTTCGAAAACTTTGGAGGGGGTTCTGTAGGCTATCAAAAAATTACTACAGACAAAGCCTCAGACGCGAACCTCCCAGATGCGGAGACAGCTTCCAGTCTCATATGCGAACCTCCCAGACGCGAACTTCCCAGACGCGGACCTCGCGTCCTTTCTCAGCCAAACGCGGGGGTCGCCAGACGCAGACCTCGCGTTCCAATATCAGACACGAAGATCGCCAGATGCGGACCTCGCGTCCTTTCTCAGTCAAACGCGGAGGTCGCCAGACGCGGACCTCGCATCCTTTGTCAGACGCGAAAGTCGTCAGACGCGAAGGTCGCGTTTCAACTCAAACGCGAGCCTGAGCAGCTCCGCGTTCTGACACAGACGCGAGCCTGTGAGCTCCGCGTCTCAACATCAAAGCGAGGTCCGCGTCCAGCGCGAGACCTGCATTTTTTGCTATAACTAAGCCACAAACTTGGTCAGTTACACCCCATTTTCTCTGCACATAATGGGGAATAACTTCCCATTATGGAGAGATTTAAGGAGTTGGTTACACCCCTCCCATTATGGAGAGATTTAAGGGGTTGGTTACACCCAATTCCTCTATAAATAGCTATGAATAGCTAGAGAAGGGGGGAGGACAGCAGGGGGACCTCTCTAAGGGACCCCGGGGGGAGGGGACCTCTTCTAAAAGGGCTGAGGAGGAGAGTCCCGATGGAGAAAGCCAAGAAGCCAAGGGCAGAGGAGGATAGCTACCTCACCAGAGTTCGGCCCCGAAGCTCTTGCAGCCTGAGAAGAGTTCAACTCTTTTTATTAACTTGCTAAGGTCAAGTTCTTTAAATCTCTTTGAGATTCCATTACTGATAGGAGCTGTGCTACTCCACCAGTAGATCCAAAGAGAGAAATCCACAAGAGAAGCTTGACGTTCGGCAGGTCAACGGAGAACAAGACTCACTCTCCACCGCCACATGAAGAACCCAGCTTTAAACAAAGAGGAGAATCAACCCTGAGATTCCCTCTCTTTTGTAATCGGATTGTATCCGTTGTAATCTTCTATCCAATCAAAAGAATTTTGCAATTGCGATCTTTCCGACGCGTACACCAGTGCCCTGGCTGTTCCAAAGAGACTATTCAAAGGACCCGGAGTATAGTGCACTGCAAAAATAAGAAGAAACTATATAAGTCATTAGCTGGAAAAAAGAGAGTTAAAGCAAAGAGAAAATTGCTTAGGCATAGCTTCGCTCTTCGAGTGAAGCTAGCCTAGCATTAGCTTCACCCTGAGGCTCAGCTCCACATCCTGTACAAAGGTAGAGTGTAGAAAATCTATAAGTTTTAGCTTCGCTCTAGAAGCTTAGCTTATAATTCTGTTGCTAAACAGAATGCTGAAAAGCCACAAGGGCTAACTTCGTTGGAAAGGCACTTGTGCCTAAAACTATTCAAAAGACTTTAAAGTCCTTTTCCCAGCCATGCTTCTAGAGCTAGCTCCGCATCCTGCCCTTTGACAGAATGTGAACCTCCCTAAGGGCTAGCTTCGCATAGAAGCTAAGAAAAGAAACCATTAGTTTCTAAATTCCCTAATAATATGGCGAAATGGAATTAAGGGAGAGCAACTCCCTGAGATCACTGGATCATGGTGGATCACCCTGGATTCACCATGAAATAGCCAATAAATGGCTTCGAAAAGAGATGAAAGTCTCTGAATAAAAGGGAAAAATCCCTACCCGCAATAGGACGTTCGATGATCGGAGGAGGAGAAGGCGCCTCCATCACAGAAGTCGCTGCCTCTTTGCCTGCTCGGCTTTTGGGAGCCATGGAAGAACTGAAAAGTTCTGAAAATCTCAATGAAAAAGAAGGAGAAGAAAGAGATTTGTTTCACTAAAAATTTGAAGAGAAGTTAACTCTCTCTTTCAGCTCATCGGGCTTTTATAGACATAAAATGTCTTAATTTTGCCTCCTCAAAAGGAGCGCAGGCGGCCGTTTTAAATTAATTTGAAATGGCGTCTAATCGCCTTCCCCGAGATATCTTGCTTCAACCCTGCCAAGGGCTAACTCCGCTGCGAGTTCAACGTTGACTTAGCGCAATGCTTGGTTAACTTCACTGAAAGCCGAGCTTTAGCTCTGCTAAGAGCTCATTTTTAGCTTCGTGAAAATTTCATGCTAGCTCCGCTGGAAGCTCGCTTCTGACTTAGCTGAAAATCTGTCTTCAGCTTCGCTAGAAGTTTAGCTCCGCTAAGAGCTTTTCTTTTCTCCTCAAGGAAAAAGCTTACTCTTAGCCAGTCCATTCCAGTTGCTTTCAAAATTCAAAGTGAAAAGAAGGGAAGCAAAGTAAACGAGCAAAAAGTAAAAGTTTTATTGATTCAAAAGGAAAGATACATTGGTAATACATTAAGATTGTCTTTCATACAACAGGATCATTGTTCCAAGGACAAACAAGTTGTCCTATCAACTTTCAGGGTGATAAGCCATCTCAACTGGACACGAAAGGCAAGGCCGTATTCCTTCGCTTAATGGCAGATTTTGCCATCAAGAAGCTGGATCTTCTTTGATGAAAATGGTAAGGATTGGTTGATTGGAGTTCATTTTTGCATCATTTTTCCACTTCTATATCATGCTTTATGTAAATAAAAATGAGATTTTTATTGCTTTTCTTTTTTCCTTTTTAAGGTCCACCATTAATGGAGATGAAGGCCCATAATCAAGGAATTTTCAAAGAATTAATGGGATTAATTAAAGAGCCAAAAGAAAAAGCCCAAAAGAGAAGCCCAGGTCTGGAGTCGTCCACGAATATCCCCAACTTTCCAGAAGATCCAGCGAGGCATACGGACCGTAACAGAATGGCAACAGAAATCGTTGGCGCAACGGCCAAGATTCTGCCGCGGAAACGCGGCTCTGGCCGCGGATCCGCGGCAAAATCTGGCCGTTGAGCCAGCGTTTAATCCCACGGTCGAGATTTGAGGACCTCATCTCCTGGAGCCTATAAATAGACCCCTAGGGCCTCTGCGAAAGGGGGAGGAGAGGATATGAGAGAAGAGCTTGTATTTTTGAGAGAACTGTAGGGATTTTCTCTAGCTTTCTTTAGTGCTCTTGTAATCTTCTTTCTCCTTCTAGAATTCTGCAAAGAGAGAGAGTGTGTGAGATCTTGTAATTGAAGTGGTGACAACTTGAATGCAAGGATTGATCCATCTTTCTTCTCATCTTTACTAATTCTAGTGCTTTACTTTCTTGTGCTTTACTTTCTTCAAGCTTTTATTACCATTGCATTTTCTTCTACAATGAATTGTTGTGTGCTTTCATTTCAATGTCTAGCTAACTCTCTAACATGACTAGCTAATCACTAACTTTACTAATTTCTAACTCTTGGGTGATTGCTAATTCATGTGATTCATTGGATGCTTTATTGTGATCTTGTAATTTCAAGTCTCTATTATCCCCAATGAAGATGAATTACTTTAATTCTTGGCAAATGCTTGTTTTCATTCCATATGATTCATGTGAGCCTCATTTAGAGCCTTGTCTTTAGAACAAGTGCGTTGATGGAACATGGAGATGGAGCACCTAACTATGCTATTTGTTGTACAATTTTCTTACTTCAATGCTAGCTCGAGTATGGCTTTGAATGACTAATGAATCTTGTATCTTCTTCCTTAGCATTACCTTGAGTGACACTCCTTGATTCCACCATTGAAAATCTATCTCGGGAGCCGATGAATCAATAAGGCTACAAGACAAGCCGAGAATGAAAGATCACCTAGAGGGGGGGTGAATAGGTGATTATGCTAATCTAGTCAACTCAATGCTGAATTTAAAAACTAAATGCAATACACTCAAGTGCAGTCAACAAATGATGCACACACAACCAAGCCAAGCAATAATGAATGCACAGTATGAATATTTGCAAGGCACAAAGTAAAGAGAGAGATAGAGAGAGAGTCAATGGATCAAGCGCAAACAACAAGATGTGTTTCGAGGTTCGAGCACCAGCTCTACATCCCGCCTTCGACACACGAAGGATTTTCAATCCACTAGCTAGTCCACCTAGGACTCTCACAAGGAGTACCCAACTCCTCTCTTTACAACCACAACCTCCTTCTTGAGGCAAGCTCCAATCCAACTAAACAATCACCTCACAACCCGAGGGATTAGCACAAAGCAAACACAAGGATCACCTCACAACTTGAGGGATACAACCCAAGGCACAAAGCCAAACAAAGATAGGGTTTTTAACTTGGTGGTCTAAACAACAACCACAAACAATCTCTTTCTCACACACAAAGATCCTATAGAAAAGATAGTAGATTTTTGCTCAAGTGTGGAGAAAATCAAGGGATTTGAAACCAGCAGCTCAAAGAAAATCTTTGGGAAAAAAATAGAAATGAAGATAGTGAAGTTCAAACAAATGCTTTTCCCAAAATTCCTTTTCTTTGGTTTTTCAAACCCTAATAAAAACACCAAAAAGATTGTTCAATTTGAATCCAAAAACCTCTTTTGATTGCTGTGAAAACACTAGAGAGTAGGAAAAAAATTCGCACTAAAAAACTTAGAGAAAAACTCTTACAAATGGGGTATTTATAGGCAAATCTGGAAACTAGCCGTTGGCAGCAGATTTTGCCAAAATAATCCTGCCGGTCGACCGGACGGTCGACCGTCCAACGGTCAATTTTTGCCCGTTGGCAGCTACCGGTCGACCACCCCGGTCGACCCAAACAAACAGAGAGCTCTGCTCTCAGACCCGGTTGACCCGGACGGTCGACCGTCCCAAGTCTGCCAAACGTGCACAATTCTGTGCACGTCGGTCGACCGACCCTGTCGACCGACTTCAGCCAAGTCGACTTGGTCAGAAGACTAGTCGACTAGTGAAGCCTGGAACAGAAAACAGAATAAAAACGTTTAAAAATTCTTTTATCTTTTCTAAAAATCACCAAAAATAGTTTTATCATTTTGCATTGATATATAAACATGTGGTAAAAAGTTTAGCTCAAATATCAATCAATATGAACTATTTTTGTGTCTTATCATTTTTACCAAAAACCAAAAACTGTATTTTCTAAAACTTGGATTTTGAATAGAAAATACGTTTAGTCCAAAACTCTTCCAAATACAAAAACATGATGTTTAAACACTTTGAAGCATGATGCATATGGATAGAAATCCAACATACGTGAAACAAATATATATCCATGTTTTTGTCATTAATTCCAAAATATGTTTTGACAAAAATACCAAAACATAAAACACATGAATAAGTAAGTCAAAACTAAGTTTGTCTAGGAAATTAAAGCATGTATGTATATAGAACAAATCATATATACATTAAACCATGTAAACTTGTTTTGATCTATCTATTCATGAAAACCAAGATCGGTTAAACCTAAAACCGAAAAACCAAAAACCAATATTCAAAACATGAAACGTGTGTGTTGTGAACTTGAGCATTATCATACTATTCTAATCTTTACAAATTTGGATCTAAACACAAAACTAAACTATGGTACCGAAGTCTTCTTGTAGAGCGCAATCTCCAAGCCGACTCGATCCAAAACTCCTTGATTCATCGAGCAAGTGCTATATGTGATCTTTGATGCTCGGGCTCTTGAATCAACTTGTGAAAGATGTGTGGAAGCTTTCACCAACTAATAACTTGATTAATGATCTGAAACTAAACTCACAAGATTATTAGCACACATAACTACATGAGTTAATCATCATCAAAACTAGAGTGGAAGGCCATTGGGCCAACAATCTCCCCCTTTTTAATGATGACAAAACTCATGGAGTTATATATGCATGGATTAAAGTTAAGCTTCAAAGAAGCTCCCCCTTAACTCATGCATAACCAAATAAATATAATGAATGTGGAATGAAGGCTCTTAAACATGAATCATGAAACATGCATATCTATGCATAAACAATAAATGGTTCTAGATACCAATGAAATGTTCAAAAACAAAACATGCTCTAGATAACAATTCCAATAAAATGTTTAAAACAAAACATGCTCTAGATACCAATTACACTCTAGATACCAATTACAAAACATCCAATTACAAAACATGCTTTAGATACCAATTAAAATTAAACTAAATTAAACTTAATATATGCAAAACAAAAACATGCATATATAAACCCAAATTCTTCTCCCCCTTTTTGTCAATCATCAACAAAGGGGTAAAAACTAAAACAAAACAAAATCTTCTTTCCTTTTAATACAAGGAATCAATCTTCAATAAAGGGTAAAAGCAAAACCAAATCAATTGAAAAATCAATAAATATTTCTCCCCCTTTTTATTCGAAACAATGAATCAATAATCAATAAAAAATAATATTTTCCTTTTTGTCTAAAACAAAAACAAAGTCAATTAGAGGTGACAATCAATTAAGGTACCAATTGAAAATATGCCAAAGAATAGCATCTTGATACCAATTGAAAGGAAACAAACAAAAAAAATATTGATACCAATTTTTAACAAAAACACATGAAAAATCTTGATACCAATTGATATTAAACATAATAAATTTTGAATGTTTAAACAAAATTTTGATACCAATTGTAAATAATTTCATATTAAACATATGATACCAATATGAAATTTTCAATTATAAAGTAAGGGAGTGAGAAACAAATACCAATTGAAAAATCACCAATTGAAAGACAAAATTAAATTTTCTCCCCCTTTATGAAATACCAACTAAAATGATGTATAGGCTTGATACCAATTTAAAAGTAATCAATTAAAACAAAATTGAAGCTCAAGCTTAGCATAAACAAGATTTTGTGCTTAAGGATATAGAGATATAATAAGCACAAATAAAACATATATATGTATGAAAAATAGATACCAATAGAAATTGATATTCTTGGAATAGAAAGCATAAATACATACAAACACATATGAGTATACAAGAAATGTCAAGATTGATACCAATTGAAAGAATTCAATGATACCAATTGAAATAACAATAAGATCAAATGTATACTTCATATTACTACCTCCCAATCATGGTTCAAGTTTTAAATGATTTTCAATATAAGGCATACATGAACATGATCTCCCATCCATCCTCCCATAGAAGGTAGGGGTTTTCAAAAATAGATTTGAAAATGTAGTATGTTTGAAAATCTCTACCATAGTGAAGAATACGAACTAGTTATAGGAAAAACTTTTAAAACTAGTACGAAATCCTTCAAGCAAGAAATAAAATAAAATTATTTTTCATGAAACACATGTAAATCACATGATCACTAAACACTCAAAGTCCATAAAGCTCATTCAAATTCTCATGAAAATAAATCATGAGTAAACTAATAAAGTGAGTGAACAAGTGGTATGTGACACACATCAACATGAAAATATTCAATTAAGCTCATATGAAATTCCTTGAAAACATGAAGACATGAAAGCTAGATTTTCATTTCCAATAGAAATTACCTAAAAACATGAAAATCATCAAAACGATTTAAACTTCAAGGCATATGTATGTCATATACAAACTAAAGTATACATACATATCCTAAACAAAATGAGTCCACAAAAGTATATGCATGAAGGCACGTGGCTCAAGGATGTACATGTATAATCAATAGTTTGGATAAGATAGACATATACATGAAGTTAAACAAATAAACACGAAATCAAGAAAAACTAAATTTTTCACCAAAACTAATTTCATTTCAAGGTATATGTATGAATTGTCAACACAATAAGTGTACATACATATCCCTAAACACAATTGAGTTCATATATATAGATTTGCATGAAAAGCAAATGACTCAAAGGGTATACATGTATATCTTAAGGTTTGACAAAATAAACATATACATGAAACGAAAACTCATACACATAAAACAAATCCAAAAATAGGAATATAGGTTAAAATGTATGAATCATCAAAACTAGACTATACTAGTACATCTAATGGGCACAAATAGGCATTCAAGCACAAACATATATAAAGATTTATTTGTAGCCCATTATATGTACAAGTATAAATCCTAGTCTTAATGAAAACTAACATCTAAACACATATTCAAATCATTAAGCACAAAACGGGATATAAATCAACATGAAAGACATGAAAATGATCATGATGAGCATCCACATGCTATTAGAATCAAGAAATACATAATAGCCTATAAACATCAAAACATGTGGCAAAAACAGAAATCATAAAACACATTACTATTGTTTAGCTATTACAACACAAGTTATTTATCAAAACATGAATCATTAAAACAAAAGTCATAGTTAACCATATGATTAGCATGACAAAGATATGTGCATTAAACCTATGATAAACATGATAGCTAAAACATAAAGAGAACACAAAATTTGGGTCCATACTAAACATGGGTGTCTCAACAACTAA
This sequence comes from Agave tequilana, assembly GCA_038442645.1. Taxonomy (NCBI): domain Eukaryota; kingdom Viridiplantae; phylum Streptophyta; class Magnoliopsida; order Asparagales; family Asparagaceae; genus Agave; species Agave tequilana. The sequence goes on from JAVJIF010030225.1 coordinate 35,580, forward strand.
TCATGTAAAGCATAAGTCTAATAAATATGGCGAATATCATACTAATCATGAAACAATAAAACAAAACGAAAATCATAAACATCATAAACATCTAAATGGTCATAATGCATATGCATGTGCATTAGAACTAGGGCATACATGTTAGTTTAAACAAGGTGAGAACACTAAATATAGATCTATATAAAACATGGGTGCTCAAGTAACTAAACATGTATAACACTATTCTAATGAGCATGGCATAAGCATAATGAACAATAAACCATGGCATGCTATAAATAGATGAACATGAAAAGCATGAAAATAAAAATGGGAGTTAGAGAATGATACCAAAACTCATGAAGGTGCATCTCTAGTTCTCCAAACCACGGTGGTCCTCCCACCAAATCTCCTTGAGAGTGAAGCATCCAAATGGTTCTCTTTTAAGCTTAGAACGCATCCACCTCAAGGCACCAATACTCTCACGTGATGCGAGAGCTCCCACCTACAACAAAAGTCAAGGAGGTAGTTTTTGGTACCCATTTTCTTTTGGGTCCACGGGGTTAGTATCTTTTCTAACCCAAACAAGATTAGATGCTAAATTTTCATGATAAATGCGATCATAACAAAATCTAGCAAGATGGCCTTTTCGGCCACAATGTGTACATGTGTACACATGAGCATACGTGTGATGGTGGTGACCGTGGGAAGCACGTGTATGCCGTGAAGGGTGTGCATGCAAAGATGGACCTTGTTTCTTGCGAACAAGGTTTCCAAACGTGAATGATTCAATGTGCATTGGCTCAAAGTGGAGCCCAAACATTCAACACTTTTCTTCAAAACATTTATATCATTTTTAATAGAGGAAGATAAAGTGGAGCATGCAATAGGTGTGCAAGAAGAAGAAGAAGCTATACTAGCATGGCACACATGAGAATCAATATCAATTTTCAAAGATTCATTTTTCTTTAAAACTAAATCCAATTCTTTTGTAATAGAATCAATTTTATTTTTCAAAGAAAGGTTATCTTTAAAAGTAAAATCCAATTTGAAGACAATCTCATTGTGCTTCACAACATCATCACAATCATTTTTGCTTTTCAAAACTTCAATCTCATTAAGGGCAAGGTCTAGTTGAGATCTTAGTGAGTCACGTTCACTAGTGATCTCATCCTTCTCTTGCAAAACCAATTCAAAATTAGAGCATAAATCCTTTAATTCATTTTTCAAAACAAGGTTGTCCTCTTTCAAAAGATTGTGTTTTTCCAATAAATTTTCAAGCTTTTGAGCAAGTTCTAAATTTAAAGTTTGAACTTCAAAACAACCATGGCAATAGGAACTAGAGCTATTATCTACTTGAGAATCCGATTGTACCTCAAGGGAGTTATTCCCTTGGACCATGAGGCAACGCTCTTCGGACTTTTCTCTCTTAGATCTCCTCATCTTGTTGATAATCCTTGGAAGCTCGGGAGACGTCAATAAGCTCCAAACTGCAAAAGCCGAGTCATAATGATTAAACACCGGTAAAAGATGTTCACTAAGAGATGCTCTAAGTGTTCTAAGTGCTAATGCATTTGCCTTCTTATGCTTGCTACTATTGGGGAATGATTCCATAGTGGAGGCTTGATAAACTAGGTGTCCTAGTCTTTTCAAATGGCTACTCATATTGGCCTTCCAAACATCAAGTCTAATATGGTCAAACATAGGAGGGCTATTCATGAGTGCAAACTAAATGAGTGCAAAAATGCAAATGAAGATTAGCAAACTAAGATCTCACTCCTAGGTGGTTAAACCTAAATATCATGAGCACTAGCTCTGATACCAAATGAAAGATCACCTAGAGGGGGGTGAATAGGTGATTATGCTAATCTAGTCAACTCAATGCGGAATTTAAAAACTAAATGCAATACACTCAAGTGCAATCAACAAATGATGCACACACAACCAAGCCAAGCAATAATGAATGCACAATATGAATATTTGCAAGGCACAAAGTAAAGAGAGATAGAGAGAGAGTCAATGGATCAAGCGCAAACAACAAGATGTGTTTCGAGGTTCGAGCACCCAGCTCTACATCCCCGCCTTCGACACACGAAGGATTTTCAATCCACTAGCTAGTCCACCTAGGACTCTCACAAGGAGTACCCAACTCCTCTCTTTACAACCACAACCTCCTTCTTGAGGTAAGCTCCAATCCAACTAAACAATCACCTCACAACCCGAGGGATTAGCACAAAGCAAACACAAGGATCACCTCACAACTTGAGGGATACAACCCAAGGCACAAAGCCAAACAAAGATAGGGTTTTTAACTTGGTGGTCTAAACAACAACCACAAACAATCTCTTTCTCACACGCAAAGATCCTATAGAAAAGATAGTAGATTTTTGCTCAAGTGTGGAGAAAATCAAGGGATTTGAAACCAGCAGCTCAAAGAAAATCCTTGGGAAAAAAAAATAGAAATGAAGATAGTGAAGTTCAAACAAAAGCTTTTCCCAAAATCCCTTTTCTTTGGTTTTTCAAACCCTAATAAAACACCAAAAAGATTGTTCAATTTAATCCAAAAACCTCTTTTGATTGCTGTGAAAACACTAGAGAGTAGGGAAAAAATTCGCACTAAAAAACTTAGAGAAAAACTCTTACAAATGGGGTATTTATAGGCAAATCTAGAAACTAGCCGTTGGCAGCAGCTTTTGCCAAAATAACCCTGCCGGTCGACCGGACGGTCGACCGTCCAACGGTCAATTTTTGCCCGTTGGCAGCTACCGGTCGACCGCCCCGGTCGACCCAAACAAACAGAGAGCTCTGCTCTCAGACCCGCTCGACCCGGACGGTCGACCGTCCCAAGTCTGCCAAACGTGCACAATTCTGTGCACGTCGGTCGACCGACCCTGTCGACCGACTTCAGCCAAGTCGACTTGGTCAGAATACTAGTCGACTGGTGAAGCCTGGAATAGAAAACAAAATTAAAAACATGTTTAAAAATTCTTTTATCTTTTCTAAAAATCACCAAAAATAGTTTTATCATTTTGCATTGATATATAAACATGTGATAAAAAGTTTAGCTCAAATATCAATCAATATGAACTATTTTTGTGTCTTATCATTTTTCCCAAAAACCAATAACTGTATTTTCTAAAACTTAGATTTTGAATAGAAATACGTTTAGTCCAAAACTCTTCCAAATACAAAAATATGATGTTTAAACACTTTGAAGCATGATGCATATGGATAGTAATCCAATATACGTGAAACAAATATGTATCCATGTTTTTGTCATTAATTCCAAAATATGTTTTGACAAAAATATCAAAACATAAAACACATGAATAAGTAAGTCAAAACTAAGTTTGTCTCGGAAATTAAAGCATGTATGTATATAGAACAAATCATATATACATTAAACCATGTAAACTTGTTTTGATCTATCTATTCATGAAAACCAAGATCGGTTAAACCTAAAACCGAAAAAACCAAAAACAAATATTCAAAACATGAAACGTGTGTGTTGTGAACTTGAGCATTATCATACTATTCTAATATTTACAAATTTGGATCTAAACACAAAACTAAACTATGGTACCGAAGTCTTCTTGTAGAGCGCAATCTCCAAGCCGACTCGATCCAAAACTCCTTGATCCATCGAGCAAGTGCTATATGTGATCTTTGACGCTCGGGCTCTTGAATCAACTTGTGAAAGATGTGTGGAAGCTTTCACCAACTAATAACTTGATTAATGATCTGAAACTAACCTCACAAGATTATTAGCACACATAACTTCATGAGTTAATCATCATCAAAACTAGAGTGGAAGGCCTTTGGGCCAACAGAGAAGATCACTCATCCTCTACATGGGAAAATATTTTGACCAAACAAGCAAGACAAACCTTTCCAATGAATCAACATGAGGCAAGCTTCACTCTATGAGATTAGTAAGTTAGTAAATTAGAAGAGTTATCTAGTCATGGTTTTTTCTCTTTAAAGACTTTCAAAGTTTCCCTTCTCAAAGTTTTCTTTCCAAGCTACATAAAGTTTACCAAGTTCATTTCACTTTCCTTTCATCCTTTTCCTTTTTATGCAACAAAATCCACAAAGAATTTTTCCTCTCTTTTTCATGTCATTTTGTTTTTCTTGGACATAGAAGAATTTTCGTTTTCTTTCTTCAAAACTCAATTTCGAAACCATGAATTCTTCTATTGCACGCTCTCCCTGAGGATCGACCCGTAATAGCTTATGCTACGACGGTGATTCAGAAGGAGTAAAGAAAAATTGTGAATACATTTTGGAGTTTTTGAGCATCACATAAGAGCATCGAAGGTTGCTTCTAAACCCTCTCTCTCTGAATATTAGTACACTCCTACCTTCCGATCAGAATTTTTTGGCGCCGTTGCCGGGGAGAGTAACGGTTTTCATTTGAGTTAAGAAGTAAACAAATTTTTCTTCTCTGTTGCAGGTTACAGGTTAGGGAAATAGGAAACAAAGCACTGCAGTAACATATAAGTGGTCTTGGGCCTCTGCTCAAGAAAGCAGAGACCAAGTATCCTCTGATTTGCCGCGTTTTCTCGGCCAAAGCCGTGGATCCGCGGCTTTGAGGAGTTGACTACTAACTGGTTTTGTGCAGAGTTGCTTGCTTTGCAAAAATACAGCTGCTGCAAATCTAATTTCTTATATGCTCTCACCAGGATCCTACTAATAAATCAACAGTAAAACATTTGTTGAAAAGTTTAAAAATTGATTAGACGTTTGCATTTTTAGGCACGTGTCTTTTCAATTCATTTACTTTATTGTTGAAGAGTGCTGGAGCAAGGTACGTTCGCATTGCATTTAGAATAAGACTCACTTCTTATTTGATTTACATCGCTTTGAGTGAACCTTGTTTGCATATATTGACACTTGCACAAAATTGATCTTAAGGGCATCACCCAATAAATAAGATAAGGTGGGGATTTCATCACCCTTTCCTTGGCCCAAAAATCATCATCCAAGCACTCACAATCCCAAGCTTTTTAATAAAATCTGATAGACGTTGGCCCTAGGGACATCCGGACTCAGTAGGAGATCAGCTGAAGTTGGAAATTATTTTTGATTCATACTCCAGTCAAATCAGTGTCTAAGGTTGGGGATCAAGAGGTTACGCCTCGAAGATACCGTGGTTTGGCGTAATTATGGCCCGTCACTTACGCACGGATACCTCCCACCGTATTTTGCCCCTACCTGGCTGATTAACTGTGGTCTGACTCGAGCAATAACCTTCTTTGGTTCATCGAACAGTTAGGAGTCGTCTAGGTCCAGGTATCCTAGATAGCTTGTGATTGGTTTTTTTATTTGTTTGCTATTTTTCTTTTTCGTTTGTGTGATCGGTGAACGTTGTCTGTGAATGTGTATGCAAGAGTGATACCGGGATCCAAATTCTACAAGACTTGTTAGGATTTCTACACTTGCACAAACACCACTTCCTGACACAATCCCAATCATGGCAAACAACACTTCGTTTCAAGACAAGTCCTACCCCATCCGCACTTCACTTCCATCATGCATTCTTCTCCCTGTGACTAATGGAAATAATTTTGAGCGTCATAAATACACTCCCGCAATTTCATGGCCTAGAGTCCGAGGATGCATATTTCTTCATTCGTGAGTTTGAAGAAGTATGTGTGATGATGAAAATTTCCCAATTAACTGAGGATGCTGTTAGACTAAGGTTCATACCCTTCGGTCTCAAGGATATAGCTAAGAAATGGCTCTACAATCTTCCCGCCAGTTCGATCTTTTCATGGGATGATTTAGTAAAAGTCTTTCTTAAGAAGTTCTATCCCATTCACAAGACAGCCCTCATGAGAAAAAACATTATGCAGTTCAAGCAGGAATCAAATGAACCATTCTGGAAATATTTTGAACGATTCAAAGACTTACTAGCCCTATGTCCTCATCACGGCATAGAGAAGTGGCGGCAGTGCCAAATTTTCTATAACAGACTTGACTACCAAACAAAGACACTCCTTGAAACTATGTGCCAAGGGGAATTTTTAAAGAAAGATGAGAATCAGGGTTGGGACCTCTTTGAAGCCTTAGCCAAAAAAACAATTCAGTGGGAGTCATACCCAGAAAAATCCACTCCCACCACTTCCAGAACCGGTATGCATTCGATAGAATCCTCCATAGCTGCCGAGGCTAAAATAACACAATTAATGAAGAGGATAGAACTACTTGAATCAAGGGAACCTACTGCTATGAACCAGGTCAACCCACCACCTGTGGTCAACCCGGGTTGTACCTATTGCCATGATCTTAATCATCTGTTCGAGGAGTGTCCTGTTTACTAGTCTCAAATGTATCAGGAAAATATGAATGCAACCTACACCAGACCCAACTACAATCCATACTCCAAAACATACAATCCGGGATGGCGAAACCATCCAAATTTTCCTGAAGTCAGTCTGGTCCTGAGCAACCAAGGCAACTATTTTCACATCAATATCCTGCTCAGTCTCATCAACCCAGTTTCCACTAGAATTCACCAAATTTTCACTCATACCAGAGTCCACCACAATTCCAATCATATCAGAATCCACCACATTTCAAACAAACTTCCAGCCCACATATCAGTCACATCAACCACAAAATCATCCAGACAAAAGAATGTCAGATTTGGAAAAAATGATCGAAACCCTGTCCAAAACCCAGGCCTCAATGATGACCAACCACCACCAGGATATGAACAAATTACAAGTTCAGATAGGTCAATTGGTTAATTCTTTAAATGAACGACAAAAAGGAATGCTACTGAGTCAGCCATTGCCCAATCCAAAAAATAACTTCCCTCTGCATGAAGTTGAAGACATGGACCCCAGTCAATGCAACACTGTTCATATTCTGAGATCTGAAAATCGAGTAGATAATAAGGTTTCAAATCAACCCACCAAATCAGTGTCAAAATCAACACCTCCTGTTCCAGTGCAACCAACTCAAGACAATCCATCTTCAAGTTCACAACCATCAACTTCCAAATCCAAAGAAAAAGAAAAGACTGATGAGCAACCATACAAGCCTATTGTACCATTTCCAAATAGGCTAGCAAATCAAAAGCTGAATGCTCATATGGAGAAGATAAGAGAAATGTTCAATCAGGTCCAAATCAATGTACCTCTTCTTGATGCCATACAACAAGTTCCATCATATGCCAAATTTTAAAAGAAATGTGCATCAAGAAGAGGAAAGCAAATGTCCCTAAGAAAGTCTTCCTAGCTTCAAACATTAGCGAGTTGCTCACTGGGCCAATTCTTGTGAAATATAAGGATCCAGGGAGCCCAACCATCTCTTGTATCATAAGACAGACTACTATCAATGGCATTACTTGATTTAGGAGCCAGTATCAATCTTCTTCCCTTTTCTGTGTATCAGCAACTAGGGTTAGGCGACCTCCGTCCGACCAAAGTTACGATACAACTGGCTGATTGCTCTGTAAAGATTCCCAAGAGGGAGATTACAGATGTTTTAATACGGGTCGGGGAATTCATATACCCCGTAGACTTCATTGTTCTAGAAACACAACCTGTACATAATCACAGAGCACAGACACCTGTCATTCTCGGACGCCCTTTCCTAGCCACCGCAAATGCGATCATCAACTGTAGGAATGGCTCGATGCGTCTAACCTTTGGAGATATGACAAAAGAGGTGAATGTTTTCCACCTGAAAAACAACCTCGGGATTTGGATAATGAGTCTTTTGAAGTGAACTTCATCGAGGGTTTAACAAGTGAACATGACGTGGAGGTTGAATATGAGTCCGATGAAGAGTTTGAGTTGGAGTCTGATGACTTCAACCTTGATCAGATTGTTGAGTCCACTGTGGAATGGGCCACTAATACCACCCCTATTCTTCCCTTGCACCAAGAACAACCATTGATAGATCCTGTCCCTTCTTCTGAGCTTAAGGTTCTTCCCAACCATCTCAAGTACCAGTACTTAAATGAGAAAGAAGCTTTTCCCGTAATTATTGTATCCCATCTCACGAAGCAGCAAGAAGAGGACCTTCTTACAGTGTTAAGAGAGAATCGAGAAGCCATTGGTTGGACCATGGTTGACATAAAGGGGATTAGTCCTTCCATAGTATAACACCGGATTCATTTGATGGAGGATGCTAAACCAAAACGTGATCCACAGTGTAGACTGAACCCAATCATGCAGGAGGCAGTTAGAGTTGAGATCTTGAAGCTGTTAGACAATGGGATTATCTATTCCATATCCGATAGCCAATGGGTAAGTTCAGTCCACGCTGTGCCAAAGAAAGCAGGATTTACCGTGGTAGAAAACGAGAAGAAAGAATTGGTACAAACACGTCTTCTAACGAAGATTCGAGTTTGTATCGATTACTAAAAGTTGAACACTGCCACACGTAAAGACCACTTTCCTCTTCCGTTCATTGACCAAATGCTCGAGAGATTAGCGGGACATGAGTACTACTGTTTCCTGGATGGATATTCAGGATATAATCAGATCCCTATCGCTCCCGAGGATCAAGACAAAACCACCTTCACTTGTCCCTTTGGAACATTTGCATACCGAAGAATGCCCTTCGGTCTATGCAATGCTCCCGCAACGTTTCAACGTTGCATGCTGAGCCTTTTTTCAGACATGGTGGAGAAATTCTTGGAGATTTTCATGGATGATTTTTCAATTTATGGCGATTCCTTTGAACAATGCTTGTACCATCTTAAGCTAGTTCTACAACGCTGCATGGAGAAAAACTTGACACTTAACTGGGAGAAGTGTCACTTTATGATCAAGCAAGGAATCGTTCTTGGGCACGAAGTTTCACATAAAGGAATTGAGGTGACAAGTCTAAAGTGGAAGTAATCACAAAACTCCCTGAGCCAACATGCTTAAAAGACATTAGATCATTTTTAGGGCATGTCGGCTTCTATAGACGATTCATTCAAGGATTTAGCAAAATTGCTAGACCTTTGACAAATCTCTTAAGAAAAGATGTACCCTTTAAATTCGATGAAGAATGTCAACAAGCCTGGGAGGAGCTTAAGTGTAGACTTGTCTCAGTACCTATCATTTCTGCACCTGATTGGACCAAGCCATTTGAGATTATGTGTGATGCCTCGGATTTTACTATTGGCGCTGTTCTAGGGTAGCGTATTGATACTAGACAACACGAAATCTATATGCTAGTAGGACGCTGAATGAAGCCCAACTCAATTATACAACTACTGAAAAGGAATTTTTAGCTGTTGTATTTGCGTTGGAAAAATTTTGCCAATACCTGCTAGGGTCCAGGACAACTATTTTCACCGATCACTCCGCCCTAGAATACTTAATGCAAAAGAAGAATGCAAAGGCAAGACTTATTCGATGGATACTTCTTTTGCAAGAGTTTGATCTGGAAATCAAGGATAAAAAGGCCGTTGAGAATGTGGAAGCTAATCACTTGTCAAGAATCCCCAATGCACCAAAGGAGAAAATACCAATAAATGACGATTTCCTTGACGAACACATTTTTGTAATGTGTAGAGAGCCCTGGTATGCTGACATAGCGAATTACCTTGCAACCGGGCGAACACCTTCTAATTGGTTAGGCCAGAACAAACACCGTTTCATGAGTCAAATGCGGTTTTTCTTTTGGGATGAATCGTATTTATTCAAATATTGTCCTCACCAGATAATACGAAGGTGTCTTCCTGAGGATGAACATCAGAGTGTCCTGACATTCTGTCACAAACTAGCTTGCGGTGGACATTTTGTTCCACGAAAAACTGCTGAGAAAGTACTCCAGAGTGGATTTTACTGGCCCACTTTCTTTAAGGATGCTTATACTTTCTGCAAGCTATGTGACAGATGTCAAATGACGGGTCGAATTACGCGGAAAGACATGATGCCCCTTACACCCATCTTTGAAATCGAAATTTTTGATCTGTGGGGCATCGACTTTATGGGACCCTTTCCTCTGTCCTATGGCAACCAATACATTTTGGTAGCTGTAGATTATGTTTCTAAATGGGCTAAAGCAGTTCCAACAAGGACAAATGACAACCAAGTTGTCATCAAGTTTTTATGAGAAAATATCATCTCACGCTTCGGAGCCCCCCGTGCGATAATCAGTGACAATGGGAGTCATTTCTGCAATCGGGCTTTTGAAGCCCTAATGCGCAAATACTCTATTTCTCACAAATTATCCACGGCATACCATCCTCAGATTAACGGGCAAGTAGAAGTCACCAATAGACAAATAAAACTCATATTGGAGAAAACCGTTGGACAGAACCGTAAAGATTGGTCCATCAAACTCACTGATGCCTTATGGGCATACAGGATCGCTTACAAGACTGTCCTCGGTATGTCTCCATATCGAGTTGTATTTGGAAAACCATGCCACTTGCCTGTGGAGCTAGAGCACCAAGCTATGTGGGCATTAAAGCAGCTGAACTTGGATTTGGATAAAGCCGGTGCCTTGAGAAAATTGCAAATATCTGAGCTAGAAGAGCTGAGAAATGAGGCATATGACAACGCTCGGATAACAAAACACAGAACCAAGCTCTTTCATGATAAATCCATTCATCGGAAAATTTTTGTCTCAGGACAAAAGGTTCTGTTATACAACTCAAGACTCCACCTCCTCCCTGGTAAATTGAAAAACTAGGTGGTCAGGACCATACATTGTGCAAAAAGTCTTCTCACATGGTGCCATTGAAATTCTTGATCCAAAAAATGGCAATACTTTCACTGTGAACGGTCAACGCTTGAAGCCGTTTTTACCACTGAGTTTGTGTCACAAAATATTCATGAACTGGGTCTTTATGACCCAGTCTATATGTGACCATTTCATTTATACATTTTCCCTGTTCTCCCTGCATATCATTTTGAGACCCCTTTTGTAAATAATAAAAATAAAAACAAAAAAATTGATAAAAAAATAAAAAGTAATAACTTCAAATAAGTGGACTTTGGTGCTAAATGGCACCAAGAGTTTCCTCTCTTCATGAATCCCTAGGGTTGTAAATATCTAATTCAACCTAGGGTAATTTTGGGAATTCAACTCTTTCAGCCTCCTATAAATATAATCTAACCCTGAGTCTCTCCCCTCACACTAGATCTCATCTCAGATCTGAAACAACCCACTCGAGCGCCGCCTCTCAAATTTTTCTCCTCCACAGACTCATACTTTCTGCCGCGTTTTCTCTAGAAACGCCGCGATTCCGCGGCCATCTCTTCTTCCCTGGTGCGCCGCCAAGGTTTGTTGCAGTCGCTGTTCCCTGCTCTTGGCCGATCCAGTGCCTGATCGTCTGAATTCTCTGGCCAGTGCCCTCTGTAATTCGGATTTTATTTCCCCCCACGTATTCCAGGGGTGGTTCGTATTCTACTTCTCCGATCTATTGCGTTGTTTCACATCCTTAGCATGGCACCATTACTTTTTGCTGAGAAAGATTATTCAAGGATTTTTAGTGATAACAATGGGTATGGGCATATTTTTATAGATAGAATCCGTGCTTGAGATTGGTATTCTCTTGTGTATGATAATTCCGATCATGATGCATTTTATTATCCTGAATTAGTGAAATCATTTTACACTTCCATTGATCATGCTTGGGTAAATTTCAACACGTACCAATTCGCGGTTCATATGCCCCTAGGTGACATTTTCATTACACTTCCTCTACTTGAGGAACTCACTCACGTCCCCTGTTACCCACAACATAGCAACCCCCTTCCTCTCATTGACTACATGTCCATTATGAGGGCCCGCTGCACAAAACAAGACCGAGGGCTCAAAGCCAGTACCACTTTCCGTAATGTGCATTGCGTTGGTCGATGGATCCAACGCAATATTCTGGGACTGGACCACACCACTTCTTTCAACAGACCTGTACTGCAAATAATTCACGACCTCATGACTAGGCAGCACACGGTCTGCATCAACAAAACCATCTTCCATTCTATCATTACCAATTCCTCACACACCCGTGGTGCTAAACATTCACACCTATTCTGATTACTCGTCTATGTAGGACTTTCCTACCGGATGCTGTGTTTGACGCATATGACCGGGTGTTCATAGCACATGAGAGGGCCACTAGTGCCTATAATAGTTGTCTACATGCGGTCTGGACCCCTAGTGTCCAGCCCGAAGATGTGCCAGTGGAGTCCTCTTCAGAGGAAAGTTTAGAGGAAGAAGATGAGCCTGCCTTTTGGCGACAGGACCCCCCTGCAGATTCATGTGCCTTCATGTCCACCATTTGGCGGGGCATGAAGAAAATATTCCGGGGACAAAATCGACTGCACAAGCAAGTTGAGGAGCAGATGTCTCGCTTAGACCGTATTGAGGAAGGTCTCAGGCGTTCACAGTCGGCTGGACCCAGCACCACCGCTGGTCCAAAACGACGAAGAGGGTGACACTGTTCCTTCACCTATTTCATGCATACTTTATCTTGCATACATTGGGGACAATGCATGAGATAGGTATGGGGGGTAGATACTAACTTAGGATTTTTCATTCTCTTTTTAAGATTTTTTTTCCTTTAGATTTTTCATTTTCTTTTAGGATTTTTCATTTTCTTTTTAGATTTTTCATTTTCTTTTTAGATTACCCTTAAAAAAAAAATCTTAAAAAGAGAATGAAAAATCCTAAGTTATTGGTTGCCACCAGAAAGCTGGATCTTTCTTAAACAAAATTGGCAAAGGAAGGATCCGAGACCTTACTGGTGACGTTCGCCTTCCCGAAGTGGATCATCTCGGATAAGCAACTATTAGCCCCTTCTTGAAGTGGATCATCTCGGATAAGCGACTACCAACCTCTTCTTGAAACGTGCATTAGCTGCTCCAGTGTGTTCCTCCTGCTTATGATCAAAACTTCAACTTGAAAATCAAGGGGCAAGTTTTTGGTCTCTTTCATCAAGATGAAAGAATGGTGAGCACAGTTCGCTGCAATGCAAACAGGAAACAAGTTAGCATTAAATATATAAAAAAAATAAGGGACAAAAAGCTAAGTCAAAGCTTTATTCTTTGGGTGAAGCTATCCAGTTGTGCCTTGAAGATTAATTTCAGCTAAGCAGGGGATGGCCTCGCTTACACAGTAATACTAACTAGCTTAGCATAAGCCAAGTCTTAGCCCCGCCCAAAGCAGATAGGCTGGTGAAGCCTAAAAAAAGACCAAGTCCTAGCCTCGCCTATATGGTTAGGCCAGAGTGGCCCGGAAGGGTGCTGTCTTGACCCCACCTATATGGCAAGACTGGCTCAACCTTAAAGAGGCCAAGTTCCAAACCTCACCTATATGGCAGATTTAACAGGAACTTCGTGTGGAAAGATCCGTTGCCTGATCAGGCAAGAATGCTAGCTTCACCGAAAATAGGGCTGAAACCCTTCTCTAAAAGTCAGCCAAATGCAGAGACCAAGGGAATTCAATCCCTGAGATAACTGATAAAGCTAAGAAAATTAAGGGAGATAAACTCCCTAAAGTCACTAGATGACCGAGGCTCACTAGTTCTTGATTGGGTAATAACCAGAGTGAGAGTCTCCACTACTTCAGGGACCTCAGTCTCCCTGCTTGAGCAATGGGGAGGGATCATAAGCAAACCTCCTAAAAAGAGAGGAATATATTTTTCTGAGAAGGACTATATGGGTTCTATTTATAGGCCTCGTGGCCTGACTACACCGCTACCGCTTCAAGCTTGGGAGTGCGGGTGAAGTTAAAGCGTTCAAATGCTTGACCTTGAAAAGGGAATAATCTCCCTTAGGAATACACACGAAGTTATTTGAACTTCGGAAAAAGGAATAATCTCCCTCGTAAATGCAAGGGAAGTTATTCAAACATTGAAAAAGGGAACAATTCCTCTCTTAACTCGCAAAAGCGGTTAGTCTCAGGAACGGAATGTTGCTCCATCATAGCAAGCGCGAGGCTAATGCACATATTCCAATTCAACTTGAAGCGAAGTTACTTCAAGAATCCTAAAGGCGAAGCTACCCAGAAGTGCGAAGCTACCGAAGAGTGCGAAGCTACACAGAAGCGTATTGTTGCAATGCCCCGACGAACCTATTGTAGCCCGTCAATGAGGCTAAAAGTGAAGTTGAACTCAACCACCAAGGTGACGTTCACATTCACATTCCATCAATCAAAGTAGTTCATAGTATTTCAAAATCTGAACCATTCCATTATAGATTCACAAAAACTTTGAAGGGGGTCTTGTTGACACTTGAAAAATACAAAACTCCCGCAATCATCTTCAGCCGGTCTGAACAATGTCTAACTTTTAGATATCTACAAAAGATAAGTTGAGACAAGCTGATGACCAGAGACAAGACAGCAACATGGACATTACTAATCCAGTGATAGTAAGCCAAAGTTGCCTTTGAAGAAACCCAAGTAAGCCTAAGATGCTATACTTAGCCTGGTATGATCCTAGGATAAGCTTCATATAGCTCCGCATCGAACTAACAGCTTCGCCTGAGCTTGGTTGGTGGCCTCACTTTGAGGCTAACTATTAGCTTCGCCTGAAGCTTTCCATTTAGCCCCGCCAAGGGCTAATTTAGGAGCTTCGCGCCAGGAGCCTTATACCCTAGCTGAGTCATAACACTGCTATGAGCTGAGTCTCAGCTTCACACAACGCTCTGAAGGTAACTTTGCCTGAAACTATGAGCTAAGTCTTAGCTTCGCATGAGCTAGCTTCACATAATCTAGCTTCGCCTAAGCTAGTTCAGCAGGATTCAGCTTCCAGCTTCGCATGATCTAGCTTCGCATGATCTAGCTCCGCAAAGGGCTTTGCTAGGTCATCAAATTGACCGTTTCAAAATTCCATGAGGGATTAATGGGTGAACCCTACTAATTTAGTGGGATTAACACCACTTTAAGTAGGCGGTTACATCCGCCCACTTCGTCCCACATTAAACGGAGACAATTTAGCCACAACGACAGTAGGACGTTCGCACAAGCCCTCTTGCTTCGCTAGAAGCTCTCAAAGAGCTTCGTGGTAAGGTTATTTGCGAGCCTCGCGTGAAGCTGATGGCTTATTGAGCCTCGCTGAATTCAAGGCGACGGTTACACCCCACATTGGCTATAAATAGGCCCCTTGCTGATTAGGGGGGCGGATACACGGAGACACAAAACAAAGAGAAAAAAGAGAGAGAACGCAAGGATATAGAGGGAAGATTAGGTTGGTTAAAGTTATGATATGTCAGGTTGATAATATCTGAAAAAGAGGCAGGAGTGTAATATGGATTATCATTAAAGTTGAAAGAATTATTGTTATAAGCCATACCACACAAACAAAGAAAAACAAATAAGCAAACAACTAAATAAAAAAAAGAAGTTAGGGTAAACCTGGACCTAGACGACTCCTAACTTTAGACTATTTTTAGGAGGTATATTGCCGACCTTAACCACAAGTTAATTGGCCAGGTAGGTGGCAAGGTTGGTGGGAGGTTATCCATCAAAAATGTTCCTTAATTACGTAACCACTAACCTTCGGGCTTTCGGCCCTTAATCCCCTTCCTAGACACCAATTTGGCAAGAGTTAATTTCGAATAACTTTCTTCTTCAGCCAATCTCCTAATGAGTCCGAGTTAACCTAAGGCCAGCGTCTAGTCAATTTTTAATTTTAAGGTTAGGGTTGTGGGTGCAACGGAGATGATTTATGGGCCAAGGAAGGGTGATGAAATCCCCACCTTATCTTGTTTATGGGATTTGCCCTAAAATTGATTTAGTGCACGTGTAAAGAAATAGACAAGTAGTCACTCAAAAGCAGTAAATCAGCCAAAGGTGCGTCCTAGTCTATATGCAATGTGAACGTACCTTGTCGCCTGTGTAAGTACACCTAGGGGGGGTGAATAGGTGTACGGCTAATCTAATGAACAAAATGTGAAAATTAAAACTTAAATTGCAACACACTTAGTGTAACCAATGAGTGTAGCCAAATTCCCAGTGAAGGGCTCTGGACTAACTCCTCTTGATTCCTCTGAATAAGAGTTGAGGTGCTATATGAGGCTCTCGTGGTTAAACACAAATGAGGCACACAAACAAACACAACCAAGCATATAAGTATGATATGACAATATGAATCAATGCAAGGCATAATATAAAAGAGAGAGAGTTAGAGTCAATGGATCAAACACAAACACTGAGATTTGTTTCGAGGTTCGAGCACCCAGCTCTACGTCCCCGCCTTCACACAGAAGGATTTCCACTAACTTGTCCACACAGGACTTCCCACACAGGGAAACCTCCAATGAGGATTTGGGGCAATACAATAACCGGGAGTACACAACTCCTCTCTCAAATACAACACAACCTCTACACTTAGAGGTTAGGCACAAAGACACTCAAACACAATTACCTCACACTTGAGGGATGGGTACAAAACCAAACAACCAAGCAACCTCTCACTAGAGAGATAGGGCACAAAGCCATCACTCCAATAATCAACCTCTATACAAGAGGAATATCACAAATTAGGAGGGTTTACAACTTGGTCGTTTTCACAACCACAAACTAATTCTTTTCCCACAAAACAAAGATCCTAATAGATAGGATAGAATAATAAGCTCAAGTGTGAGAAAAGCCAAATGGAATGAAAAATAAATACTCAAAGAAAATTCTTGGGAAAAACTAGAAATAAGGATGTAGAAGATGAACCAAAATCACTTTTCTTTGATTTTCCAAACCTAGAAAAACACCAAATCAAATGTAAACTTTAAAGCTCAAAACTCCTTTTTAATTGCTGCAAAAACACTAGTAAGATCAGAAAATAAGCTCTCAAAATTCTTGTTCAAAACAGTCAAGAGAAAACCCAATTTATAGGCTCTTTGAAACACTATCCGTTGGCAGCCAAATATGGTCAGAATTGACCATCCGGTTGACCGGCCAACGGTCAAAAAATCGACCGTTGAACCTGCCGGTCGACTGCTCGGTCGACCGCGTCCAGAACTAGAGAGCAATGGCACTCTGGCCGGTAGACCGCCCGGTCGACCGGGCCAACCCAAGAGTAGGTTGACTTCAGTCGGTTGACCGCTCGCTCGACTGGCCAAACAAGCTGGCCTGAGTGCATGTCCTTGTGCACATCGGTCGACCGGTCCGGTCGACCGACCACTGGTCCGGTCAACCGTCCCGGTCGACCGCCAGGGCCTGGCAGGGCAAATGTTAGAACTTAAAACTTGGGTTTTTATTATCTAATTAAATCCCATAAAATCTCTAAAAATTTACAAAAATAAGTTCTTGCTATATCTTTGACATACAAACATGTTTGAGTAAAATCAAACCATGTTACAAACGTTTTGAACTATTTTTATAACTTAGAAATTTTGCCGAAAATCAAAATACATATTTTCCAAAACTTGAATTTTTGAATTGAAAAATCATTTTGTCCAAAACTCATCCAAATACAAAAACATGATATTGAAACAACTTTGAGGCATATAGTATATGGATATAATCCAATATACATATAAAAATATATATCAATGTTTTTGACATTAAATCCGAAAATAAGTTTTGTTTAAATATAAAAACTTCAAACTCATGAAATAGACTATCAAACTAAGTTTATTTAAATAGTTGAAGCATAGGTGTATATAGAGCAAATCTAATATACATTAAACCATGTAAACTTGTTTTGATTCTATCTATTCATGAAAACCAAGATCAGTTAAACCGAAAATCGAAAACCAAAATCAAAACATGAAACGTGTGTGTTATGAACTTGAGCATATCACACTATGTAATCTTTAACAAATGGATCTAAATAAACTATTCTAAAACAAATCGAGATCTTCTTGTAGAGCGCCGTCTCCAAGTCGACTCAATCCAAATGTGATCCAACGAGCTTGACTCCAACGAGTGCTAGATATGAACTTTGATGCTCGGGCTCTTGAATCACCATGTGAAAGCTCCAAAACACCTTTGTTGAAGCTAATCACCTACTAATATCTTGGTTAAATATCTGAAACTAAATATCACAAGATTATTAGTAAACTATAACTACATGAGTTAATCATCATCAAAACTAGAGTGGAAGGCCTCTGGGCCAATAATCTCTCCTTTTTTGATGATGACAAAACTCATGGAGTTATATATGTATGGATTAAAGTTAAGCTTCAAAGAAGCTGCCCCTTAACTCATGCATAGTAATAAACAATAAGATATGCAATGAATATTAAACATGAATATGCATAAACATGCATAATGAAATAAACATGCTCTTGATATCAAACTTTTAAAATAAATTCCTTTTCTTTTTTAAAATAAACATGTTCTTAAATAATTATTCTTGATACCAATAAAAATTTCAATTTGAAAACATTATCAATAAAAGCTATAAAAGCTCTTGATACCAATCAATAAAAATTCTTGATACCAATTGAAAAATAATCAATAAAAGCTCTTGATACCAACAATAAAAATTTTAACAAAAGTTCTTGATACCAATAAACCAAAACAACAAAATATGTTCTCTTGATACCAATATCAACAAAACATCAAAACATAAAACAAACTCTCTTGATGTCAATATGAAACAAACTTTGATATAAACTTACAAATAAATAATAAACATGCATATAAACTCAAATACTTCTCCCTCCTTTTGTCAATCATCAACAAAGGGGTTAAAGAAAACAATAAAACAATGTTCCCCCTCTTTTTGTCTTAAACAAAAAAATATCATAAGGGGTGAAATCAAATCAAAACACTATGATACCAATTGAACAAAAAATTATATCAATTTAGTACATCATGATATCAATTGAAAATAAATAAAACATACCAATTGAAGGTACATAAAACTAATATTTTCAATATAAATTTAAACAAACATGTCTATATTATACCAATTGAAAGTAAATGAAACATATTGAAGAATTCAACCAAAAATTTTGATATCAATTGAATGATGTAAACATATAGGTAA
Source organism: Agave tequilana (assembly GCA_038442645.1). Classification (NCBI taxonomy): domain Eukaryota; kingdom Viridiplantae; phylum Streptophyta; class Magnoliopsida; order Asparagales; family Asparagaceae; genus Agave; species Agave tequilana. The sequence goes on from JAVJIF010030225.1 coordinate 54,454, forward strand.
TCTTGATATTAATTGTAAAGCTTAGTGCCAATTGAAAGTAATTTTTCATTAGGAGCATATGATACCAAAAAAATCAATATCATTTTTCAATCATTTTTCAACATAAAGTGTGGGAATAAAATACCAAAGATAAACAAAACCAATTGAAACGTGAAATATGAATTTTCTCCCCCTTTATGAAATACCAAACAAAATGATGCATAAGCTTGTATTAAATACCAATTGAAACATAATCAATTGAAATATAATAGTCATTTAAGAAATCAAGCTTTGCATAGCCAAAATTTGTGCTAAAAAATATAGAGATATAGTAAGTACAAATAAAATATATATATGTATGAAAAATTAAGTACCAATCGAAATTGATACTATTTGAAATTGAAGCATACATATCTAAATACATATATAAGTATATAAAAAGAATGTCAATAGTGATACCAATTGAAAAGATCCAATGATACCAATTGAAAACATAATAAGATCAAGTGTATAACTCATACTTCCTATAACCCATTTCATGCACATGTTTAAAAGAATTTTCAATAATAAACATACAAGGTATGGTCGCCCAACCAACCGCCCTTTATGGTAGGGGTTTTCAAAATAAGTTTGAAAATATAATATGTTTGAAAACTCTACCAAATGAAGAATACAAACTAGTTTAATGAAAAACTTGTAAATTAGTATGAAATCCTTCAAGCAAGGAATAAAACAAGAACATATTCTATAAAACATGAAAATCACTAAACTAATTTCACTCAAAATCTATATAGCGCATATAATACTCATGAAAAAATCATGAGAAAACATCAAGTAATATGAGTGTACAAGTTTTGTGAAAGACATAGTCATAGAAATAGGCAATTTGGCTCAATAAGAAATTTCTTAAAAACATGAAAATCATCAAAGTCAAATAGGCTTCAAGATATATGTATGTTTTGTATAAACTAGAGTATACATGCATATCCAAACATAACGAGTTCACAAAAGTATATGCATGAAGGCAAGTGGCTCAAGGATGTATATGTATAAGAATTAGTTTAGACAAAATAGACATATACATGAAGTTATACATAAACATGGAAAACATGTACAAAATAGGAATACAAGTCAAATGTATGAATCATCAAAACTAGGCTATACTAGTACATCTGATGGGTACAAATGAGCGTTCAAGCACAAACATTTAATAATCTATTTGTGGCTCACTAGTTGTTCAAGTATATATCCGAGTTTTAATGTAAACTAACATCCAAACAAGTAATCAAAACATGAAGCATAGAAATCAAAACACAACTTATAAGATCATTATGTATATGAACATGCATTAGATTTAGGACATATATATTAGTTAAAACAAATGTGAGAACACAAAGGTATAAGTCCATATTAAACATGGGTGTCTCAAATACTTATCATGTATGACAATAGTCTAATAAGCATGGCATATGGCATAATGAGTATTAAAATAAGACATGCTATAAATGAATGATCTAAAAGCATGCAAACATAAATAAGGAATAAGAGATAGTTACTAAAACTATGAGGGCAACTCTCCATGTCTCCAAAACAAGGTGGTCCTCCCACCAAACTCCCTTGAAAGTGATGCATCCAAATAATTCTCTTTAAGCTCGGAACGCATCCACCTCAAGGCACCATCGCTCTCACGTCATGCGAGAGCCCACACCTACATCAAATAGAATAGGAGTGGTCTTTGGTACCCATACTCTTTTGGGTCCATAGGGGTTTGTTCCTTTCCTAACCTAAACAAATTTATTTGCTAAATTTACATCATGTATCTTATCAAAACAAAATTTAGCAAGGTGGCCCTTTCGTCCACAATGTGTACAAGTGTACACATGAGCATACAAAGTGTTATGGGAGTGAACGTGGAAAGCATGTATATGCCGTGGTTTGTGTGCATGCATAGGAGGAACTTGTTTCTTTCGAAACAAAGATTCCAAACGTGAGTGGTTCAAAGCACATTGGCTCAAAGTGGAGCCCAAACAATCAACACTCTCCTTAAGCATAGATATATCATTTTCAATTTTAGAAGAGGTGCATGCAATAGGTAAACTAGGAGAAGCTACACTAGCATGGCAAACATGTGTAGACAAATCATTTTTCAAATAAACATTTTTCTTTAAAAAATCTTCTAATTCTTGTGAAATCAAATCAATTTTGTTTTTCAAGGAATTATTCTCTCCTAATACAAAATCAAGTTTTGAAGTTAAATCCTCATTTTTCTTCAAAACATTTTCACAATCATTTTTACTTTTCAAAATTTGTTTTCATTAAGGGCAAGTTCTAGTTGGGATTTAAGTTAGTCAAGTTCACTTGAAATCTCATCCCTCTCTTGCAAAGCAATCTCAAGTCTAGAAGATAAATTTTTATTCTTCTTTTAAACCAAAGCTATCCTTTTTCAAAAGTTTATATTTGAAATTAAATTTTCACAATTTTTAGTAAGTTTATCATTTAGGGCTTGTGCATCCATACACTCATTACAATATGAACTAGTACTAACATCTAGTTGAATATCTGATTGTACCTCAAGGGAGTCATTCCCATGGACCATGAAGCAATGTTCATCGGATTTGTCTCGACTAGATTCCCTCTTCTTATTGATAAGCGTTAGTAGCTCGGGAGATGTCAAAATGTTCCACACTACAAAAGCGGAATCATAATGAGAAAACACATGTAAATATTTTTATCAAGAGATGCTTTTAAGTGCCTTAAGGGCTTATGCATTAGCCTCTATATGCTTGCTATCATTAAGATAGGATTCCTTGGTAATGGTAAGGTAAACTTTATAACCTAGGGTTTTTAATGACAACTCATCATAACCTTCCATATATCAAGTCTGGAGATATCAAACATGGGAGGACTATCCATGAGTGCAAACTATATGTGTGCAAATACAAATGCAAATGATAGATTAGCAAAACCAAGATCACACTCCTAGGTGGTTAAACCTAATATCAGGAGTGTAGGCTCTGATACCAATTGTAAGTACACCTAGAGGGGGAATGAATAGGTGTATGGCTAATCTTATGAACAAAATGTGAAAATTAAAACTTAAATTGCAACACACTTAGTCTAACCAACGAGTGTAGCCGAATTTCCGGTGAAGGGCTCTGGACTAACTCCTCTTGATTCCTCTGAATAAGAGTTGAGGTGCTATATGAGGCTCTCGTGGTTAAACACAAGTGAGGAACACAAACAAACACAACCAAGCATATAAGTATGATATGACAATATGAATCAATGCAAGGCACAATATAAAAGAGAGAGAGAGTTAGAGTCAATGAATCAAATGCAAACACCGAGATTTATTTCGAGGTTCGAGCATCCAGCTCTACGTCCCCGCCTTCACACAGAAGGATTTCCACTAACTTGTCCACACAGGACTTTCCACATAGGGAAACCTCCAATGAGAATTTGGGACAATACAATAACCAGGAGTACACAACTCCTCTCTCAAATACAACACAAACTCTACACTTAGAGGTTAGGCACATAGCCACTCAAACACAATCACCTCACATTTGAGGGATGGGCACAAAGCCAAACAACCAATCAACCTCTCACTAGAGGGATAGGGCACAAAGCCACCACTTCAATAATCAACTTCTACACAAGAGGGATATCACAGATTAGGAGGGTTTACAACTTGGTGGTTTCCACAACCACAAACTAATTCTTTTCCCACAAAATAAAGATCCTAATAGATAGGATAGAATAATAAGCTCAAGTGTGAGAAAAACTAAATGGAATGGAAAATAAATACTCAAAGAAAATCCTTGAGAAAAACTAGAAATAAGGATGTAGAAGATAAACTAAAAACACTTTTCCCACAATCACTTTTCTTTGTTTTTCCAAACCCTAGAAAAATGCCAAATCAAATGTAAACTTTAAAGCTCAAAACTCCTTTTTAATTGCTACAAAACACTAGTAAGATTAGAAAATAAGCTCTCAAATTTCTTGTTCAAAACAGTCAAGAGAAAACCCAATTTATAGGCTCTTTGAAAAACTATCCTTTGGCAGCCAAATATGGTCAGAATTGACCATCCGGTCGACCGGCCAGTCGACCGGCCAACGGTAAAAAAATCGACCATTGAGCCTGCCGGTCGACCGCCCGGTCGATCGCGCCTAGAACCAGAGAGCAACGACTCTCTGGCCGGTCGACCGCCCAGTCGACCGGGCCAACCCGAGAGTGGGTTGGCTTCAGTCGGTCGACCGGCCAAACAAGCTGGCCTGTGTGCACATCCTTGTGCACGTCGATCGACCGGTCCGGTCGACCGACCACTGGTCCGGTCAACCGTCCCGGTCGACCGCCAGGGCCTGGCAGGGCAAATTTCAGAACTTAAAACTTGAGTTTTATTATCTAATTAAATCCCATAAAATCTCTAAAAATTCACAAAAATAGGTTCTTGCTATATCTTTGACATACAAACATGTTTGAGTAAAATCAAACCATGTTACAAATGTTTTGAACTATTTTTGTAACTTAGAAATTTTGTCGAAAATCAAAATCCGTATTTTCCAAAACTTGGATATTTGAATTGAAAAATCGTTTTGCCCAAAACTCATCCAAATACAAAAACATGATATTGAAACAACTTTGAGGAAAATAGTATATGGATATAATCCAATATACATATAAAGATATATGTCAATGTTTTTGACATTAAATCCGAAAATAAGTTTTGTTTAAATACAAAAACTTCAAACTCATGAAATAGACTATCAAACTAAGTTTGTTTAAATACTTGAAGCATAGATGTATATAGAACAAATCTAATATACATTAAACCATGTAAATTTGTTTTGATTCTATCTATTCATGAAAACCTAAATCGGTTAAACTGAAAATCGAAAATCAAAACCAAAACATGAAATGTGTGTGTGTTGTAAACTTGATGTTGGCCCAGAGGCCTTCCACTCTAGTTTTGATGATGATTAAACTCATGTAGTTATGTGTACTAATAATCTTGTGATTTAGTTTCAGATCATTAATCAAGTTATTAGTAGGTGATTAGCTTCAACAAGATGATTTGGAAGCTTTCACATGTTGATTCAAGAGCCCGAGTGTCAAAGATCATATATAGCACTTGCTCGGTGGATCAAGGAGTTTTGGATCGAGTCGGCTTGGAGACGGCGCTCTACAAGAAGACTTCGGTACCATAGTTTAGTTTTGTGTTTAGATCCAAATTGTAAAGATTAGAATAGTATGATATGCTCAAGTTCACAACACAAACGTTTCATGTTTTGAATATTGGTTTTCGGTTTTTCCGTTTTAGGTTTAACCGATTTTGGTTTCATGAATAGATAGTTTCAAAACAAGTTTACATGGTTTAATGTATATTAGAATGGTTCTATATACATGCATGCTAACTTCCTAGACAAATTTAGTTTTGACTTACTTATTCATGTGGTTTATGTTTTGGTATTTTCAACAAAACATATTTTGGAATTAAAGTCAAAAACATGGAAATATATATGTTTCATGTATATAGGATTATATCCATATACATCATGCCTAAATGTTATTTAATATCATGTTTTTGTATTTGGATGAGTTTTGGACAAAATGTATTTTTCTATTCAAAAATCCAAGTTTTAGAAAATACAGTTTTTGATTTTTGGTAAAACTGATAAGACTCAAAAATGTTTTAAAATGTTTGTTATTTGTGATAAAATTTTTGTCACAAGTTTATATTTCTATATACAATGTCAAAACAAGTTTATTGGAGTTTTTAGTTAAGATAAAAGAATTTTTATCAATATTTTTACCAGTTGTTTCAGACCCAGTACTGGCTGACAGGCCAGGCCGGTCGACCGCACGGTCGACCGACGTGCATAGAGCTGTGCACGTCTGGCAGCCCAGTGGGCCGGTCGACCGGGCGGTCGACCGGAACTGAGAGCAGTACTCTTTGTTCTTTTCGGTCGTCCGGGCGGTCGACCGGGCTGGTGCCTACGGTCAAATCTGACCGTTGGACGGTCGATCGGACGGTCGACCGGTAGTTCAGTTTTGGCAGAAATTGCTGCCAATGGCTATATTTTTCTGGGGGCTATAAATACCCCATTAATGGCCAGTTTTCTCTAAGATTTTTTGTGCGAATTTTTCCTGACTCTCTAGTATTTTCACAGCAATCAAAAGAAGTTTTTGGGCTTTAAATTGAACAATCTATTTGGTGTTTTTGCTAGGGTTTGGAAAATCAAGAAAGGGTTTTTGGGAAAAGTTTTTGATTCAACTTCTTCATCTTGGTTTCTAGTTTTTCCCAAAGATTTTCTTTGAGTTTTTAATTTCTATTCCTTTGGTTTTCTCCATACTTGAGCTACTTCTACTATCTTATTCTATAGGATCTTTGTGTGGGAAAGAAATTGTTTGTGGTTGTTGTTTAGACCACCAAGTTGTAAACCCTTCATTTGCTTGGCTTTGTGCCTTTCCCTCATTGTGTTGAGGAGGTTGTGCATTTGGGTTGTATCCCTCAAGTTGTGAGGTGATCCTTGTGTTAGCTTGGAGTTGTGCCTCAAGGAGGAGGTTATGTTTGTAAGGAGAGGAGTTGGGTACTCCTTGTAATTGTATTGCCCCAAATTCTCGGTGGAGGTTCCCTTTGTGGGAGTCCTTTGTGGACAAGCTAGTGGACTTAAAATCCTTCTGGGTGAAGGCGGGGATGTAGAGCTAGGTGCTCGAACCTCGAAACATATCTTGTTGTTGCGCTTGATCCCTTGGCTCTTACTCTCTCTCTCTCTCTCTATATTGTGCCTTTCATAAATTCATATTGTTCATTCATAATTATTTGCTTGGCCTGTTTGAGTGTGCATCACTTGTTAATTGTAATTAGTTTTAAATTCCGCATTAGTTGGCTAGATTAGCATTATCACCTATTCACCCCCCTCTAGGTGATTTTCAATTGGTATCAGAGCCTCCGCTCCTGATATTTAGGTTTAACCACCTAGGAGTGAGATCTTGATTTGCTAATCTTCATTTGCATTTTTTATTTGCACACATTTAGTTTGCACTCATGGATAGCCAACCTATGTTTGATTTTTCTAGACATGATTTTTGGAAGGCCAAGATGAGTAGTCATTTAAAAAACCTAGGTCATCTAGTTTATCAAGCCACTACTAATGAATCCTACCCAAATCATAGCAAGCATAAAAAGACAAATGCATTAGCACTTAAAACACTTAGAGCATCTCTTAATGAAGATCTTTTACCGGTGTTTGATCATTATGATTCGGCTTTTGCAGTTTGGAGCATATTGACTTCTCCCGAGCTACCAAGGATAATCAACAAGTTGAGAAGATCTAGGAGAGACATGTCCGACGAGCATTGCCTCATGGTCCAAGGGAAAGACTCCCTTGAGGTACAATCGGATTCTCAACTAGATGATTGCTCTAGTTCCTATTGCGATGGTTGTTTAGAAGCTCAAACCTTAAATATGGAACTTGTCACAAAGCTTGAAAATTTTTTAGAAAAACATAATCTTTTGAAAAAGGATCATTTTGATTTAAAAGAAGAAATGAAGGATTTGTGCTCAACTTTTGAATCGGTTTTGCAAGAGAAGGAAGAGATTACTAGTGAACGTGACTCACTAAGATCTCAACTAGACCTTGCCCTAAAAGAGATTGATGTTTTAAAAAGCAAAAAATGATTGTGATGATGTTGTGAAAAACAATGAGGTTTTATCTTCAAAATTAGATTTTGTTTTAAAAGATAACCTTGCTTTGAAAAATGAAATTGATTTCATTACAAAAGAATTGGATTTAGTTTTAAAGAAAAATGAATCTTTGAAAATTGATATTGATTCTCATGTGTGCCATGCTAGTATAGCTTCTTCTTCTTGCACATCTTTTGCATGCTCCATTTTATCTTCTACTATCGAAAATGATATAAATATTTTAAAGAAAAGTGTTGAATGTTTGGGCTCACTTTTAGCCAATGTACTTTGAATCATACACGCTTGGAAACCTTGGTTCGCAAGAAACAAGATCCATCTTTACATGTACACCCATCACGGCATACACATGCTCATCACGGACACAACCATAACATGCATGCTCATGTGTACACATGTACACATTGTGGTCGAAAAGGCCACCTTGCTAGATTTTGCTATGATCGTTTACATATTGAAAATTTAGCAAATAATCTTGTTTGGGTTAGGAGAGATACTAACCCCTATGGACCCAAAAGAAAATGGGTACCAAAGACCACCCCTAAAATTTTTGATGTAGGTGTGGGCTCTCGCATCACGTGAGAGTAGCGGTCCTTGAAGTGGATGCGTTCCGTGCTTAAAAGAAAACAAATTTGGATGCATCACTTTCAAGGGAAGTTTTGTGGAGGAGGACCACCATTGGTTTGGAGAACTAGAGAGGTGCCTTCATCGGTTTTGGTATCGATCTCTAACTCCCGTTTTTATTTACATGCTTTCACATCATTGATTTATAGCATGTCATGTTCTAAAGCTCATTATGATTGTGCCATGTGATTTAGATTAGTGATATACATATTTATTTATTTGAGACACCCATGGACCTATCTTCGTGTTCTCACTTTGTTTTTAAACTAATATGTATGCCCTAGATCTAATGCACATGCATATACATAATGATCATGTGGATGTTTATGATTTTTGTTTTGTTGAATCATGTTTTGTTTAGTATGTTGAATGCCATGTTTATTAGACCTTTGACATACATGTATAGCTTTTGAGATCACCATGTTTAGATGGACCCATTTGTTGTGTCCTCACCATTTGTTTAGCTATTATATATTTCATGATTCTAACAGCATGTGGATTTTCTTCATGATCATTTTTATGTCTATCATGTTGATTTATGTGTCGTTTTATGCTTCTTGTTTTGGATATATGTTTAGATGTTAGTTTTCATGAAAACTAGGATTTATACTTGTACATAGAACGGGCCACAAGTAACTCTTTTTATGTTTGTGCTTGAATGCCTATTTGTACCCATTAGATGTGCTAGTATAGTCTAGTTTTGATGATTCATGTATTCTAACCTGTATTCCTCATTTTGAATTTGTTTCTATGATCATGTGTTTTAACTTCATGTATATGTCTATCTTGTTCAAACTATTGATTATACATGTACATACTTTGAGCCACGTGCCTTCATGCATATACTTTTGTGGACTCATTATGTTTAGGATATGTATGTATACTTTAGTTTGTACATGACATACATATGCCTTGAAGTTTAAATTGTTTTGATGATTTTCATGTTTTTAGGTAATTTCATTTTGTAATGAAAATCTAGTTTCTCATGTTTTTATGTTTTTAAGGAATTTCACATGAGCTAAATTAAATATTTCATGATTGTGTGTTTCACATTACACTTGCTCACCCACTTTATTAATTTACTCATGATTTGTTGAGACTATGATATGGGCTTTATGGACTTGAGTGTTTAGTGATCATGTGATTTACATGTGTTTCATGAAAAACAATTTTGTTTTATTCCTTACTTGAAGGATTTCGTACTAGTTATAAAAGTTTTTCCTATAACTAGTTCGTATTCTTCACTATGGTAGAGTTTTCAAACATACTACATTTTCAAACCTATTTTGAGAATCCCTACCTTCCATGGGTGGTTGGATGGGAGATCATGCTCATGTATGCTTTATAGTGAAAATCATTTTAACTTGAACATGTATGGGTGGTAGTTATATGATGCATACACTTGATCATTATTGTTGTTTCAATTGGTATCATTGAAATTCTTTCAATTGGTATCAATTTTGACCTTTCTTGTATACTCATATATGTTTGTATGTATGTATGCTTTCAATTCTAAGAATATCAATTTCAATTAGTATCTATCTTTCATACATATATATGTTTTATTTGTGTTCAAAAATATCACAAATTTTAGTTTTTGTTTACTCAAGCTTAGCATAACCCAACACCTTGAGTTTCAATGTTGTTTCAATTGATTAGTTTTCAATTGCTTTTCAATTGGTATCTCATTTCAAGCCTATGCATTGTTTTTGTTGGTATTTCATAAAGGGAAAGAAAATTCGATTTTCATATTTACAATTGGCATTTATATTTCCACTCCCTTGCTTTATGATAGAATATAAAAATTTTAAATTGATATCATATACTTAAAAAGAAAAATACTCTTTTTGATATCAAGATGTTTATTTGAAGTTTTAAAAATTGGTATATCAAAAGTTTTAATTTGTATTGCCTATATGCAAGGAGAGCTTAACATCTCTTCTACATATAGATTCATGATGAGTGTATCTGTATGAAGAACTTGACAATCTCTTCTTTATGTGGTACACGTGTGTAGGGGGAGCTTCACATCTCCTCCTATGCATTGCATAGTGTACGTTATGTGAATTAGGGCTTGTCATCCTCCTTCATGAAATGTATCTATGTAGGGAAGCTTTACATCTTCCTCTTCATGAATGTATATAGCATATACCATTTATTTTATCGATCTATGTTTACTTTCAATTGATATCAAAATGCTACTTTGACATATTTTCAATTGATACCTTAATTGATTGTCACCCCTATTTGGTTTTATTTTTGTTTTAGACAAAAAAAAAAAAGGGGGAGAACATTGTCTTTATTTACCCCTTATTGATGATTGTTTCCTTGTATTAAAAAGGGGGAGAAGATTTTGTTTTGTTTGGTTTTTACCCCTTTATTGATGATTGACAAAAAGGGGGAGAATTTAGTTTGAGAAGTTTTATATATGCATGTTTATGTTTTGCATATATTAAGTTTAATTTAGTTTAATTTAAATTGGTATCTAGAGCATGTTTTGTTTTTAAACATTTCATTGATATCTAGAGCCATTTATTGTTTATGCATGATTATGCATTGTCATTCATTGCATATTTATGTTTATTTGTTGTTTTATGCATGAGTTAAGGGGGAGCTTCTTTGAAGCTTAACTTTGCTCCATGCATATATAACTCCATGAGTTTTGTCATCATCAAAAAGGGGGAGATTGTTGGCCCAGAGGCCTTCCACTCTAGTTTGATGATGATTTAACTAATGTAGTTATGTGTACTAATAATCTTGTGATTTTAGTTTCAGATCATTAATTAAGTTATTAGTAGGTGATTAGCTTCAATAAGATGATTTGGAAGCTTTCACATGTTGATTCAAGAGCCCGAGCGTCAAAGATCATATATAGCACTTGCTCGGTGGATCAAGGAGTTTTGGATCGAGTCGGCTTGGAGACGGCGCTCTACAAGAAGACTTGGGTACCACAATTTAGTTTTGTGTTTAGATCCAAATTGTAAAGATTAGAATAGTATGATATGCTCAAGTTCACAACACACACGTTTCATGTTTTGAATATTAGTTTTCGGTTTTTCCATTTTTGGTTTAACCGATTTTGGTTTCATGAATAGATAGTTTCAAAACAAGTTTATATGGTTTAATGTATATTAGAATTGTTCTATATACATGCATGCTTAACTTCCTAGACAAATTTAGTTTTTGACTTACTTATTCATGTGGTTTATGTTTTGGTATTTTCAACAAAACATATTTTGGAATTAAAGTCAAAAACATGGACATATATATATGTTTCATGTATATAGGATTATATCCATATACATCATGCCTAAATGTTGTTTAATATCATGTTTTTGTATTTGGATGAGTTTTGGACAAAATGTATTTTCTATTCAAAAATTCAAGTTTTAGAAAATACAGTTTTTGATTTTTGGTAAAACTGATAAGACACAAAAATGTTTTAAAATGTTTGTTATTTGTGATGAAATTTTGTCACAAGTTTATATTTCTATATACAATGTCAAAACAAGTTTATTGGAGTTTTTAGTTAAGATAAAAGAATTTTTATCAATATTTTTACTAGTTGTTTCAGACCCAGTACTGGCTGACAGGCCAGGTTGGCCGACCGCACGGTCGACCGTACCAAGGGCCGGTCGACCGCACGGTCGACCGACGTGCACAGAGCTGTGCACGTCTGGCAGCCCAGTGGGCCGGTCGACCGGGCGGTCGACCGGAACTGAGAGCAGTACTCTCTGTTCTTTTCGGTCGTCCGGGCGGTCGACCGGGCTGATGCCTACGGTCAAATCTGACCGTTGGACGGTCGACCGGACGTTCGATCGGTAGTTCACTTTTGGCAGAAATTGTTGCCAACGGCTATATTTTTCTGGGGGCTATAAATACCCCATTAATGGCCAGTTTTCTCTAAGATTTTTTGTGCAAATTTTTCCTTACTCTCTAGTGTTTTCACAGCAATCAAAAGAAGTTTTTGGGCTTTAAATTGAACAATCTATTTGGTGTTTTTGCTAGGGTTTGGAAAATCAAGAAAGGGTTTTTGGGAAAAGTTTTTGATTCAATTTCTTCATCTTGGTTTCTAGTTTTTCCCAAAGATTTTCTTTGAGTTTTTGATTTCTATTCCTTTGGTTTTCTCCACACTTGAGCTACATCTAGTATCTTATTCTATAGGATCTTTGTGTGGGAAAGAAATTGTTTGTGGTTGTTGTTTAGACCACCAAGTTGTAAACCCTTCATTTGCTTGGCTTTGTGCCTTTCCCTCATTGTGTTGAGGAGGTTGTGCATTTGGGTTGTATCCCTCAAGTTGTGAGGTGATCCTTGTGTTAGCTTGGAGTTGTGCCTCAAGGAGGAGGTTGTGTTTGTAAGGAGAGGAGTTGGGTACTTCTTGTAATTGTTATTGCCCCAAATCCTCGGTGGAGGTTCCCTTTGGGAGTCCTTTGTGGACAAGCTAGTGGACTTAAAATCCTTCTGGGTGAAGGCGGGGATGTAGAGCAAGGTGCTCGAATCTCGAAACATATCTTATTGTTTGCGCTTGATCCCTTGGCTCTTACTCTCTCTCTCTCTCTCTATATTGTGCCTTGCATAAATTCATATTGTTCATTCATAATTATTTGCTTGGCCTGTTTGAGTGTGCATCACTTGTTAATTGCAATTAGTTTTTAAATTCCGCATTAAGTTGACTAGATTAGCATTATCACCTATTCACCCCCTAGGTGATTTTCACTTGAGCATATCACACTATCTAATCCTTAACAAATGGATCTAAACAAACTATTCTAAAACAAACCGAGATCTCCTTGTAGAGCGCCGTCTCCAAGTCGACTCGATCCAAACGTGATCCAACGAGCTTAACTCCAACGAGTGCTAGATATGAATTTTGACGCTCGGGCTCTTGAATCACCATGTGAAAGCTCCAAAACACCTTTGTTGAAGCTAATCACCTACTAATATCTTGGTTAAATATCTGAAACTAAATATCACAAGATTATTAGTAAACTATCACTACATGAGTTAATCATCATCAAAACTAGAGTGGAAGACCTCTGGGCCAATAGCCAGCACTCTTCAACAAGAATTAAAAAAAATTAAATAGACACGTGCCTATAATGCAAGAATCTATTTTTTTGTTTATTTATCAACTAATAGGTTACTGTTAATTAGTTAGCAGTATGCTGGGTGATCACAGAGAAAACTTATCAGAGCAGTAAATAGAACTTGCAATTTGCAGAAACCTGCAAAAAATTCAGTCAATAATTCACTACTATAGTAGCGGACCCGCGGCTAGATAGTAGGCTCTGCTGCTCTGCCTTCTAGGGCAGAGGCACAGAGTTCTATATGTCCTTAGCTGCAGTTATAGTTCTTGTTCTCAGATCCTGCAAACAAAAACAAATTAAATAAATAATTATTTTTTTAGAGAATATCGTACCGTTCCCTCCCCGGCAATGGCGCCATGGTTTTGATTGAGGAAAAACAGAGATATAGTTTAAGGGTTAGAAGGATGTTATCTAGATGGATGTGTGTCTTTGTCTTCCACAATATATCCACGGTAGTAAGGACTATGCGGTCGAATCCACAGGGAGGAATGTGATAGTAGCTTTTCGGAACGATTTTCTCTAACAGTTAGCTTGGAAAAAAGGGATATTGATTGTAAGAAATAGTTTTAGAAGTATAGATTACTAATCATCTATCACAACCAAAGTATTATTTTAAAAGAATAAACATCATATTGAATAAAGAATTATCTACCCTAGAGTTGAGAATCAAGAAAGATGAATAACAATGTTGTAAACTCAAATTCATTTGCACTAATAAAAATCAAACTATAATTTATCCTAATTTCAAAGCATAGCATAAGAAAAGTCTACTTAACATTATGCTATCAAAGTATTTAGATATGAACTATGAATAACCATTTAAGAAGTGCAACTTAAATTAGTTAAACTCAATTATTAATTTATCTTCCAGAAAACCAATTTTAATCCTAGGGTTTTTAATAATAGATATCAATCAATTCATCTTTTAACTAAACTAGGGTTAATCCAGAGATTAGCAAACTATAAATTTTAATTAGTTAAACATATTTTTATTTTATTTTTAATTTTTATTATGAATAAGAAAGGTTGCATGAAAATTAAAAGAAGAAAAACAAATAAGCTAAAGCAGAAAAATAAATTGAATTGCAAAATAAGAAAAATAAAAAGAACAAAGAACCTTTTTATTGGATGTTACCGGCCAATTTCAAAGCTCTTCTTCTTCTTCAATAATCTTTTTCTCAAAATAACAAAACGAATAATACAAGAAATTCAAAAAGAAACGAGTATCTAAAGAAAACCCTAAATTTGAGCCTCTGAGAGCTGCCCTTTCTCTGTTGCTATGTGTAATCACCTAGAGGGGGGGTGAATAGATGACTAGCTAATCTAATGGTCAATTAATGCGGAATTAAAGCTTATTTAATGCAAACTATAATTTTTTAAACTAAACACCAAGTATAATACAAGAGTGTAGCCAAATTCCCCGTGAAAGGCTCTGGACTAACTCCTCAAGATTCCTCTAAATAAAAGTTGAGGTGCTGCGTTGGCTCTCTTGGTTGAATACAAGTGTTAGCAAACAATCCCCAAGCATATAACAATAAGCACACAATATATCAAGCATATAAAGATAAAGACAATATTAGCATGTAAGATATAAAGACAAGTAAGAGATAGAGAGAGCAATCGCAAACACGGGAGATTTGTTTCGAGGTTCGATCACACTTGCTCTACGTCCCCGCCTTCAACACTATGAAGGATTTTCACTATAAACCGATCCCACTGGATCACTCGGTGCCGCAACACCTACAAGGAGAGTTCACACTTGAACTCCTTGGACTCTCTAGTCATTTTACTCGTTCCCGCAAGAACACACCTAAGCCCACTAGTTCGCCGAGGCCGCACCTCTACAAAGAGTTCACACACGAACTCGAAACACCGCGAACCCGCAAGTCCGCCTCCTCAAAGTACAAAGTAGAACTTTGGTGATCACAACACTTTGATCACCTAAAATCCTCTCACAACAAAGATCCCTATAGGTAGATATAGCAATGGATAGCTCAAGTATTTGTGTGAGAAAACTAAGATGGAATGTGTGGAGAAAAACATAAGAATCACTTTGAAAAACACTCTTGATAAACTTTCCTTTTGATTGGAAATATTTGCTCTCAAACAAGCGGAGAAATTCTCTTAATAGAGTAGGAAAAACTATCTTTAAAACTCTCCAAAAATCTTCTACAAAACAGCCCAAGGAAGCCCCTTTAAATAGGCTTCACAAAAACTAGCCGTTGGGGCCAAATCAGCACCCCTGACGGCTGTCGGTCGACCGGCCTAATCGACCGCCAACGGTCAGATTTCTGACCGTTGGAGCCTCGGTCGACCGGCCCGGTCGACCGTGGCCAGGAACAGAGAGCAGAGCTCTCTGCCGGTCTACCGGTCCGGTCAACCGGGGCTTTCCAAAGAGCAGGGCTCTTTGGCGGTCGACCGGGTCGGTCGATCGGCCCTCCAGCCAGACTGGCGTGCACGTCTGTGCACGTCGGTCGATCGACTTGGTCGACCGACTCCTAGCTCGGTCGACCGGTCCGGTCGACCAGCAGAAGCCAGGACAGATCTTTTTAGGAATTAAAAGGTTGACTTTTTATCTTAAATAAATCTCATAAATTCACGAAAAATCTACAAAAATAGGTTCAATAATATTTTTGATATACAAACATGTTTGAGCAAAATCAAAACATGTTACAAACATTTTGAACTATTTATGTAACTTAGAAATTTTGGCTCAAAACAAAAACTGTATTTTTCCAAATTGGTTTTTCCAAAACTTATTTTTCCAAACCTTCTCCAAATGCAAAAACAAGATATTTTAAATACTTTTAAAGCATAGAGTGTATGGATATGATCCACTACACATAAAAGATGAAATATCACTGTTTATGACAATAAGCATTAAAACGATTTTGGTTAAAAACACATGTATATAATAAACTCTAAAAACCAACCAGTATTTTGTCAAAATGAAAAGTCTTTTCCAAAATGAAAATTCTTTTATGAAAACTCATCTAAATCAAGAGTGTGTGTGTATATGGTATACTTGAGCAATCCACCAACTATTCTATCCTTTACATTTTATCTAAAAATAAAATCTTAACAAAACAAATTTAGACTCAAGTCTTGATCTTGAAGGTCTTCACTTGAAGCCTTCACATCTTCTGACTTTGTCCAAACTTGATCCAAAGAGCTAGACTTCTCTTGAGTACTTGATGAGGTCTTGATGCATAGGCTCTTGAATCAAATCGTGTTAGCTCCAAAACTTGACTTTAAATCCTTTGTTGAAGTTACACACCTACTAAGATCTTGATCACAAATATGAGATTAAATAAACACAAGATCATTGTACTATAACTACATGAGTTAATCCTTATCAAAACTCAAGTGATGGGCCTTTGGTCCAACAATCTCCCCCTTTTTGATGATGACAAAACTCATGGAGTTATATACGCATGGATTAAAGTAAAGCTTCAAAGAAGCTCCCCCTTAACTCATGCATCACAATAAAAAAATAAGATATTCAATGAAGCACATGATACTAAACAAATGTATGTATCAACGAGGAGAGAGAAACATGCATAAATCAAACATATTTTTCAAAAAAACTTCTCCCCCTTTTATTTAAACTCTCAAAAACATTTTTCTCATATATTATTTTTTATTGTAAGATGCATAAACTCAATATATGCAAAAACACAAATATATATATATATATATATATATATATATATATATATATATATATATATATATAAACTCAAAATCTTTTTCCCCCTTTTTGTCAATTATCAACAAAGGGGTAAAAGTAAATACAAAACAACGTTTTCCCCCTTTTATGAGAAACAAAAAAATCAGTAAAGGGGTGAAATCAAATCAACCAATAAAGAGATATATGCGATATACATTCATGAAGAGGAAGACGCTAAGTTAACTTCCCTACATATATGCATTACATGAAGAAGGGATGACAAGCCCTAACTCACATAATGCATAATATGCAATACTTAAGAGGAGATGTGAAGCTCCCCCTACACACGTATATCGCATAAAGAAGAGTTGTCAAGCTCCTCAAAATAAGATACACTCAACATGAATCTATATATAGAAGAGATGTTTAGCTCCCCTTGCATACAGGCAATATAAATCAAAATATTTTACAATTGAAATTTTGATACCAATGAAGGAAAGTATTTTATATTTTGATACCAATTTAAATTTTCAAATAATAATGAAATTTTCATACCAATGAAAAATATGGATACTAATTGAAATAAATAGGTACCAACTGAAGTTATTGTAATTATGATATAAAAAAATACCAATTGAAAAAAAATACTAATTGAAGATAATGCATAAGCTTATATAAAAAGTACCAATTGAGAAATCAATTGAAAATTAAGGTTTGAATTAAGCTTAAAACATACTTTGTGCTTTAAAACAAGTAAATATCTTAACAATCAAGCACAAACAAATCATATATATGTATGAAAATGAAAATACCAACAGAAATTGATATTATTTGAAATGTGAAGCATACATATATAGAAAATATAAGTATATACAAAAAATATCAATTGAGATACCAATTAAAAATATGATGTAAATCAAGTATATAACTCATAATAGACCACACTTTTTATGCATAAGATAAAAGATTTTCAATAAGGCTTACAAGACATACTCTCCCATCCGTCCTCCCTTGAAGGGGTTGGTAGGGGTTTTCAAAAATAGAGTTTGAAAAATATTTTTATAGTGAAAAACTACCAAATGAAGAATAAATAACTAGTTAAAATAATTTTTGCAAAAAAAAACTAGTTAAAGATTCTTCAAAATATGAAACCAAATCATATGTATTTCATGAATCATACCAAATACACAAGAGTTGACACTCAAAATCTATAAGGCTAAAAAACAATCATGAAACAAGTCATGAATAAACAACAAAGTGTGAGTGCACAAGAATCATGTAATTAGCATTTTCTATGAGGATAATCAATGAAGCTCAAAATAAATATCATTTAATCAAACAAATATGAAAATCATGAAAATACATTTTTCATCTAAAAACAAATTTCAAGGTATATGTATGATTTATCCAAAACTAACAATATGCATACACATCCCAAACATGAAAAGAGTCTATGATAAAGTTTGCATGAAGGCAAGAGACTCAAGGGGCATACATGTATATTTATTAGTTTTGAACAAAAATAGCATATACATGAAGTAAAACATGTAAATAGGCAAAACAAGTGTAAATGAGGAAATCATCAAAACTAGGCTATACATGTGCATGTAGTGAATACAAATGAACAATGAAGTGCAGACGTATATGAATTAAATTTTGCTCACTACTTGTACAAGTATATTTTCAAGTTTTAATAAAAACTACATTTAAACAAGTTATATACCTCATGAAGCACAAAAACAAATAAAACAAGTACATGCTAAAATGTCATATATGAAAAAACATGTAAATAAATTAGGAGTTTTGGAGATAGTTAGCAAACCAAAAAACTAAGCTCTAAATCTCTAAAACATGGTGGTTGTGCCACCAAACCTCTTTGATAGCTGTGCATCAAATGTGTGTCCATCTAGTCCATGTGCAATCACCACCAAGGCACCAATCCTCTGACGTTTTGTGAGAGCCCGCACCTACATCAAATACACAAGGTGGGGACTTTGGTACCCATTTTCTTTTGGGGCCATGAGAGTCAGAATTATAAGGAACCCAAACATTTTTATTAGCAAAATTTGAAGAATTTATTCTATCATAACAAAATCTTGGTAAATGGCCTTTGCGGCCACAATGTGTACACTTGTACACTCTAGGATGCATATGTGTATGAGTGTGATCATGGCGTGCAAAATGTGCATATGCATGATGTCGGTGATATGCATTAATATGTGGAGCTTGTTTTTTGAAACAAGGATTCCAATCTTTTATGGTTAATTGCATAATTCTCAAAGTTAAGCTTAAACAATCAATTTTATTTTTCAAAAATTTAACTTCATTTTGATTAATAGTGGCATGTAAAGTATGGTGAGATTGAGAATTATTCTTTTTCTTTTTAGAAACATTTTCTTTTCTTTTCAACAATTTTTCTTTTCAAGGAAGTGTTTTCATGCAAAATAACTTCTTTTTGTTTTCCACCAAAAAAATTTATTTTTCAAAGCATTATTTCCTTCACACAAATCATTCAATTTAGAAAGCAAGGAAATATTTTTATTTTTTAAACTTTTATTTTCTTTTGAAACATTTTCAAATTTCTCTTATAAAGAATCTTTTTCATTTAACATGTGATCAGTCACATATATTGCATATACATTGTCACCTTACCATATTTTTTAGCTAATAAATCCTATTAATAAGTCTACTTCTTCTTTGTTAAATGTAGGCCCAATTGCTAAAAGAAAGGAAGGAGAAACAAGCCCAAAAGCCCATCTAATTCTGATTTAATTTAGAATAAATTTGAAATCAAGGAATCAGGGCAAATCTTGGTATATCAGAGAGGTTGAAAACTGGTTGAAAAGAATCCTCCCTGAATCAAGCAGTTGAAGCAAACAATCAAAGGTTGTTTCGTCAAATCCTGAAGCTGAAATGAGAAAACTAGCAGAAGATATGGGCAAATCACCAAACCGGAGAGTTCCACCAATTGGGTGTGGCCACATGGCCACACCAGGGCCGCGAAAACGCGGCCCTAACCGCATTTCCACGGCTTGTTGAAGTTTGTTGGGGGAGCGTTTTCTCCCCCAATCTTCCCAGGATCCCCCCTCTGGTTTTTCCCTATAAATACCAGTTTCAACAGAAAAAAAGGGAGTGAAGATTAGAATTAAAATTTTGTTTATACTTTAAGGTTTAGGCTCTTTGTTAGATAGTACAAAAGTTATATTTTTATTTTGCAATTTGTAGTTTAGTACAAATACTTGCGAGAGAGAGGAATTGAGTGCTTGTACTTGAAAATTGAAGTGACATCAATACAAGAATCAAGCTACTTTTTCTTTCACTCATTTTACAGTATGTCTTGTGTTATTTACTTGCATTTTTCTTAACTTCCATGAGTAGCTAAATCGGTTTTCTGGGCTCACTATTGTACCCTCTCCAATTCTTCTTCTTTTCTGATTTTAATGAAAAAGACCCAATGAATCATTTGCATGCCTAAGTTAAAGCCTTTCTTCTTGAAAGTGTTCTTGAAGGCACATGAGGATGGGTTTAGATTTTTAAACTCATACTTCTTTCAAGAACGTCTCTTGAACTTGTTTTTATCTCATACTTGCTTCTTTGCACTTGATGATTTAACATTCGATTCAAAACAGTTTCTTAAAGAAAAGAGTTAACTTTTCCAACCATCTTATATGCTTTACTTCAAACTTTCTAAAGTCAACCTTAAGTTTTTCCTAAGATCAAGTTGAGGCACTAAGGATTTCAATAGAAGCATAAACGGTTAAGTAGTGAGATAGTGAGCCTAGATTTTCTTCTTTATTAAAATCAACCAAACAATTTTTGAGCTTTTTAAATCACCTTCTCCAAAGCCTTCTCTAAAGTTGCAATTCTCTTTTAATCATCTCCTTCTTTCCATTCTCTTTTTAATTAAAAAAACGAGCACAATTCTTTGTTATTAAACGAAACACCAAAAAGTTTTCATCGCATTCCTCCTCATGGACACGACCCGTTAGCCACAAGCTACACGGTAATTTCTTAACTCTTTGATTGTTCTTTCATTTTAGCAATCAATTTTTGGCGTCGTTGCCGGGGAGGGAACGGTGTATTTGTTCTTAACAAGTTTGGTGAGTTGTCTCAGGGACTTGATGATTCAGATCTAGCATTCAAGCTTTGCAAGAGAAGACTTGCAAATTCTGTGCCCCTACTTTCGAAAGTAGGAAACAGAATTTTAAGAAATTGCGCAGCAAAAGTTAAAAATTTCATTGGACTACTAAAACTCTTTTTTGCAGGACATATTACTCGCAAAAAAATTAAGTTTTTGTACGTTATATTCTTACTATTTCTGCTATCCACCGTTCCTATTTTAATTCAACAGTAATTTGAGTGATTGCTAATTGCTTAAAAAAATTTTAGACTTGCATTCTTGGCATTTGTCTAATTACGTTTATTTTACAATTACTGTTGAAGAGAGCTGGAGACAAGGTACGTATGCATATCATATAGTTTAGGAAACATTCTTGGGTGATATTTGCTTTTTAATGCTGCTTTTCTATATCTTGCACACTTTAACTCTAAGGGCAAAACCCAATTCAAGATAAGGGGGGAAGCCATTACCCTTTCTTAGCCCACAAACCATCTCCAAGTACGCATAACCTAAGCCTAAGTAAAATCTGATAGACATTGGCCTTAAGAACATCTCGAACTCACTAGGAGATTATCCTAAGGGGGAAGGTGTTGGAATTTGACTCCTGCCAAATTAGTGTCTAGGAAGGGGATTGAGGGCCGAAAGCCCGAAGGTTGGTAGTTACTTAATTAAGAAACGTCTTCGATGGATAACCTTCCACCAATCTTGCCCTGACCTGGCTGATTAGCTTGTGGTCAAAGTCTACATTATACCTCCTGTAGACAATCAACCAGTTAGGAGTTGTCTAGGTCGAGGTTACTTTAAATTAGGCTTGGTTGATTACTCTTGTTGACAGTTGGTAAACTTGTTTTGTGATTGTGTTTGTGTATGCAAGTGTGGTCAAGAGAACCTAATTCATCTAGGTTGACTAAAAACACATCACCACCCAAGTTTGAACCAAGACCAGATCCGGTAATGGCTCAATCAACCTCATTATAGGATAGGTTCTATCCCATTAGAACCTTACTTCCATCTTGCATTCTACTTCCATTGGTTGGTGAATACAATTTTGAGCTCAAGCCTCAATTCATCAACACACTCCCCAAGTTTCACGGCTTAGAGTCCGAAGATGCTTACTTCTTCATAAGAGAATTTGTGAAAGTATGTCTAATGATGAAAATCCCACACCTTGTAGACGATGCTATTAGGTTGAGATTTGTCCCTTTCGCTCTTAAGGACCTAGCAAAGAAATGGCTTTACAGCTTAGCGGCCGGTTCTATCACATCTTGGGATGGTTTCATTAAGGTCTTCTTGAAGAAATTCTATCCAATTCATAAGACCGCTCTCATTAGGAAGACAATCATGCAATTCAAGTAACAACCGAGTGAACCGTTCTGGAGGTACTTTGAACGCTTTAAAGACCTCCTTGTCCAATGTCCACATCATGGAATAGAGAAATGGCGACAATGCCAAATTCTTTATGACGGTTTAGACTATTATACCAAAACCCTCTTAGAAAGTATGTGCCAAGGGGGATTCTTGCAGAAAGATGAAAATGAAGGATGAGATTTGTATGAAAACCTAGCTGAAAAGACCATCCAATGGGAACCCCCCAGTGAGACCTCTAGGAATCTAAACTCCATCTCTTCAAAAGGAGGTCTCCATTCTATCGAATCATCCATCGCTAATGAGGCTAAGTTAGCTAACCTAGCAAGAAGACTAGAAGCTCTAGAAATTAAGGAACCAAGTCCAGTCAATCAAGTCAGCCTAAACCAATTTTCAACTCAGGGCTGCACTTACTGTCAAGCCATGAATCATGTGTTCGAGGAGTGCCCTGTGTTTCCGGCTCAGCAACATTACCGTGAACTGATGAATGTGGCCTTTTCAGGGTCGAACAATAATCCTTACGCACCAACGTACAATCCTAGCTGGAGAAATCACCCTAATTTCTCATGGAGCCAAAATAACAATGACCATTCACGATCAAATCATGCTAGCCACTTCCATCATGCCAATAATTCTTCCAATCATCAACCTAACTTTTCCAATTTTCATAATAATTCTCCCAACCATCCACCTAACTTTACAAACTATCAACAAAACTTTTCTAACCAAGCTCCACAATCCTCCTTCTAGAATCCTCAACTAGAAAGGAGAATGACTGACTATGAAAGAAACATGGAAAGATACATGAAAAACTAAGATTCTCTCATGCAAACTATACAGAGATTAGAGGTTCAAATGAGCCAACTAGCCACTCCACAGAATGAGAGACAGAAGGATATCCTGCCTAGTCAGCCAATAACCAATCCTAGGAATTCTCAACAAGCTTATTTGGTTGAGGATCAATCATTAAATCAATGTAACGCTGTTCATATATTGAGGTCAGGAAAGAGAGTTGATAATCAAGTGTCAACGCAAACCAATCCCATTCAGTACAACCATAATCAAGCATCCACCTCATCTAATCCAAATCCTTCAAAATCTGATGAATCTGAAAAATATAAGTCAACCAGTCAGGTGCACCAGCCTATAGTACCATTTCCTAATAGGCTGAAAAACAACAAGCAAAATCCACACACGAACAAGATAATTGAGATATTTAATCAGGTGAAGATAAATGTGCCACTTCTTGATGCCATCCAACAAGTCCCTTCCTATGCTAAGTTTCTTAAGGACATGTGCACTAAGAAGAGAAAGAATAATGTACCAAAAAAGGTCTTCTTAGCCACTAACATTAGTGAGCTACTATCGGGTCCGATCCCTATCAAGTATAAGGATCCAGGTAGTCCCACCATTGCCTGCACAATAGGACAAGCCGAGATTAGTCATATACTTCTTGACTTGGGGGCAAGTATTAACTTGCTTCCATTCTCAGTTTATCAACAACTCAGGTTGGGCGATCTTAGTCCAACTCGAGTCACTATCCAACTGGCTGACCGTTCAGTAAAAGTTTCAAAAGGGGAGATTAATGATGTCCTGATCCGGGTAGGGGAGTTTAATTACCCTGTCGATTTCATAGTTCTGGAGACACAACCCGTGTCCAACTCAAATCATAGGGCTCAAACTCCTGTTATCCTAGGGCGACCATTCCTTGGTACTGCCAATGCCATCATCAATTGTAGGAAAGGGTCCATGAGGTTAACCTTTGGGGACATGACTAAAGAAGTAAATGTCTTCAATCTAGGAAAACAACCCCGCGATCTTGAGGACCAAACATTTGAAGTCACCCTAATTGAGAACTTAACAAGTGAACATAGGGAAGAATTGGAACTAGAAACTGAGTGTGACTCGGGTTAGAGTCTGACGACTTTAATCTTGATCAGGTTGTAGATTCTGATGTGAATTGGGCCTCGAACCCTATTTCACCAATAATGGAGTCAACAAATTGACTAGTCCTTCCAACTAGCCTTCCTCTTCCTTAGAATTGAAAGCCATACCTACGTATCTCAAGTATGTCTATCTAGGCGAACAAGAGACCTTTCCTGTCATCATTGCCTCCCATTTAAATGACGGGTAAGAAGAAGATCTTAAAGCAATTCTAAGAAAATATAGGGAAGCCATTAGTTGGACTATGACTGACATAAAGGGATTAAGTCCGACCATCGTTCAACATCGCATTCATCTCAATGAAGATGCCACACCTAAAAGAGACCCCAGCATAGGTTAAACCCTATAATGCAGGAGGCTGTTCATGCTGAAATTGTAAAACTTATAGACAATGGGATAATTTATCTCATTTCGGATAGCCAATGGGTTAGTCCTGTCTACGCGGTTCCAAAGAAATCTGGTTTCACCGTACTGAAAAACAAGAACAAAGAGTTGGTCCAAACTCGACTTCCCATGAAGATCCGAGTTTGTATTGACTATAGGAAGCTTAATGCTGCAACTCGTAAGGACCATTTTCCATTTCCTTTCATTGATCAAATGCTTGAATGTTTGGCGGGTCACGAGTATTATTGTTTCTTGGACGGTTACCCGGGGTATAACCAGATCCCTATTGCTCCTGAGGACCAAGAAAAGACTACGTTCACATGTCCATTTGGGACATTTGCTTATCGTCGAATGCCTTTCAGTTTATACAATGCCCCAGTAATGTTTCAACGTTGCATGTTGAGTCTTTTCTCTGATATGGTAGAACAATTCTTAGAGATCTTTATGGATGATTTCTCTATCTACAGAGATTCATTCACTCAAAATCTCTACCATTTAGAACTTGTCCTCCAACGTTGTGCTGAGAAAAATCTGACACTGAATTGGGAGAAATGCTACTTCATGGTAAAACATGGAATTGTCTTGGGTCATGAAATTTCCAAGAAAGGAATTGAAGTGGACAGAGCTAAAATTGAGGTTATTGCTAAGTTTCACATGCCCAAATGCGTTAAGGACATTAGATCCTTCTTAGGACACGCTGGTTTTTACCGAAGATTTATCAAGGATTTTAGCAAAATTGCTAGGCCCTTGACTAATCTGTTAGCTAAGGATGTGTCCTTCACTTTCGATACTGAATGCATGAATTCTTGGGAGAATCTTAAGAGAGAGCTTATTTCTGCACCAATCATATCTGCACCGGATTGGTCTAAGCCGTTTGAAATCATGTGCGATGCTTCCGATTTTGCTATAGGCACTGTCCTAGGACAACGCATTGATAACAGGCAGCATGTGATTTACTACTCTAGTAGGACTCTCAACGATGCTCAATTGAACTACACTACGACTGAGAAGGAATTCTTGGCAGTAGTGTTTGCCTTAGAAAAATTTCGTCCCTACCTACTAGGGTCCAAAACCACCATTTTCACCAATCATTCTGCGCTTAGGTACCTCATGATGAAGAAGGATGCCAAGGCCCGACTCATTCGTTGGATCCTCCTTCTTCAAGAATTCAATCTTGAGATTTGAGACAAGAAAGGCGTAGAAAATAACGTTCTGACCATCTCTCATGAATCCCTAATTCTCCATGCAATGAATTGCCCATAAATGAAGATTTTCCTGATGAAAATCTCTTAGCTATCTCTAGGGAACCTTGGTTTGCTGATATAGTGAATTACTTAGTCACAAACCAAACTCCGTCTCATTGGTCCAAAAACGATATATACCGGTTCTTATCCCAAGTCTGGTATTTCTTTTGGGAGGAACCGTATCTTTTTAAGTACTGTTCTGATCAAATTATTAGGAGATGCATTCCCGATGAGGAGGTTAAGAGTGTTCTACTCTTTTGTCACGAATTTGCAAGCGGTGGACACTTCGGTCCCCGCAAGACTACTGAAAAAGTGCTACAAAGCGGGTTCTATTGGCCCACTTTGTTCAAGGATGCTTATGAATTTTGCAAGACATGCCATAGATGCCAAATGGTAGGAAGAATCTCAAAACGAAATATGATGCCCCTCAACTCAATTTTAGAAATAGAACATTTTGATGTTTGGGGCATTGACTTTATGGGTCCATTTCCTAATTCATTTAGAAACCAATACATATTGGTTGCTGTGGATTATGTGTCCAAGTGGGTAGAAGCCATTCCTTATAAAACTAATGATAACAAAGTTGTCATAAAGTTTTTGAAAGAGAACATTTTTTCACGCTTCGGAACCCCTCGTGCTATCATCAGTGATAATGGCACCCACTTTTGCAATAGATCCTTTGAAGCTCTTATGCGAAAGTATGCCATAACTCACAAGTTGTCCACACCTTAGCATCCTCAAACCAGTGAGCAGGTTGAGATTTCCAATAGACAAGTCAAACTTATCTTGGAGAGAACTATGAACCAAAATTGGAAAGATCGGTCCATCAAACTTGTAGATGCACTATGGGCCTACAGGACCGCTTTCAAGACGATTCTAGGAATGTCTCCTTATAGGTTAGTCTATGGTAAAGCTTGTCACCTGCCCGTTGAGTTGGAGCATTGGGCCTTATGGGCAATCAAGCAGTTGAATTTCGACTTGACTAAGGCCGGTGACCTTCGGAAGTTACAAATTTCCAAATTAGAGAAGTTAAGAAATGAGGCCTATGAAAATGCTAGAATCACTAAAGATAGAGTTAAGATTTTTCATGATAAAATACATCATAAGAAAACTTTTGTCCCTGGACAAAAAGTCTTACTCTATAATTCTAGGCTTCACCTTTTTACAGGAAAATTGAAATCAAGATGGACTGGGCCATTCATTGTAAAAACCGTGTTCCCACACGGTGCAGTTGAGATCAGTGACACCAAGAATGGAAATGACTTTAAGGTAAATGGTCAACGCCTTAAACCTTTCTTGGAATCGGTGCCGATAAATGAAACGGCTATGGGTCTTTTTGACCCCGTGTATCGGTAACTTCCCTCTTTTCCATTTTATTTCATGCATCTATACATTTCTTTCATACATTGGGGACAATGCATGAGATAAGTGTGGGGGAGGGTTAACATGACTAATATAACAACAAATATATATATATATAACAAAAAAAAAATTTTGAAAGCTTCGAACAATATTTTGATATATTTTTTGTAAGAAATTAAGTCAATTTTATGGAATAAGAAAATCATAATTAGGATTTCTTATATTTGGTCAAAGTCAGATAACTTGTTTGATTTTTAGGGTTAGGAAGAAAATTTGTGAAAGTAATTTAGTCTTGATATTAACCTTGATGAAATATGCACACTAAATATACTTACACACTTAGGGTTTAAAAACAAAGACTCTTATGCGTTATAAAAAATATATGTAAAAAAAATAAACAAATCTAATTATTGATTAGCTAGGTGCTTTGGCCTAAGCAAGCCTTGTTATTTATGCAAAAGATAATTAGATAAGTTTGAAATATATATATATATATATATATATATATATATATATATATATATATATATATATATATATATATATATATATATATATATATATATATATCCTCTGATTAAGCTGGGTATTTATGCCTCATGAAGTATGAGTATTCATGCCTAAAAGGGGTACATTTTATAAATAAAAACCTTGGTTTCTTGGGCTTGTCTGCTCGAGTGTTTAAGTCCTTAGGGGTGTTTTCTCACCTGATGCCCTAAAACTGTCCAGTTTGGGTGTCACCGACTGAAGGCTCATTACATGAGTAGATTAGAAAGCCTAATGAAATTGAGGAATAAACTCCACCAAAAATAAATATAAATAAGGCATAGGAGTTAATGTTAAAGAACTCTTAGTCAACTTCACAGTCACGATGTTGCATACGATTCAGGGTAAATTAATAGACTAGATAAGAGGTACAAATTGACTCCTTACTTTGATTGCTGATATGTTTTTGAATAGAGACTGAGTTTTGGAATGAAAAATTTGATATTCCTATAACTTATAGATTACTTAAAGCCTTACAAATATACTTCAACTATTTTCTCCTTTAAAAATGCTTTTCGAAAATACTAATATTTTTTTATGGATTTTGTGGGTGCAATCCACTGAAAACCCTCACGAGACAAAACTCGTCCTCTAGGGGTAACCTAGATGTTTAACAGCTTGTTGCACATGCTCAGTGCAATCGAGTGACCTGCGAAAGTGGTCTAATAATTGATTAGAATTAGTCTGATGTTTTGCTCGAGGGCGAGCAAAAGATAAGTATGGGGGTGTGATCAGTCACATATATTGCATATACATTGTCACCTTACCATACTTTTTAGCTAATAAATCCTATTAATAAGTCTACTTCTTCTTTGTTAAATGTAGGCCCAATTGCTAAAAGAAAGGAAGGAGAAACAAACCCAAAAGCCCATCTAATTCTAATTTAATTCAGAATAAATTCGAAATCAAGGAATCAGGGCAAATCTTGGCATATCAGAGAGGTTGAAAACCGGTTGAAAAGAATCTTCCCTGAATCAAGCAGTTGAAGCCAACAATCAAAGACTGTTCCATCAAATCCTAAAGCTGAAATGAGAAAACCAGCAGAAGATATGGGCAAATCACCAAACCAATGAGTTCCACCAATTGGGTGTGGCCACATGGCCACACCAGGGCAGCGGAAATGTGGCCCTAACCGTGTTTCCGCGGCTTGTTGAAGTTTGTTGGGGGAGCGTTTGCTCCCCCAATCTTCCCATGATCCCCCCTCTGGTTTTTCCCTATAAATACCAGTTTCAACAGAGAAAAAAGAAGCGAAGACTAGGATTAAAATTTTGTTTATACTTTAAGGTTTAGGCTCTTTATTGATAGTATAAAAGTTATATTTTTACTTTGCAATTTGTAGTTCAGTACAAATACTTGTGAGAGAGAGGAATTGATTGCTTGTACTTGAAGATTGAAGTGACATCAATACAAGAATCGAGCTACTTTTTCTTTCACTCATTTTACGATATGTCTTACATTATTTACTTACATTTTTCTTTAACTTCCATTAGTAGCTAAATCGGTTTTCTGGGCTCACTATTGTACCTCTCTCCAATTCTTCTTCTTTTCTAATTTTAATTAAAAAGACCCAATGAATCATTTGCATGCCTAACTTAAAGCCTTTCTTCTTGAAAGTGTTCTTGAAAGCACATGAGGATGGGTTTGGATTTTTAAACTCATACTTCGTTTAAGAACGTCTCTTGAACTTGTTTTTATCTCATACTTGCTTCTTCGCGCTTGATGATTTAACATTCGATTTAAAATGGTTTCTTAAAGAAAAGAGTTAACTTTTCCAACCATCTTATATGCTTTACTTCAAACTTTCTAAAGTCAACCTTAAGTTTTGCCTATGATCAAGTTGAGGCACTAAGGATTTCAATAGAAAAATAAACGGTCGAGTAGTGAGATAGTGAGCCCAGATTTTTTTTCTTTATTAAAATCAACCAAACAATTTTCGAGCATTTTAAATCACCCTCTTCAAAGCCTTCTCTAAAGTTGCAATTTCTCTTTTAATCATCTCCTTCTTTCCATTCTCTTTTCAATTAAAAAACGAGCATAATTCTTTGTTATTAAACGAAACACCAAAAAGCTTTCATCGCATTCCTCCTCATGGACACGACCCGTTAGCCACAAGCTACACGGTAATTTCTTAACTCTTTGATTGTTCTTTCATTTTAGCAATCAACATGGCATCAAATTTGTTTTTCATTTTCTTATTATCCTTTTTAAGCAATTCATATTTTTCAAGAAGTTGTTGACAAAATGATTCAAGCTCATCATAAGACATATCAACATCTTCATCTACCTCGGATTCGGTAGTTACCTCAAGGGGGTATCCCCTTGAACCATGTAGCATACATTGGAAGCGTCACTTCCAACATCTGAGTCACTTCCCGCATAATATTGTTCTTTTTCGCTGAGGGAGAGTATGGTATTCCAAACTACAAAAGCCGAATCAATGTTAACAACACTAGATAAATAATCATCATTTAGGGTAGATCTTAAAGCATGTAGGGCTTTTGCATTAGCCTCAATATTTTTGCCATTTAAACAATAAGAATTTTTAATAGTGGCAAAATAAACATGAATGCCTAGAGCTTCGAGGCATAAGGACATCTTAACCTTTCAAGTTTGGATGTTAAGAATGTCAAAGGTGGGTGGTGACATGAAATCTATGGTTTGTGTACAAATATTGTGATTAGCTATAAAATGAGTATCTTTAACTCTAGGTTGTTAGACCCAAATCAAGAGCATATGGCTCTGATACCAATTGTAATCACCTAGAGGGGGGTGAATAGGTGACTAGCTAATCTAATGGTCAATTAATGCGGAATTAAAGCTTATTTAATGCAAACTAAAACTTCTTAAACTAAACACCAAGTATAACACAAGAGTATAGCCGGATTCCCCGTGAAGGGCTCCGGACTAACTCCTCAAGGTTCCTCTAAATAAGAGTTGAGGTGCCGCGTTGGCTCTCTTTGTTGAATACAAGTGTTAGCGAACAATCCCCAAGCATATAACAATAATCACACAATATATCAAGTATATAAAGATAAAGACAATATTAGCAAGCAAGATATAAAGACAAGTAAGAGATAGAGAGAGCAATCGTAAACACGGGAGATTTGTTTCGAGGTTCAAGCACACTTGCTCTACGTCCCCGCCTTCAACACTATGAAGGATTTTCACTATAAACCGATCCCACCGGATCATTCGGTGCTGCAACACCTACAAGGCGAGTTCACACTTGAACTCCTTGGACTCTCTAGTGCCTTTACTCGTTCCCGCAAGAACACACAGCAAGCCCACTAGCTCACCGAGGCCGTACCTCTACAAAGAGTTCACACACGAACTCGAAACACCGCGAACCCGCAAGTCCGTCTCCTCAAAATACAAAGTAGAACTTTGGTGATCACAACACTTTGATCACCTAAAATCCTCTCATAACAAAGATCCCTATAGGTAGATATAGCAATGGATAACTCAAGTATTTGTGTGAGAAAACTAGGATGGAATGTGTGGAGAAAAACATAAGAATCACTTTGAAAAACACTCTTGATAAACTTCCCTTTTGATTGGAAATATTTTCTCTCAAATAAGTGGAGAAACCTCTTAATAGAGTAGAAAAAACTATCTTTAAAACTCTCCAAAAATCTTCTACAAAACAGCCCAAGAAGCCCCTTTAAATAGGCTTCACAAAAACTAGCCATTGGGGACAAATCAGCACCCCTGACGGCTGTCGGTCGACCGCGGCCTAGAACAGAGAGCAGAGCTCTCTGCCGGTCGACCGGCCCGGTCGACCGGGGCTTTCCAGAGAGCAGAGCTCTCTGGCGGTCGATCGGGTCGGTCGACCGGCCCTCCAGCCAGACTGGCGTGCACGTCTGTGCATGACGGTCGACCGACTCGGTCGACCCACTCCTAGCTCGGTCGACCGGCAGAAGCCAAGACAAATCTTTTTAGGGATTAAAAGGTTGACTTTTTATCTTAAATAAAATCCCATAAATCCACGAAAAATCTACAAAAATAGGTTCAATAATATTTTTTGATATACAAACATGTTTGAGCAAAATCAAAATATGTTACAAACATTTTGAACTATTTTTGTAACTTAGAAATTTTGGCTCAAAACAAAAACTGTATTTTTCCAAATTGGTTTTTCCAAATCTTCTTTTTCCAAAACTTCTCGAAATACAAAAACAAGATATTTTAAGCACTTTTAAAGCATAGAGTGTATGGATATGATCCACTACACATAAAAGATGAAATATCTATGTTTTTGACAATAAGCACTAAAACGGTTTTGGTTAAAAACACACATATATAATAAACTCCAAAAATCAAACCGGTATTTTGTCAAAATGAAAAGTCTTTTCCAAAAAAAAATTCTTTTATGAAAACTCATCTAAATCAAGAGTGTGTATGTATATGGTAGACTTGAGCAATCCACCAACTATTCTATCCTTTACATTTTATCTAAGAACAAAATCTTAACAAAATAAATCTAGACTCAAGTCTTGATCTTGAAGGTCTTCACTTGAAGTCTTCACATCTTCTTGACTTGGTCCATACTTGATCAAAGAGCTAGACTCCGCTTGAGTACTTGATGAGGTCTTGATGCATAGGCTCTTGAATTAAATCGTATTAGCTCTAAAACTTGACTTTAAATCCTTTGTTGAAGCTACACACCTACTAAGATCTTGATCACAAATCTGAGACTAAATAAATACAAGATCATTAGTACTATAACTACATGAGTTAATCATCATCAAAACTAGAGTGATGGGCCTTTGGGCTAATACTATGTAGGGGTATTTATAGGAGAAAACCAGAGAGATAAGAAGCGTATGAAAATAGGAGGAACAAAATATTTTTGAATTTGAATTCTCCTTTTATCTCCAAACTTGTTTTGACTTATCCGTAGAAGTTCAATTCTGTCCTGCAACTTGTTATCATATTTATCACTGAATAAGACTTATCAGCTGACTGAATTGGAAAGTTTGATCAACATAAGAGTTATAGTCCTTCAAGTCTTCTTTCTGAAGCATCTTGAATCATTAAATTTGAGTTCCGATAGAGAAAGTTATGATTGAAATACTAAAGGGTGTCCAGTCTGAATCCGAATTAAATTCAGATTTTCTCCTTTATCTTCATCCTGTGGTGCAAGCAACCTGATTCAAATAAAAGTCCATCTCTATCCTTAATTAGAATGATGATTCATCTTGTTATATCTTTCTCCTCCTCTACATTTGAATAGTAAGAGTCCCACTTTATTCTTCTCTTTAGCAATTAGGAGTTCTATTTTATCCTTCCTCTTCCTCCCTTAGATTTTAAAATCTAAGTTTAGATTAGGTTATATAAGGTAGAAACTTCAAAATTACTATAATTAATGTTGCATGTGGGCTTGTGGACTTTTTGGGCTTTTAGGCTTTAATTGGGCTTCATTTATTTATTTTTTATTAACTCAAGGCCTGCACACATTAAACAATAAAACATTAGTAGTAGTGCTTAATAAAAGAATAAATAGGGAAATATGATGGTAAATGTGGTGATAAATATGCACTTTTTACTACCTATCAAGGGATTAAAGGGTAAATGTTTATTTTGACAAATCAGGAAGGATAAGACCCAAAATCAGCCTAAAACCACGTTTTAAGATTAAAACCACATTTTAAAACATGTTTAAAAAACTAGCCGTTTGGCAGAAAGAGCACTCACGATCGACCGGTTTTCAAAAAATTTTGACCGCTGGTAGGCTTCGGTCGACTGCCCGGTCGACCGTCCCAAATAGAGAGTTGGGTGCAGTCAGTCGGTCGACCGCCCGGTCGCCCGACATGGGGTCCGGTCGACCGCCTGGTCGACCGGATGACGTGCACACATGCACGCACCCATGGGTCGAACTGCGGTCGACCGCGCGATCGACCATTCTGACCTGTAATACAACCGGTCGATCGTCTGGTTGACTGCAACAAGTCAAAACATATATTTTTGAAAAAAATGTTTTGAAGATATGTTTATTTTCAAAAATGATTTTTGCTAAGACTTTGTAAAATACAATAAACTAAGTTTGTAAATACTGAAATAAGTCTATTAAAGTATTTTACACAAGAGACAAAAATAATCTTTTAAAAACACGTGTAATTTTGTGTGTGTAGGAAAATTGAGCTTCAACACTATATACTATCATTTAACAAACTAACAAAAATAAAACTACATAAGAAGGTGTCTCTGAACCGCGTTGCCGAGTTAGAGCCTCCTCTCCTATGAAAGAGTCCTCTTGCGCCATCAACCTTACAACATGCTTGTAGCGCCATCAACTTTACAACATACTTTTAAAAATCTAAAGCCATCAAGACTTGTATAAACCTGAAATTCATTCTAAAATCTTTATTAGTGCCAAATAGCTTTTATATGGTTTGTTATCATCAAATGTATATAAATGCAGAGTGTAACTTTTGGGCCAACAATCTCCTCCTTTTTGATGATGACAAAACATATAAGCTATAACACTAGATATAGAAGGGAGGTAAAAATTTCCCCTCAAATAATGCTATATAAAACAAGTATAAAACAACTTAAAACAACTTATTATTTGAGAATTTGAGAAACAAAAACACCAAACACCAAAAAAACATAAAACATAATACATATAATGACACACATATTTCTCCCCTTTTTTGTCATACATCAAAAAGGGATATGATAGTAAGAAAACTTCTTAGTCAATAACACAAACATTTAGTTCACCACATATAAAATAAAATCTATTGAAGTCAAGTGGTCTAGTGAAAATATCGGCAAGTTGAAAATCAGTAGAAACATAATCAATATCAATATCACCTTTCTCAAAATGATCTCTAAGTGATATTGAATCTCAATGTGCTTGGTCTTACTATATTGATTTGCATTCTTAGTCATATGAATTGTACTAGTATTATCACAAAATATTTTGATATGGTCATAATACAAATCATAATCAAGGAGAGTATGTTTCATCCAAAGGACTTGAGCACAACATGCCCCCGCCGCAACATACTCCGCCTCGGCGGTTGAGAGGGTTCCCGAATTTTATTTCTTGGAAGACCATGAAACAAGACAATTACCTAGAAATTGACATGTTCCATTAGTACTCTTCCTATCCACTCTACAACCCGCATAGTCGGTATCTGAAAAACTCGTCATTGAGAATTGTCCGGTCTTCAGATACCATAGACCCATTCCAATAGTGCCTTTAATATAACGAATAATGCGTTTTACCGTAATTAAGTGAGATTCTTTGGGACAAGATTGGAATCTAGCACAAAGACACACACTAAGCATAATATCTGGCCTACTAGCCATTAAATACAATAAACTATCAATCATGCTTCTATATAATTTTATGTCAACACTCTTATTTTGGTCATCCTTGTCAAGCTTGGTGGTAGTAGCTATGGGAGTGCTGCAAATATTTGAGTCTTTAAGCCCAAATTTCTTGATGAGTTCCTTAGAGTACTTGGCTTGACATATGGAGATCCCATCACGCATTTGCTTGATTTAGCGTCCGAGAAAATAGTTCAATTCACCCATCAATGACATCTCAAATTCACGTTGTATACATTGTTCAAACTTTTTGCAAAGTAATTCATTAGTAGAACTAAAGATTATATCATCAACATATATTTGTACTATAAGAATGTCACTACCAACATGTTTAGTAAATAATGTGGTGTCTATTTTGTCTTTAAAAAATCATTTGATAGAAGAAAACTACAAAGCCTTTCATACCAAGCTCTTGGAGCTTGTTTTAAACCATACAATGCTTTATCTAGTTTGAAAATAAAATTTAGATGTATATGATCCACAAAACTGGGGGGTTGTTTAACATATACTTCCTCATCAATAAAACCATTTAAAAATGTACTTTTTACATCCATTTGAAAAAAGTTTAAAATTTTTATAGGATGCATAAGCTAGTGTGATCCGTATGGCTTCTAGCCGTGCTACGGGTGCGAAGGTCTCCTCAAAGTTGATTCCTTAAACTTGAGTGTAGCCTTGGGCCACTAACCTAGCCTTATTCCTAACAACATTACCTAACTCATCCAACTTGTTCTTAAAAATTCACTTAGTACCAATTGTTGGTCTATCATGGGGTCTAGGAACAAGATGCCAAACTTGGTTGCGCTCAAATTGATTGAGCTCTTCTTGCATAGCAAGCAACCAATATGAGTCACCCTTGGCTTTGAGGATGTTTTTGGGTTCAAAATGAAATATGAATGCATAATGCCCACACAAATCATGGAGTTTGTAGCGAGTGGTTACCCCCTTTGATACATCACTTATGATGAGATCTTTGGGATGATTTGAGGCGTATCTCCAATCTTTAGGAAGTGGTTATGATGGTTCCACTTCATCCTTTTAAACTTCACCATTAGGTTCTTGCTTGTCTTCTTGGATGGGTGAGTCCTTCAAGGATATTTTCTCCATGTCCTCACCTAATGAGTCAATCTCTACAACATTCTCAATAAATGCATTAGATTCTTCAAATTTAACATGCATAGATTCTTCAATAGTAAGAGATGATTTATTCAACACTCTATATGCTTTACTAGTACTAGAATAGCCAACAAAGATTGCTTCAAAAGCCTTTGCATCAAATTTGCCCAAATTATCATTGGTGTTCAAAACAAAACACTTGCATCCAAAAACTTTAAAATATGAAACATTTGACTTTCTTAAATGATAAATTTCAAAAGAAGTTTTGGAAGTATTTTTACACAAGTAAATTCGGTTCGATATATAGCATGCAGTGTTTACGGCCTCGGCCCATAAGTATTGAGGGAGCCCGTATTCACTTATCATAGTCCTAGCCATTTCTTGAAGAGTTCTATTCTTCCGTTCAGCTACTCCATTTTGTTATGGAGTTCTAGGACATGACATTTCATGCTTAATTCCTTTTTCATCACAAAAAGTCATAAAGAGTTAGTTGACAAACTCACCACCTCTATCACTTCTTATGCGTAAAATCGAAAATCCTTTTTCTTTTTCAACTTTTTTTCGAAAAGTCTTAAAATGCGAAAAAGTTTAATCTTTATGCTCCAAAAAGAAAATCCAAGTGAAACGAGAGAAATCATCGACTAAAACAAAAACATATCTATTTCCATTTAAGCTTTTAGTTTTAGTTTGTCCAAAAAGATCAATGTGAATCAATTCTAATGGCCTAGATGTCATGATATCCTTGATTGGTTTGAAAGAAGACTTGGTTTGTTTCCCAAGTTGGCACGCACCCCAAATGCGGTCTTTTTCAAACTTCAAACAAGGAATACCCTTCACCAATTCCTTAGAATTTATTCTAAAAAGATGATAAAAAGAGGCATGGCCTAATCTTCCATGCCATAACCATGAAATCTCATCAAAAGCATTTAAACATTTTGTAGTGCACTCCAAATTAAGCATATCAATAATGTAGACATTATTTTCATGAAATTTAGTGAGAATGCATTCATTGGTTTTACAATCAAAAAATTTTGCAAGAAGATTCATTAAAAACAACTTTGAGACCATGATCACATAGTTGACTAATACTGAGTAAATTATGTTTAAGCCCATCAACAAGTAGTACATTTTCAATTAAAGGAGATGTACCAATCTTAATGTTACCTATACCGATGATGGTGCCCTTGGAGTCATCTCCGAAGGTGACGGTGCCACTTTCAACGTACCTCGATAGGGTTGCGAAATTGTTGATGTCCCATGTCATATGCCTTAAGCAACCACTATCAAGGTACCACCGCTCCTTACGTTTTGTAGTCTTGGTGTGAACCTATATCAAATAATTTAAAGCTTGATTTTGGTACCCATATTTTCTTGGGTCCTAATGCGTTAGTGTTTCAACCCAAACATGATTATTCGTACTATTTATATGATCATAACAAAATTTAGTTAAATGACCATTCCGGCCACAATAAGTACATTTATAAATTCTTTCATATTTAAAAGCATAGCATGTGGTTTATGAACATGTGATTTGTGAGCATGGGGTGTTGTTGCATGATTAACATGTGATGTGTTGGCATGATGAACATGTGGAGTTTTAGCATGAGATCTTTTATCATGTTTAACATGTGGAGTATGCATGTGCTTCTTTGAAAACAATTCTTCTAATTTAGT
This sequence comes from Agave tequilana, assembly GCA_038442645.1. Classification (NCBI taxonomy): domain Eukaryota; kingdom Viridiplantae; phylum Streptophyta; class Magnoliopsida; order Asparagales; family Asparagaceae; genus Agave; species Agave tequilana. The sequence continues at coordinate 92,610 of JAVJIF010030225.1, forward strand.
GTTGTTAAAATCACATTCTTTTAAAACATTTTTCAAATCTTTTATTCTAATTTTTAACATAAAAAGCTCATTTTCATCAATTTTAGGATATTTAGCTTTGCAAGCAACTCTATAGGCATCAAAATCGCTTTGTGTTGAAATAAGAGTGGAAGATAATTCATCCTTTTCTTTTGTATAAATAGCAATTTGATTTTTAAGCATTTCATTTTCCTTTTGAATTTTAAACAATCTTCCTTTTTAGAATCAAAACTTTCTAAAAGTTCAATGAAAGCTTGTAATAACAATTCTTTACTTATTTCACTATCATCATCATATGGTTCGGTAGTTATCTTAGGTGTGTTTGCCATGAAACACACATTAGCCGTGTCAACTTCATCTTTGGATTCACTTTTCGAATTCCAAGTGGCTTTGAACACCTTTACAAACGGCTTCTTTTGCTTCAAGAAGGAAGATATCTTTTTCTTGAAATCAGGATAATCGGCCATGATGTGTCCGGGTTTTCGACAGTTGTAGCATGTGATCTTTTTCTCCTCCTTTCTTTCCAATCGCCTTCTATAGTTGAGCTTGTTCTTGTGATACATTCTTTTTATATTTCTCATAAGAAGAGATAGCTCTTCATCATCTTCTTCATCTTCTTCATCATCGTAGTTGATGGAGGTGGACTTGAAAGCTATAGACTTTTTCTTTTGACGTGCCGCTTCTTCTCTAGCCTTTTTCTCCATCTCATGAGTCTTAAGATTTCCAATAAAACTTATGAGCTCTATCTCGTCTTTGTTATTCAATTCCTTCAAGGTGGTAGCTTTGATTTCTCATGATGAATGGAGAGCACGAATCACCTTACGCACCTTTTGGTCGTTGTAGATTTCATCACCTAGAGAAGCAAGAGCATTTGTGATTTTAGTAAACTTAGTAATGATATCATCAATAGATTCATTTTCTTGCATTTTAAAACATTCATATTGGGAACGCAAGAGATCAATTTTAGCTCTCTTGACTTCTGATGTTCCCTCATGAGTGACCAATAAGTTTTGCCAAATCTCATAGGCGGACTTACAATGGATAACCCGTGTTGAGTCATCCTCATTCAATGCTAAAAGTAAGGCATTTTAAGCCTTCGAATTAGCATCAACTTCCTTGGAGGTAAGATCGGACCAAGTGTCCTCCTCACCTACGAGTTCACTAAAAGGCTTGGTCAAAGACTTAGCAACTTGGCTACCTAGAGATTGCAAAAAAATGTTCATCCTAACTTTCCATATGGGAAAGTTGGTCCATCAAATTTGGGAGGGGTCTTAATGTTATCGGCCATCTTTACTAGGTATGAATGAAAATATGAAAATAGTGATTAGTAATTTATAGGATCTCTCTAAGGATGTGAAGCTAAAAACTAGAGTCATAGCTCTGATACCAATTGAAATCACCTAGAGGGGGGTGAATAGGTGATTATGCTAATCAATGCACTAATATGCACTAATTTAAAAATGAAATGATGCAACGATCACTCAAAACAAGATTAGAAGTCGAATACCCCGTGAAGGGCTCTGAACTCCTTCCTCGTGATTCTTCTAAATAAGAGTTTGAGGTGCGCAATGCAATCTTATTGTGAGAGTATAAATCGACAATATAAGAATGAATGAATAGAAAGTAAACAACACAAGTAAACCAATCGCAAGCATAGAGATTTGTTTCGAGGTTCGAGCATCCAGCTCTACGTCCCCGCCTTCACCCAGAACGATTTTCGATCCACTAGAATTTTCACAAAGGATTACAACCACTAGGGAGTACCCAACTCTTCAATCACACTCCTCTAGTTCAAAGGTAGTGGAGCCACAAATACAATAATCACTTAGTGATCAAAAGACCACAAACTCTCTTTTAAAAAACTTTTCTTTACAAAACCCTAGAGAATAATATATAGGATTGAAGCTCAAGGTTTGTAAGTAAAAAATAAAACAAAGTAGAAGAGAGATTGATTCAAAAACTTTAGAGAAAAATCAGAGATTAGAGCACAACAACTGAGAATAAAAACTTCTTTCAAGAATACTCAAACTTTGATTTCTTTGCAAATGTTGTTGTGATTCTCCTCAACCCCATCCACCCCTATTTATAGGATATAGGTATAGATTAAAGGGTAAATGTTTATTTTGACTAATCAGGAAGGATAAGACCCAAAATCAGCCTAAAACCACATTTTAAGATTAAAAACACGTTTTAAAACATGTTTAAAAAACTAGCCGTTTGGCAGAAAGAGCACTCACAGTCGACCGGCCGGTCGACCGATTTTCAAAAAATTTTGACCGTTGGCAGGCTCCGGTCGACTACCCGGTCGACTGTCCCAAATAGAGAGTTGGGTGCAGTCAGTCGGTCGACCGCCTGGTCGCCTGACATAGGGTCCAGTTGACCGCCTGGTCGACCGGATTAAGTTCACACTTGCACGCACCCATGGGTCAGAATTGCAATCGACCGCGCGGTCGACCGTTCTGACCTGTAATAGAGCCGGTCGACTGTCCGGTCGACCGCAACAGGTTAAAACATAAATTTTTGAAAAAATGTTTTGAAGATATATTTATTTTCAAAAATGATTTGTCAAGATTTTGTAAAATATAATAAACTGAGTTTGCAAATACTGAAATAGGTCTATTAAAGTATTTTACACAAGAGACAAAAATGATCTTTTGAAAACACGTGCAATTTTGTGTGTGGGGGAAAATTGAGCTTCAACACTATATACTATCCTTTAACAAACTAACAAAAATAAAACTATATAGTAAGGTGTCTCTGAACCGCGTCGCCGAGCTAGAGCCTCCTCTCCTATGAAAGAGTCCTCTTGCGCCATCAACCTTACAACATGCTTATAGCGCCATCAACTTTGCAACATGCTTTTAGAAATCTAAAGCCATCAAGACTTGTACAAACCTGAAATTCATTCTAGAATCTTTATTAGTACCAAATAGCTTTTTTATGGTTTGTTATCATCAAAACGTATATAAATGAAGAGTGTAACCTTTGGGCCAATAGAGTGTACAACCCCAACAACTCAACCCTCCACACAAGAGGTAGCACAAAGCCAATTGAGGTTTCAAAGCTCTTGATGATCCAACAAGATCACAAACACTCATTTACAACTTTCTATAGAGTAAGATATGAAGTATAGCTCAAGAAGTTAAGTAAAAGAAAAAAATTCAGTTAGAAAGAATAAAAGAGCTTTAAAACCAACTGAAAATAGCTTTGGAAAGAAAGAACTTGAAGATTGGAAGCTATCTCTTTTGAAACAAACTTGAAAACTTGCAAACTCATGTTAACTTATTGTTTTGAAACCAAAACCAATGAACAATATATATTATGCAATGAATAAATATCATTTGTTAATCATATCAGGTCATTTAGTGTGTGTTTAGACACTTGAAAATCAAAAATGCCCGCTGAATCCACTAAAAACACAACAGATTCAAAAACTAGCCGTTATAGACAACTGGTAGGCTGTCGTTCGACTGGTCGGCCGACCAACAACTCATCTAGAAAAGAGCTATTGGCTCCGGTCGACCAGCCTGATCGACCGCCTTTTTGTTCAAAGGAAAAATTTAAAAGGTCTGTCGACTAGGCCGTTAGGGTCTCTCAGTCGGTCAACCGATCAATCAATTGTAAGGTTTAGAGGTCGACCGACAACGTGTATAAATGTGCACGCCCCATTGCCAAAGGCCCGATTGACTAGGCAATCGATCGTTTTGGCCTAAAATGGGCACCGGTCGACCATCCGGTCGACCGACTTGGCCTGAAACAGTTTTTATGAAAATTTTTGAGTTTTAGATATTTTTCTAAATATTTTGTATTGGTTTATGGGTAATGCAACAATGTATAGATGATGAAATACATGTTCTAAACTTATTAAGGGTTATGTAGCAATGTATAGATGATGAAAATCAAAATTATGAGACATGTATCAAAACCAAACGAGCAAAATACCAATACTATCAAAATTTGTATTTTTCAAAATCATGTATTTTGTGTGTGTAACTTCTTGAGCATCACAACTATATTCTACACTTTAACAAACTAATATCTTACAAGACTCTAGGTCACTACAAAATCTTCAACCGGGCTTCTCCTTTAGTGATGTTGTGTGCTTTGAGCTTTAATCCCGTATTTAAATCTTCTTGAGTCTTCAACACCTTCCTTAAAGAAAGAAAACACCTTAAATCTTTAGAACCCTGAAATATATTTAAACACTTAAACTTGATTAGTACTCAATAATCACATATGTCTTGTTATCATCAAAACCATAAAACTAGGTGATTGTAACCTTGGGCCAACAAGTATTTTAAAAACGCATTTTGAAATAAAGAAAAGTGTTGTCCAAGATCATAAGTTAACCAAAAATTATTTTTTCTTAAACTAATTCTAAATGCAAAATCTAGTTATAAATTAAAGGTAAAAAATTAAAATTGAATTGCTTCTTTGATCTTTCATAAAACTCTTAAAAAAAATGCATTTTGTGAACTGTGAAGATTTTTAGAATATCGACTGTAACTTTCATGCCATTTATTTATATCAATTTTTTTCTTTTTTTCTTCCCTTAGTTTTTTTAGGCTTTCTAGTTTATCCGGGTAGTGAGTCTTTAATCGGTGACTCCCAAACTAGACGATTTTAGGGCACTAGATGAGAAAATATCCCTCGGGCTTAAGAACTCGAGTAAACAAGGTCACAAAGCTAAAGGGGATTATTTTCTTTTTATTTCACTATTTTTAGGAGTGAATAATCATGCTTCCTGAGGCATAATTACCCAGCTTCAATAAGAGGTTTTTATTATTTTTTTGTTTTTTATATATTTTTTATTTTTTTATGGCATTTCAGTCTTTATTTCAATCCTAAAAATTGTGTAAGTGTAAAGTTCATATATCTAAGACAAAAAATTTAATAACAGATTATCTTTTCAATCTTACTTCCTTATACTAAAATTTAAATGAGATCTATTATATTGACTTGGTTTAAAAATTCATAATTTAGGCCTTCTTAATTCCTAAAAAACTATTTCTCTTATTTCAAAAAGTTTTATGAAAAGAAAAGAAAAGAATTTTTTTAGTCAAAAGAAAATTTTAAAAATTTTCTAAAAAGACGTGTAGAAGAAAGAAATTCTAAAACAACCTACGTTAGTAAACCCTCTTTCACACTTATTTCATTCATTGTACTCAATGCATTTTGAATGTGTATATGCATGAAACAAATAAGGAAGAAAAATTATCTCAAGGTGGTGGTTTCGGTAGTGGTCTGATTGGTCCACGAAATACGGCCCAATTCAGAGATTGTGGGTCTTGCAGGAACTCACCAGTGACCTCTCGAATACAACCCATTAAAAGAATGACTGAGTGAATGGTCTTATTTAAAAAATTATCCCGATCCAATTTTTAACTTTCAGAAATAATTCTTGAGTCATTTTGTTCAACACATTTGTCCAACAATGAAGTGTGACCATGAAAGATGGTTGATTTGGGCTCAAACAGAACAAAAACTAGACTCAGGAATTTGACTTAGATCAAGTCAAGATTCAAAAGTGAGAGTCAAAATAGGTTCAAAAACAGGGGCCAAGCTAAAGAATTGATGTTCACACACTTTTTCCATCAACGGAATGTGATTGTAAAATATTGGTGACTCCATTTCATAGTGTACTGGTACAGGATTCAATGTTGACTTTGGAATATAAAAAAATTTGATAAAGATACCAGAGTCATTATTGAATCAAAAAGTAAAATGGAATCACCAACTTGAGGTTCAGGATCACATTCATGTTCAATTTTAATTTCAGGAAAGGGATAACTTGCCAAAATGTCAATGTGACTTTCAAAACTTGAAGTTTGATCAAGTTCAAATGGGTGTGCTAAAATTGAATCTTAGTTTCTGAAATAATATGATTCTCTGGTCCAATCAATAGAGTTAGGAATATAAGGATTAGTCAAAGATTGACAAGAAAAAATTTTCTCATTCTCATTGATCAATTCGCTCATTATTGAGTCTAACCTACTGATAGGCCCGGTAACGGAATTTGGAGTCTGAATCATGTCTTCCATACTGTTTACAATTGGTTCTTCTTGAAAAGGTGAGTATGAAAGTCAATTTTGAAAATTGTTGTGAAATCAGGAGTTCATTAGATTTTGCGATTTGTTGCTCAGACTCACGCAAGGCTTCCATACTCATTTCCAGTATGGATTTTTTTGCAGTTAGATGTTCTGGAAAAGAAGTATATGTGAAGCTTGGTACTGAAAAAATAGTGAGTTCAACATGTTTTGAGAATATCGCTCTGATTCACGCAAGAGTCCCAACTTTAGTTCAGGATTGATGGTTGTTCATTTTGGATCGGTAAGATTGGAAAAGATGAATATGACTCTTGAAAATTTGGTTGAAATTATGAGTCCAACATGTTTTGAAGAATTTGTTATTGGGACTCAAGCATGGCTTCTATACTCTTTTATATCTCTGATTTTTCTTTAATTGGTGGTTCAGAAAAAAGAATATGCGAAGCAGAATATGGGATAGAAGATGGTGGACAAGGTAGTTGAAAATTTGACTTGGAGAGGTGAATCCCATGGACTCTATAAATAGTGGAAATTATTTTGACAATCTTGGTCATAGGATTGGGGGCATGGGTCATATTGAGTCAGATAAACCCAATCCGGCCTATATAGTTAGTCCATGTTGTCCATGGCCGGGATGGAGTTATCCGAGTCAAATGAGGTCGAGGTAAAATATGGATTCATATTAAGATTGAAAAAATTGTAGTTGTTGAAATCCTTATCACAATTTATAAAAAAGAAAACAAACAAAGAAAGAAATAAAGAAAAAAAGAAAAAGAAAAAGAAAACAAGTCTATGCTAGAGTTGACTTAGACCTAGATGACTCTTAACTGGTTTGATTGTCTACAGGGGGTACATTGTAAAAATCTAACCACAAATTAATCGACCAGGTAGGGGTAAGATCAGTGGGAGGTTTCCGTGCCGGAGCAATGGGTCTAATCATGCTAAACCACTGTTCTCCGAGGTTTTGCCTCTCAATCCCCAACCTTTGACACCGATTTGACAAGAGTTAAACTATAACAACTTTTCCCTTAGGTCAATCTCCTAAATAAGTCTGAGATGTTCCTAGGGGCCAACATCTAGTAAGTTTTATTTAGGCTCGGGTTGTGTCAGTGGGGAGGTGATTTTTGGGCTAAGGGAGGGTAATGACTTCCCCACCTTATGTTATATTGGGTTTTGCTTTAATTTTTTATTCGTGCAAGTGTGCAATATAGACAAGAATGAACACAAAAAGTGAGTAAATCATTCAAGTATTTGTCCTAAGTTATATGCAATGCAATATGTACACCTCCATCAAGATCACAGCAATACAAGAACAAAATACAGTACATTGGAATTGAAATTGACACATGCCTAGATGCAAATGTCTAAACCATTTTAAAAATCCAATTTCTATATTTTAGTTCTTAATTATTACAGTGCACAGGTAATTTAAACAAAAAAAATAGCAGCAGAAGATAACAATATACAGGGATTTACCCAACCACACAACAACTTTTGAAGCACTTGCTCCCTGCTTTCTTGAGCAGGGACATGGAAGCAAGTGTAGACTTCTGCAATGCTAAAAATTTGACCTGAACACCAAAAAAAAAAGAAAAAAGTTAATAAAAATGTGAGATCAAATAGTTCCCATCTCCGGCAACGGCGCCAAATTTGATGGAGAGAAAACCGTGCACAAAAAGTGTCATTTTGATAGAAATTAAAGTTGTGCTTTGGCTTCCTCGATACTCTGTTATAGCATAGAGGCTAAAATAGGTCAAATCCATAAGGACGAGAAGCGATAGAAGCTTTACTAGTCTAATCACGTGTGTGTTAACAGTTCTTCTATGTTTTAAAGAATAAAAAGAAAAGAAAATTAAGAATGATAAGAATACGGTGGAAACATAGAAGAGAAATTGCGTTTTTGGGTTTTTAAAACAAGTAGAAAGAAAAGACAAAAAGAGATATAAGAAAACTCATGGTTACTAACTACTAATGGCTCCACTAACATGCTAACCTCTTGGTGATAATTACCTCACATATATCATTGGCCATCACTAGTTCTTGGTTCAAGAGCTTTACAAAGTATGGCTCATAAGATCACTTTCACATCCAAACTCAACAAGCAAGTGCGAGCTACACTAAAACCATCAAAACTAGCTAGAGCAAGCATGGAATAATGTAATGGTAACTTGTTAGAAAGTTAGATGTTAGAGTGTTAGAATCCATCATCAAAAGCCATCAATGGCTCTTGCAAGAGCAAGACCAAGTAGAGGCTATTAGCTTCATGTGGATTATCAAGGAATTAACATAGTTAGTGATTAGTAGTTAGCTGCCATGATAAGAAAATTAACTAAACATGTAAAGAGTTAGAGAGAAGAAAATAAATAGAGAAAAAGAGAGAACCTTTTATAGAGTGTCACCCTCCATTGCAAGCACTCTAACTTTCATCCTAAGAATTCTCTCTTCCCTATTACCTGATCACCAAAAATGAAAAATATAAAAGAAGAAGAAAAAGAAGAACTAAAACTATCCTAAAGAGAAGGAAACTACCCTAAAAACTCTTCTCCTCTCTCTGTGAAAATCACAGGGTGTTTATAGGCCAAGGGGGGAACCCAGGGGATGTCACGGGGCCGTGCGTCAAATCTTGATGCGCGATCGTGCGTGCAAATTTTTCTATAATGTCCTGTCAGTTTGCTTCCCTTTCTGATGTACCCCTTAGTTTCTGGATATGGGCACTTGATTTTGACAGAATCATCTTCCAAAGTCAATGGTTATATGTGTAGACTTTAAATCACCAAATAAATCGAATTTTGGGCTTCTTTTTCATTTCATGCCACAGACCTAGAAACATACAAGAGAGGTATTATTAACAAAATTCATTATTGAATAAATGTGAAGATATGGTATGAAAAATGCAATTTTGGAGACTAATCAACCACTACCTTCTTCTCCACCCTCTCCACCACCACCAACACCACGACGTCCACCACCACCTACACCAAACTCTCTCCTCTGGCGAACTAATCCATTCTAGCCACTCCTAGATTTTCTGAGACTTAACTTCAGTCATATACATTTCCACCACTTTACACTAAACTTGCATCCCTTCCCTTCTCTTGGGGCCTCATCGCCGACTATCAGAGCATCACCGTCCACCTGGGTGCCACTGGCTAGGCTGCCCGCCGGCCATGGCCGGCCGTTTCCCCTCTTTCTTTCCTTCTTCTCTTGATTGAGGTTTGACCTGCATACAAAAATATAGATTTACAACTTAAGATAGAAAGTACAAGTACTCAATATTACCGCAATAGCAAGTGGCTATGCGAGTCGTGATCCACAAGGAGGGACTAGCGATGGAAGCTTTTTAATAAGTTCTCTTTTATGTTACAAAGTATGGTTAAAGATCTTCTTTTAGTTCTTAAAAGGAAAAAGAAAATAAAGTACAATCAAGTTAGGAAGAAAGTGGTATATAGAGATGGTCGAGAAAATGAAAGTGGATATGTGCAAACAAATTGAAAAAGATTGAAAGAAATTTGGAAGATTATGGTGTTGGTAATTTACACTAAAATTAAAAGAAAAGAAAACTAAAACCTAAAAAAGTTACTTACCTCTTCGGCGGCTGGTTACCTTTGACCCGTATCGATGATGTACCTTTTTTGAAGGCAAACAAAGTATGACAAATAGGATCTTCCCCATTCCCGTATTACACTATAAATTGAAGGGGCAAGCTACACTACCATAGAAATGGATATCCATCACCATAAGCCATCAACGGCACTTACAAGGGCAAGGCAACTTTGAGGCTATCGGTTTCATTTGGATCCACAAACACAGAAAAGGAAAGTAAACAAAAATAAGAGTAAAGAAGTAAAAGAAACTTCGATTCGATTCAAATAACAATGGAAGAAAAGATCACTTACACCGACGTTACCTTCAGTACAAGCTTACTCTCATTTCTCCATGAAAGTCTCCTCTTCTCTCAGTTACATAAAGAAAATAAAAATTACATGAAAGAAAATAAAAAAACCTAAGTTATAAACTACAAATTAGCCTAAATTCTACTCTCTGCTTCATTTTTCATGGTCTCTGAAAAACCAAGTATTTATAGGTAAAACCCAACAGAGGAGAGCGTACGAAGATAGGGAGAGCAAATGCTCCCTCTAACCTCTAACAAAGCTGCAAAAATGCGGCTAAGGCCGCGTTTTCGCAGCCTTTCTATGGCCAGGTGGCCACAGCCGAGGGGTGGAGCTACCTGGTTTCATGGTCTGAGGTTATCTCCTTTTGAATTTCCCGTTTGGGGTCCTGGATTTGATGAAATCTCCTTTTATCTTCGGTTTTAACCAATTGATTTGTGATGATTTGATGTAACTAGTTTTCAACTGACTTTATCTTCTCTGATTCGTCCTGATCTGCTCTGATTTTCTGATTTCAAATTAATTCTAAATTAAATCAGAATTTTGATGGGCTTTTGGGCTTTTCTCTTCCTTCTCCTTTAGCAATGGGCCTACATATAAATTAGACAATAAATAGGATTTAAAAGTAGAGTTTATTTTATAATATGTATGAGAATATGATAATAATTATGTAATATCAGTGACCGATCATACCCCCATACCTATCTTTTGCTCGTCCTCCAGCAAAATAACAAAATTAAACCAAAGATTATTAGACCACTTTCGTAGGTCACGCGATTGCACTGAGCATGTGCAACAAGCCGTTAAACCTCTAGGTTTTCCCTAGAGGACGAGTTTTGTCTCGTGAGGGTTTTCGGTGGATTACACCTATAAAATCCATAAAGAAAGAGAAAGTGTTAGTATTTTGAAAACACATTTTGAAAGAGAAAATATTTAAAATATTATTGTAAGAATTAAGTAATCTATAAGTTATAGGAAAATCGAATTTTTCATTCCTAAACTTAGTCTCTATTCAAAAATTTTGTTATCAATCAAAGTAAGGAGTCACATGTAATTCTTATCTAGTCTATTACTTTACCCTAAGTCATATGCACCTTCATGACCGGGAAATTTTGACTAAGGGTTCTTTAACTCTAACTCTTATGTCTTATTTATTTATTTATTTATTTTTGGGTAATATTCCTTAGTTCTATTTGACTTTCTAATCTGCCTATGTAACAAGCCTTTAATCGATGACTCTCAAACCAAACGGTCTTAGGGCACCGGGTGAGAAGACACCCCAAGGACTTAAGAACTCGAGCAAACAAGGCCACAAAACTAAGGATTTTATTATATGAACCACTTTTAGGCGTGATTACTTATGCTTTATGAGGCACAAATACCCAGCTTAATCGGAGGATTTATATATATATACTTTTCTTTTTTTCTTTTCTTTTCTTTTTTTAATAAGACATAAGAATATTTATTTTTAAACCCTAAGTGTGTAAGTGTATAAAGCATGCATATATTATCAAGGTAAAGATCAAAACTAAATTACTTTTACAAATTTTCTTTCTAACCTTAGAAATCAAACAAATAATTTATTTTGACCAAGTATAAGAAATCCTAATTATGATTCTCCTATTCCTTAAAATTGACTTAATTTCTTAAAACAATATGTCAAAATATTGTTTCTATTTTCAAAATATTTTTAAAAGTAAAGAAAATGTTAATAATAAATTTTTTAATAATAAAAGGAAAACCTAAGTTATGTTAGAACCTTCCCCCACACCTATCTCATTCATTATCCTCAATATATGAATTAATGCATAGATGCATGAAAAAGAAGAAAGGGAAAGAAGATATTACCTTAAGGTGGTGGTTTCGGTGGTGGTCTGATTGGTCCACGATATGTAAGCCAATCGATTTTGTGTGGAATTCGGAGGAACTCACCAGAAACCTCTCTAATATAACCCACTAAATTGATGGATAGATGAATAAATTTTATTAAGAATTTTACCCCATCTAATTTTCAAATTTCACAAATAATTTCTGAATCAATTTTATCAACACCCTTGTCCCAAAATGGAGTATGAAAAGATGGAATAATTGACTTAGACTTAGGAAGTACGAGAACTAATATTGACTCAGGAAAGTGACTTAGGTCAAGTAAAGTCAGGAGTCGAGATTGGTTCAGGAAGTGGGTCCAAATCAAGAAGTTGAAACTCAAGTCCACATTCATTTCTCAACAACAGAATGTGACTTAATATTGGTGATTCAAGTTCAACAATAAAAGGTATGGGAATTAAAACTGACTCTAAAATATTATCAAGTTGGGTAACAAAACAGGAGTCAATATTGATTTAGGAATTTGAACTGGATCATAAATTTGAGAATCTAGGTCACATTTCTCACTGAGTTTAATTTCAGAAAAATGAGAACTTACCAATTTGTCAATGAGACTTTCAAAAGAATGAAATTGGTCAAGTTCAATATGATGATCATAAAAAATTGGCACTTCAATTTCATGATGAATTGGCACAGGACCCGATGTTGACTCGGGAAAAGATTGAAATTAGGTGAAGACACTGGAGTCATTATTGAATCAGGAAGTAGAATTGAATCACCAAGTTGAGGCTCAGGATCATATTCATTCTCAAGTTCAATTTTAGGAAAGGAATAACTTGCCAAAATATCAATGTGGTTCAAAATTCAGAGTTCTAGTAAGTTCAAATGGGTATGCTGAAATGGAATCTTGTTTTTCAAAACAACATGACTTTTCGGCTCTAACAGAATGGTTAGCGATATCAGAAATGGTCAAACGATGAGAATAGAGAACTTGGACCATCATATCTATGACATGATTACGAGCGATTTGAGCCTGAGCCATAGCTTTAAGCATCTTTTCATAGTCGACTCGTTCATCGTTTTGTTGCGAGTGGACTTGAAAAGATGAAGTGTTGTTTTGAAATTTGTGGTGAAATTGTAAGTCCGTCAGATTTTGTGATTGTTGCTTGGACTCACACATACTCATTTCCATGATTGATGGTTTACTATTTTGAACTGGTGGAACTGAGTATGAATCTTGGAAATATTATGGATAAGGTAGATAAGGAGGACAAGTTGGTTGAAAATTGGACTCGGGAGAGGTGAATCCTCATTGACTCTGTGAAGAGTTGAAATTATTTTGAAAATTATGGTCATAAGATTGGGGATATGGGTTATATTGATTCGGATAAAACAATCTGGCACACTAGGTTGGTTAAAGTTATGATATGTCAGGTTGGTAATATCCGAAAAAGAGGTCAGGGTATAATATGGATTACATTAAATTAGAAAATTATTGTTATAAGCCATATCACACAGAAAATGTCGAACAAAAATAAAGAAAAACAAACAAATAAGCAAACAAATAAAAAGAAAAAATCTAACCTAAGTTAGGGTAAACCTTAGACCTAGACGACTCCTAACTGGTTAGATTGTCCACAAGGGGTATATTGCTGAATCTGACCACAAGTTAATCGGCCAGGTAGGGGCAAGATTGGTGGGAGATATCCGCCCAAAAGCGACGGCCTAATTAAGCCAAACTACTAGCCTTCAGGGTTTCGCCCCTCAATCCCCAACCTTAGTCACCGATTTGGCAAGAGTCAGATTCAATCAACTTCCCCTTAGGTCAGTCTCCTATTTGAGCCCGAGATGTCCCTAGGGCCAACGTCTATTCAGTTTTAGTTAGGCTTGGGTTAGTGAGTGAGGAGATTGTTTGTGGGCTAAGGGAGGGTAATGACTTCCCCACCTTATCTTGTTTATAGGACAAGCCCTTAAATCAATTTAGTATAGTGTACAAGTATATAGAAAAAATTAATACTCAAGCAATATTTCATATAAGAATGAACCTTATACTAAATTCTATGCACACATACCTTGGCTCGAGCACTCTTCAACAGTAAATAGAAAATGTAATGAAATAGACACGTGCCTAAGTGCAAAGTCTAAATCATTTTTAGCATTTATAATCAGCCTTTTACTGTTGTGTTAGAAATAGATATACAGTGAGTCAAACAAAACAATTAATAGCTACGGATATTAAACTTTGCAATTCAGCTAACCTGCAGAAAATACAGGTTAGTAGTTCACTCAGATTGCCACAGGAGTGTAGCAAATCTGAGGGTTTCTTGTTCTGCTTTCTTGAGCAGAGTCCAAGGTCACTTATATGTTCACTGTAGCAAAAATTTCTTATTGAACCTATACACCAAGAACAAAGAAGAAAGTTAACCAAAAATGTAAATCTAAAAAGAAAATAACTTACCGTCCCCGTCAATGGCGCCAACTTTTGATTGAGGCTTGACCTGCACACAAAAATACAGAATTTTAGAACTTAAGATATAAAGTGCAAGTACTCAATACTACTGCAATAGCAAGTGGCTATGCGGGTCGTGATCCACAAGGAGGGACTAGCGATGGAAGCTTTTTAATAAGTTCTCTTTTAGGTTACAAAGAATAGTTAAAGATCTTCTTTTAGCTCTTAAAAAAAAAAAGAAAATAAATTACAATCAAGTTAGGAAGAAGTGGCATATAGAGAAGGTGGAGAAAATGAAAGTGGATATGTACAAAGAAATTGAAAAATATTGAAAGAAATTTGGAAGATTGTGGTGTTAGTAATTTACACTAAAATTAAAAGAAAAGAAAACTAAAGCCTAAAAAAGTTACTTACCTCTTCAGTGCCTGCTTACCTTAACCCATATCGACGATGCACCTTTATTTGAAGGCGAGCAAAGTATGACAAATAGGATCTTCTGCATTCCCGTATTACACTATGAATTGAAGGGGCAAGCTACACTACCATAAAAATGGATATCCATCACCATAAGACATCAACGGCACTTGTAAGGGCAAGGCAACTTCGAGGCTATCAGTTACATTTGGATCTACAAACACAAAAGAGGGAAGTAAACGAAAACAAGAGTAAAGAAGTAAAAGAAACTTCAATTCGATTCAAATAACAATGAAAGAAAATATCACTTACACCGATGTCACCTTCAGTACAAGCTTGCTCTCATTCCTCTATGAAAGTCTCTTCTCCTCCCAATTACATAAAGAAAATAAAAAAATCTAAGTTACAAACTACAAATTAGCCTAAATTCTACTCTCTGCTTTATTTTTTGTGGGCTCTGAAAAACCCAGTATTTATAGGCAAAACTCAACAGAGGAGAGCGTATGAAGATGGGGGGAGGAAATGCTCACCTAACTTTCTAACAAAGTCACAAAAAAGCGGCTAAGGTCGCATTTTCGTGGCCTTCCTGTAGCCAGGTGGCCACAGCCGAGGGGTGGAGCTGCCTGGTTTCGTGATCGGAGGTTTTCTCCTTTTGGATTTGCCGTTTGGGGTCCTGGATTTGACGAAACCTCCTTTTATCTTCGGCTTTAAACAATTGATTTGTGATGATTTGATGTAACTAGTTTTCAACCAACTTTACCTTCTCTGGTTCGCCCTGATCTGCCTTGATTTTTTGATTTCAAATTAATTCTGAATTATATCAAAATTTTGATAGGCTTTTGGGGCTTTCTCTTCCCTCTCCTTTAGCAAGGGCCTACATATAAATCAGATAATAAATAGGATTTAAAAGTAGAGTTCATTTTATAATATGTATGACAATATGATAATAATTATGCAATATCAGTGACCGATCATCTCCTTTTTTCTTTCTTCTTTCCTTCTTTCTTCCTTCTTTCTTTCCTTAATTTTGTACACTGGATCTCTCTCTCTCTCACTTTCTCTCTCCTCATTCACTCTCTCACAGTCACTGTCTCTCTCTCCCACTCAATCTCGCACTTTATCTCATTCACGCACACTCTTTCTCTCTCTTTCTCTCCCGCATTCTCTCTTTCTCTGCATATTCTCTCTCTCACTGTATTTTCTCTCCTTTTTCTTTCCATGTCTCTATTTCTCTCTCGGGTATAATTACTAGACGTGTAGCTTACCCTCATCTCCAAGCAATTCCATAACATGATCCTCGCATTTAAATCTCCACGACACGATAGACCTCTTCCGCGTGACACAACCCCCGCATTCACGACCCTCGCGTCCAGCCACCTTCGCGTTCCCTTTCTCTTCTCTATTTATATAATATAATTTATTTAATTGAACGCGTATACACGTTGGGTACTTGGAGTTTCAGAGATCGGGAATTTAGCTGTGCAGTGAGTGGTAACGACACCGAGCGTGATAGCATCTAGTACTGTACATTAGCTTCACTCCAACTTGTTTAGTTTCACTTAGATGTTCGCTTGCTTTCCTACTTGCTTGCCCTAAACCCGATTAACTCTTTTATTTGATGATTGTGATAGTTTGAAATCTCTACTAAAATAATTTTCAAACTGAATGTTTTCCAGTATTCATACCAATTTTCATATCGATACCGTTTTACTATTTCATGTTATTTAATTGATGATATATATTGTAGTATCTCTTGATATGCTTTCACCTGTCTGTATTGCCTGATACAATCCTGTTTTACCTGCCTGTTATTACTTAACACCTACCTGATATTACCTTACATCTGACATGTGGTCATCTGACACTTGCCATGCCTGATACTTGACTCTTATAATTATCACTTACGGGAATGATGACCTGACGTCCTGATATAAATAAATACATCCAGTACAACATACTCATGGTACACCTAACATGCTTTTGCTCATTCCCATACACTGATAATTATCTAATAAATCATAAAATGGATAACTTATACTATGTAAGGGGAAAACTAATGGACTTCATTATGGTTTTGTTTGCAATAGTATAGGGAAATTGTGCAACTAAAATCTTGAGGTTCTGCCTGTGGGCCCTAGGTGTTCCAGACAGGGTGGTTCTTACACCCCGACTATTGTATCATGAGTGCTTAGTGGCACGAACCTGACTAAATGTCATGTTATTGGGTCATTATTCTCGACGTGCACGAAACCCATTGTAAACATAATTCGTTGGTCTCATCATCAGTTTCCTATGATGAATCTCAACTTGCTCATATATGGATATATGTGTATTGAGATGTACACCAGGACATGTACCAAAATATATGGGTCGGACAAGTAATAACAAAAGATATTAATTAATGATTCATTCATTTTGCAATTCGGGTTGTTTTCTTGTTTGAATTATTCTTTCGATGTACTAGTCTCATTAAGCCGTAATCTGAGCTTGTTCAGCTGGTTTTGCCTGTATTCGGTATTATCAGTTTTATCAATTTTTTAATCAATTTTATGATGTTTTCGTAGTTTAGGAGTCAACTCAGGTTATATGAACTCCAGTGACGTGAGGTATACGGTATATATATGAGGGTTTTCTTGTTTGAATTATTCTTTCGACGTACGACCCTCACGGATCAGTAAATTGGGCATATATAACTAGCTTTACTATATTTACCCTACTTATTGCCTCCTTGCATGTTCCTTCATGCCTGTGCTTACAACACAATTTTAATACATACTTATGATTCAGATTTATCAATACACTTGTGCTTATTTATACTCGCCACTTGGCATTCACCACACCACTCGCTGGGGAGTTCTGACTCCCCTGAATCTGAATGTCCAGATCCTGAAGTTTGGAGCTTGTGGATTCTGTTGGCCCAAAGGCCCATCGCTTTAGTTTTGATGATGATTAACTCATGTAGTTATAGTGCTAATGATCTTGTATTTAATTAGTCTCAGATATTTGATTAAGATCTTAGTAGGTGTTTAGCTTCAACAAAGAATTTAAAGTCAAATTTTGGAGCTAGCACGTGTTGATTCAAGAGCTCACGCATCAAGATCGCATCAACTACTCAAGAGAAGTCTAGCTCATTGGATCAAGGTTTGGACCAAGTCAAGAAGAAGAAGAAGATTTTCAAGAAGACTAGTGTCGGGTTTTGTAAGTATTAAGATTTTGTTTTAGATAAAATGTAAAGGATAGATTAGTTGGTGGATTGCTCAAGTACTTATACACACACACACAAAATTTATATGTGTTTTATAAAATACCGTTTTGGATTTTAAGCTTAAAAATATACATGTGTTTTATCAAAACTATTTTAGAGCTTATTGTCAAAAACATAGATATTTCATCTCATATGTGTAGTGGATCATATCCATACATACTAAGCTTCAAAAGTGATTAAAATATTTTATTTTTGTATTTGGAGAAGTTTTGGAGAAAAAAAAAAGAAAGATTTTTGTTTAAGCCAAAATTTCTATATCACAAAAATAGTTCAAAATATTTGTAATATGTTTTGACTTTTAATCAAACGTATTTGTATATTAAAGTATATCAATGAACTTATTTTTGTAGAATTTATAAGAATTTATGGGATTTTATTAAAGGTAAAAAGACCAAGTTTTATCCCAAAAAAGATGTGACCAGGCCTTCTGCTGGAGACAGAAGTCAGTTTACCGGTCCGGTCAATCAATGTGCACAAACGTGCACAGCAAGTTTGGCTGGAGGGCCGGTCGACCGACCTGGTCGACCACCAGGAGCTCTGCTCCCTAGATCTGGCCCCGGTCGATCGGCAGAGAGCTCTGCTTTCTGTATCCAGGCCTCGGTCAACCAGACGGTCAACCGGTGGCACAACGGTCGAAAATCTGACCGTTGGCCGGTTGACCGACAGCAACGTCAGCTGCTGATTTGGCCTCCAACGATCATATTTTGGGAGCCTATAAATTGGGGTTCCCTTGGACTGTTTTCAATAAGATTTTTAGAGAGTTTTTGAGCTAGTTTTTTCTACCTTTCTAAATATTTAGCTCCACTTGTTTTAGAGGTAAAACTTTCAAATCAAAAGGAGAGTTTTCAAGAGTGTTTTGTAAAAGAGATTTCTTGAGTTTTTCACCACAAATCTATTCTAGTTTTTCTCACACATACTTAAGCTTTCCATTGCTATATCAATCCTATAGGAGAGTTATTCTGAGAGTGTTTTTAGGTGATCAAAGTATTTAGATCACCAAGTGTTCTACCTTATATTTAATGAGGCGAACTTGCAGGTTCGTGTTATTTTGAGTTCTTATGGGAGCTCAGTGTAGAGGTGCACCCTCGGCAAGCTAGTGTGCTTGCTTGTGTTATTCTTGCGGGAACAAGAGAGGGACTAGTCGAGTCCAAGGAGTTCTAGTATGAACTCATTGTAGGTGTTGCGGCACCGAGTGATCCAGTAGGATCATTTATAGTGAAAATCTTTCATAGTGTTGAAGGCGGGGACGTAAAGCAAGGATGCTCGAACCTCGAAACAAATCTCCCGTGTTTGCGATTGCTCTCTCTATCTCTTACTTGTGTTTATATCTTGCTACTTACATTGCTATTATCTTTATATGCTTGATAAATCTTGTGCCTTATTGTTATATACTTGGGATTGTTTGCTCACACTTGTATTCAACCAAGAGAGCTATAGTGGCACCTCAACTCTTATCTAGAGGAATCTTGAGGAGATAGTCCAGAGCCCTTCACCGAGAATTCGGCTACACTCTTGTGTTATACCTTGTGTGTTTAGTATAATAGTTTTTAATTTGCTTAAATAGTTTTTATTCCACATTAATTCATCATTAGATTAGCTAGTCACCTGTTCAGCCCCCTCTAGGTGATCTACAAGAGGTATCAGAGCTTGGTGCTCTTGATCTGGGTCTAACAACCTTGAGTTAAAGATCCTTTTTTTAGCTAATCACAATATTTGTTTACACACAAATGGATTTCATGAAACCTCCTATGTTTGACAATCTTAACATCAAAACTTGAAAAGTTAAGATGTCCATGTCCCTCAAAGCCCTAGGGTTCATGTCCATCTTGCCACAATTAAAAATTCATATTGTTTACATGGCAAACATCTAGAGGCTAACGCAAAAGCCATCCATGCATTAAAGAGTACCCTAAATGATGATTATTTATATAGGGTTTCTAATTTTGATTTGGCTTTTATAGTGTGGAACACTATTGTCTCCCTTGGCGAACAAAAGTAATATTATGCGGGGAGTGACTCGGATGATGGAAGTGATGCTTCCAACTTATGCTACATGGTCCAAGGGGATAACCCCTTGAGGTAGACTCTGAATCCGAGCTAGAAGAAGATATTGACATGTCTTATGATGAACTTACATCTTTTTGTCAACAACTTCTTGAAAATTATGATTTGCTTAAAAAGGACCATAAAAGATTGAAAAATAAATATGAGTCCATTTTAAAGAAAAAGGAATCTTTTCAAAATAAAATTGAAGATATTTCAAAAGAAAATGAATTTTTGAAAAATGAGAATATTTCCTTGTCTTCTAAGCTAAACGATATTTGTGAGGGAAATAAATCCTTGAAAAATAAAATCTCTTTGGTGGAAAAAGAAAAAGAAATTGCTTTGGAAGAAAACAACTCTTTAAAAAGAAAAATTATTTCAAAAGAAAAGGAAATGTTTCTAAAAAGAAAAAGATTGTTGATTCTCATTCTTGATGCTCTTCATGCTACTATTAAAAAAAAATGAGATTCAAATTTTGAAAAATAGAATATTTGAGCTCAACTTTGAGCAATTGTACATTTAATCATAATAAATTGGAAACCTTATTTCAAAAGAAACAAGCTCCACATGTTCATGCACATCACCCACGACATACATATGCACACTATACACATCATGATCAAACTCATTCTCATGTGCATGTTAGAGTATACAAATGTACACATTGCGGTCGCAAAGACCATCTTGCATGATTTTGCTTTGATAGATTAAATTCTACAAATTTTGCAAATAAAAATATTTGGGTTCCATTTGATGCTAACCCTCGTGGACCAAAAAGAAAATGGGTACCAAAATCCCCACCTCTTCTGTTTGATGTAGGTGTGAGCTCTCATACGACGTGAGAGGTATGGTGCCTTGGTGGTGGATGCATAAGCTTAATGGACAATACAATTGATGCATCGCTATAAAGGAAGTTTGGTGGGATGACCACCATGTTTTGAAGACTTAGAGAATAGTGCATATGGTTTGGTAACTGTCTCTAAACTCTTATTTTAGTTTACATGCTTTTACATAGATAATATTTTTAGCATGTTTTGGTTTTGTGCTTCTTATGGTGAATACTTATTTAGATGTAACTTTTTTAAAACTTGTGTATATACTTGTACAAGTGATGAGCAACACTTGATTTTTATATGTTTATACTTCATTGCCTATTTCTATTCATTACATGTACATGTATAACCTAGTTTTGATGATTATTTCATTTACACTTGTTTTCTCTATTTTTTTTATATATTTTGCTTCATGTATATGTTATTCTTGTCTAAAACTAATAAATATATATGTATGCCCTTAAGTCACTTGCCTTCTTATAAAATTACATTATGGACTCATTTGTATTTGGGATATGTATGTATATTATTAGTTTTGATAGAACATACATATACCTTGAAGTTTGTTTTTAATGAAAAATAAATTTTTATGATTTTCATGTTTTTGATAAAAGAAGTTCATGTTTGTCTTGAGCCTCATTGATTATTTTCATGAAAATGCTATTCACATGACTCTTTTACACTCACACTTCATTTGTTTACTCATGACATTGTTTTTATGAAAATCTTTGAGCTTTATAGATGTCGAGTGTCAACTCTTGTGTTTTTAGTATGCTTCATGGGATATATGACTTATTTTCATGTTTGAAGGATTTTTACTTAGTTTTTTTTCAAAAATTACTTTACACTAGTTATTTATGCTTCATTTGGTAGTATTTTCAATCAACAATTATTTTCAAATTTTATTTTTGAAAACTTCTACCCTATAAGGGCGGATGGATGGGCGACCATGCCTTGCATGCTCAAATTGAAAATCTTTTAAATATGTGCATGAATAGAGGGGTAGGTATGAGTTATACACATGTTCTTCATGAAATTTTATCTTTGTATACTCAATTTGTTTCTATATATGTATGCCTCTAAATCTCAAATAAATATCAATTTCAATTTGTATTTTCTTACATACATATATGTTTTGATTGTGCTTAATTTACAATATCCTTACATGTTTAAAGCACAACTTATGTTTATGCTAAACTT
Source organism: Agave tequilana (assembly GCA_038442645.1). NCBI lineage: Eukaryota > Viridiplantae > Streptophyta > Magnoliopsida > Asparagales > Asparagaceae > Agave > Agave tequilana. The sequence goes on from JAVJIF010030225.1 coordinate 114,596, forward strand.
GCCTTAATTTCAAATGTAAATTGGTATCTTCATATGCTTATGCATTATTTTCAATTAGTATTTCAATTGATGTCAAAATATACTTCATATTTTACCTTTTAATTGGTATCAAAAATTTACAATGTTTCAACTTTCAATTGACTTTTTATTTGGTATCAAAATTTACTTATACTTCAATTGGTATTAAAATTTATAATATACTTCAATTGGTATCAATATATTTCAATTTCAATTGATATCAAAAATCTACTATTGGTATCTTAAAATTTTGTTTATTTACAAGTGGTACCAAAATTTTGTTTTAAGAAATTTCAAAGTTTTGCTTTAAGCATTATCAAAATTTTTTTTAAAATATTTTGATATGTATTGCCTATATACAAGGGGAGCTTAATATCTCTTCTATATATAGATTCATGTTGAGTGTATCTTATATTAAAGAGCTTGACTTCTCTTCTTTATGTGGTACACGTGTGTAGGGAGAGCTTAATATCTCCGCTTATGCATTGTATATTATGCTTTATGTGAGTTAGGGTCTTATCATCCCTTCTTCATGTAATGTATGTATGCAGGGGGAGCTAACTTCACGTCTCTCTTCTTCATGAATGTATATCGCATATATATTTTTATTGTTTGATTTGTTTTCGCCCCTTTGTTGATGAATTGACAAAAAAAAAAAGGGGGAGAAGGATTTTGAGAGTTTATATATGCATGTTTATTTTTCTTGCTTATACATATATGTTTTGTTTATGCAAAAAGGGGAGAAGAATTTGAGTTTATGCATGTTTATCTCCTTGTGTATTCATACATGTTTGTTTAATTTAAGAGCTGTCATTGTATATCTATTTGTTTATTGCTATGCATGAGTTAAGGGGGATCTTCTATGAAGCTTAACTTTAATCCATGCATATCTAACTCCATGAGTTTTGTCATCATCAAAAAGAGGAGATTGTTGGCCCAAAGGCCCATCGCTCTAGTATTGATGATGATTAACTCATGTACTTATAGTACTAATGATCTTGTGTTTAATTAGTCTCAGATATTTGATCAAGATCTTAGTAGGTGTTTAGCTTCAATAAAGGATTCAAAGTCAAGTTTTGGAGCTAGCACGTGTTGATTCAAAAGCTTGCGCATCAAGATCGCATAAAGTACATAAGAGGAGTCTAGCTCATTGGATCAAGGTTTGGACCAAGTCAAGAAGAAAAAGATTTTCAAGAGAAAATTTTCAAGAACACTTGTATCAGGTTTTGTAAGTGACAAGATTTTGTTTTAGATAAAATGTAAAGGATAAATTAGTTGGTGGATTTCTCAAGTACTTATACACACACACAAAATTTATATGTGTTTTAGAAATACCATTTTGGCTTTTAAGCTTCAAAATATACATGTGTTTTATCAAAACTATTTTAGAGCTTATTGTCAATAACATAGATATTTCCTCTCATATGTGCAGTGGATCATATCCATACATACTAAGCTTCAAAAGTGTTTAAAATATCTTGTTTTTATATTTGGAGAAGTTTTCAAAAAATCATTTTTCAATTTAGAGATTGTGTTTGAAAAATACAGATTTTTGTTTAAGCCAAAATTTCTATATCACAAAAATACTTCAAAATATTTGTTATATGTTTTGATTTTTAATCAAACATGTTCGTATATCAAAGTATATCAATTAACTTATTTTTGTAGAATTTATGAGAATTTATAGGATTTTATTAAAGGTAAAAAGACCATGTTTTTATCCCTAAAAAGATGAGACCAGGCTTTCTGCCATTGACCGGACGGTCGACCGAGACAGAAGTTAGTCGACCGGTCCAGTCGATTGATGTGCACAAACGTGCAGAGCCAATTTGGCTGGAGGGCCGGTCGACCGACTCGGTCGACTGCCAGAGAGCTCTGCTCTGTGGATCTGGCCCCAGTCGACTGGGCGGTCGATTGACAGAGAGCTCTGCTCTCTGTATCCAGGCCTCGGTCGACCAGGCGGTCGATCGATGGCACAACGGTCAGAAATCCAACCGTTAGCCGGTCGACCGACAGTTGGTCGTTCGACCGGGTGGTCGACCGACAGCAGCGTCAGCTGCTGATTTGGCCTCCAACGGTCATATTTTGGTAGCCTATAAAATGGGGTTCCCTTGGACTATTTTCAATAAGATTTTTAGAGAGTTTTTGAGCTAGTTTTTCTAGCTTTCTAAATGTTTAGCTCCACTTGTTTTAGAGCTAAAACTTCCATATCAAAAGGAGAGTTTTCAAGAGTGTTTTGTAAAAGAGATTCTTGAGTTTTTCACCACAAATCTATTCTAGTTTTTCTCACACGTACTTAAGCTTTCCATTACTATATCAATCCTATCGGAGAGTTGTCGTGAGAGTGTTTTTAGGTGATCAAAGTGTTTAAGTCACCAAGTGTATTACCTTATAATTGAGGAGAGGAACTTGCGGGTTCGTGTTGTTTCGAGCTCTTGTAGGAACTCGGTGCGGAGGTGCAGCCTCGGCAAGCTAGTGTGCTTGCGTGTGTTATTTTTGCAGGAACAAGAGAGGGACTAGTGAGTCCAAGGAGTTCTAGTGTAAACTCGTTGTAGGTGTTGTGGCACCGAGTGATCTGGTTTAAAGTGAAAATCCTTTATAGTGTTGAAGGCGGGGACGTAGAGCAAGGGTGCTCGAACCTCAAAACAAATCTCCCGTGTTTACGATTGCTCTCTCTATCTTTTACTTGTGATTATATCTTGCACATTTACATTGCTATTATCTTTATATGCTTGTTATATCTTGTGCCTTATTGTTATATGCTTGGGATTGTTTGCTCACACTTGTATCCAACAAAGAGAGCCATAGCGGCATCTCAACTCTTATCTAGAGGAATCTTGAGGAGATAGTCCAGAGTCTTTCATCGAGAATTCGGTTACACTCTTATATTATACCTTGTGTGTTTAGCATAATAGTTTTTAATTTGCTTAAATAGTTTTTTTTCCGCATTAATTCATCATTAGATTAGCTAGTCACCTATTCACCCCCTCTAGGTGATCTACAGATTCTCCCAGTTGCTGACCAGAATGGCGCAGTGAAATCATGAATCTCCAGTAGACCGTTTAGAGTCCTTTTCTTCCGGGCCTCCTGCTCGTCTCTTGAGCTTTCCTTTCATTTCTCGTGAGAATCTTTTGTATTGTTCATATTTATAAATCTCTTTTTATTCTCACAATTGCGCCATTAGGTGATGTAATATTCTTGTAATATTGTGTCACATCCTATGATAATTTTGTAATTATACCCTATATTGAAATGTATAATGCACCATGAAGTAGAAACATAAAACATGTACAAAAATAGAAAAAAATAAGTGTAAATATAAGAATCATCAAAACTTGGTTATACATGTACATCTAATGAGTACAAATGAGTAATAAAGTACAAACACATGATAATCAAGTGTAGTTCACTAATTTTACAGGTATAAATATAAGTTTTAATAAAAACTTACATCCAAATAAGTAATCAAAATATGAAGCACAAAAATATAAACAAGTATGATCATTAGGGTAAATGCATGTGCTACTAGAACTAAGATATACACAATAGTTAAACATAAATGAGAACACAAAAATATGAATCCATATGAACATTGGTGTTTCTTAAGGACTATCTTTGTATATCACAAGTTTGATAGACATTGCATTTAAACATAATGAGCATGAAAACCAATAATGCTAAAATATCAATATTAATGTATAAATAAAAATAAGGAGTTAGAGATAGTTATCAAAACCAATAGAATTAGTCTCTAGGTCTCCAAAACATGATGGTTCTCCTACCTAAACATTCCTTGAAAGTGATGTATCCATAGATACGATCTTTGAGTTTGAAGCGCATCCACCATCAAGGCATCACTATTCTCACGTCTTGTGAGAGCCCACACCTACAACAAATGAAATAGAGGTAGATTTTGGTACCCATATTTTTTTGGGTCCATGGGGTTAGCATCTTTTCTAACCTAAATAAATTTATTTACAAAATTTGAATTATATATTCTATCATATCAAAATTTTGCAAGGTGGCCTGTACGTCCACAATGTGTACAAGTGTACAATGTGTGTGAGCATGATGAGAATGTGTATACTGTGAATGGTATGCATGCATAGGTGGAGCATGTTTCTTGCGAAACATGGATTCCAATCTTTTATGATTCATAGCACATTAGCTCAAAATGGATCCCAAACAATCTATTCTTTTCTTCAATACACAAATATCATTTTTAATGATTGAAGAAAAAGTGAAGCATGCGACATTTTTATCACTAGTAGATGGAGCAATAGAAACATGACAAACATGAGAGAATAAATCATTTTTCAAAGAAATATTTTCCTTTGAAACTAATTCCAATTCTTTTGAAATTAAAACAATTTTGTTTATCAAAGAATTATTTATTTTTAAAACAAAATCTAGTTTTGAAGACAAAATCTCGTTCTTCTTCAAAACAACATCAAAATCATTTTTATTTTTAAAAAATTTATTTTCTTTTAAAGCAAGATCAAGTTGAACTTTTAATGAGTCTCTCTGATTTGAAATCTCAACTCTTTCTTGCAAAAGAAAATCAAGTTTTAAAAATAAATTTTTTTCTTTTAATCCAAAACTCTTGCTTTTAAAGTTTTATACTTTGAAAGCAAGTTTTCACAAAACATGAAAAGTTTTTCATTTAAAGCATGTGCATCTATAGCATTATTATCACATGAAGAACTAACACTATCATCTAGTTGAATGTCCGAAATTATCTCAAGGAAGTAATTCTCTTGGACCATGAAGTAAGCTTGATCAGACTCATCTGCACTAGATTCCTTCTACAAAACATGTGTCATTTGTTCCTTGGGAGAAGTCAATGTGTTCTACACTGCAAACGCGAAATCACAATAATAAATCAAAGAAAGATAATTTTTGCTAAGTGTGTACCTGAGTGCCTCTAAGGCTTATGTATTGGCTGGTTGCCCAAAGGCCCATCACTCTAGTTTTGATGATGATTAACTCATATAGTTATAGTACAAATGATCTTGTGTTTATATAGTTTCAGATATTTGATCAAGATCTTAGTAGATGCTTAGCTTCAACAAAGGAGTTTTAGAGCTAACGTGTGTAGATTCAAGAGCTCGCGCATCAAGATCGCATCAGCACTCAGTTGGAGTCATGCTCTTTGGATCGTGTTTGGATCGAGTCGACTTAGAGAAGGAGTTCTACAAGAAGACTTCAGTTTGTATTTAGTTTAGTTATATTTAGATCTTGTTTAAAGATAGATAGTGTTGATATGCTTAAGTTCACACACACACGCAGGTTTCAATATATTTGGTTTTCAATTTAACCAGTTTTGTATTTCTAATTCAAATTTATGGTTTTCATGAATAGATAGAATCAAAATAAGTTTACATAGTTTAATGTATATTAGATTTCTTCTATATACATTTCTGCTTCATTTATTTAGAAAAACATATTTTGATGATTCTATTTCATGTGTTTGGAGTTTTGTAATTAACAAAACTTATTTTTGGATTTTATGTCAAAAACATGGATATATCATAAATATGTGTATTGAATTCTATCCATACACAATATGCTTAAAAAGAATTTTGTTTTTGTATTTATACCAGTTTGGGAAAAATCAGATTTCCATTTCAAAGTTTTATTTTAGAAAATACATTTTTTTTTAAGGTCAAATATTTTATATCACAAAAATAGTTCAAATGTTCATAATATGTGTTGAATTTTAGTCACACATATTTGCTCTTCAAACATTTATAAGAACTGATTTTTGTTGAATTAATGTGATTTTATGGGATTTTATTGAAGATAAAAAGACTAAGTTTCTTAACCTGAAATCTCAACCAGACCATGCTGGCGGTCGACCGAATGGTCGATCAAACTAGTGGTCGGTCGATCGGATCGGTCGACCGATGTGCACACAGACGTGCACAAGGACCAGCCTAGAAGGCCGGTTGACCGGGCGGTCGATCGACTGAAACTACTCAAGTCTCAAGTAGCTCCGGTCGACCGAGCGGTCGACCGACAGGCTTGGCTTGACCGATCGGGCGGTCGACCGGAGGCACAACGGTCAGAAATATGACCGCTGGTCGGTCGACCAGAGTGTCATTTTTGACCTTTCCTGGCTGCCAACGAGCAGATTTTTGAGAGACTATAAATATGCCTTCTCTTGGGCTATTTTCAATAAGAATTTTAAGATCAAATTTTTCCATCTATACAAGTGTTTTAGCAACAAGTTTTTAAAGATTTTTTGTGCCAAAAAGATTTATCTTTTATTTGTTTTTAAGGGTTGAAAAAATTAAGGAAAAATAGAGACTTTGAGATTTTGGTTTTGATCTTCATTTCTATCTCTATCTAGTATTTTTCTTTTGTGATTTGATTTCTAAACTTCTTTTTTTCTCACACTTGAGCTATCATCTCTATCCTATCTATAGGATCTTATTTTTGTGGAAATATCATTTGTGGTCTATTATGATCACACAGAATTGTTTGTGGTCTTTGAGATCATCAAGTTGTATTATTTTCCTTATTTTGGCTTTTGTGCCTATCCCTCTAAGTGTAGATGTGATTGTGCTTTGGGTTTGTGTCTGTCCCTCTGTGTGAAGGCGGGAACGTAGAGCAGTGGCTCAAACCTCAAAACATAACTCGGTGTTTGTGATTGATCCACTATCCCTAAACTCTATCTCTTTTATATCTTGCATTGCTCTATATTGTTCATATCTCATACATACGTGGTGTTGTCGGTGTGCCCATAGTTGTGTTGGACCTAAAGAGCTTCTTATAAAACCTCAACTCTTATTTAAAGGAATCTTGAGGAGATAGTCCAGAGCCCTTCACCGGGAATTCGGCTAAACTATTTGGTTACACATAATGTGTTGCAATTAGTTTTTAATTCTGCATCATTTGCATTAGATTAGCTAATACACCTATTCACCCCCTAGGTGTATTTTCAATTGGTATCAGAGCTTACGCTCCTGGTATTAGGTTTAACCACCTAGGAGTGAGATCTTGGATAGCTAATCAAGATTTGTATTTCCACACATATAGTCGATACACTAATGGATTATCTTACCCTTCCCATGTTTGATGTTTCTAAAATCGATATATGAAAGCTTAGGATGACTGCTTATTTAAATGCCCTAGGTTTGCATGTCTATCTTGCCACTACCAAGAAAACCTATTTTGGTAATGCCAAGTACATTGAGACTAATGCACAAGCCTTAGATGCATTAAAACATTCTCTTAGCAAGAAATATTTATTAATGGTTTCTCATTGTGATTCCGCTTTTGCAGTGTGGAACACATTAACCTCTCCCAAACTACAAACGACAAATAATGTGGAGAAGGAGTCTAGTGGAGATGAGTCTGACCAAGCTTGCACGTGGTCCAAGGGAATGACTTCCTTGAGTTAAACTCGGATACTCAACTAGATGATAGTGCTAGTTCTTCAGGTGATGATAATATGAATGCTGATGCCTTAAATGAAGAACTATCTATATTTTGTAAAAACTTGCTAAAAAAGTATAAACTTTTGAAAAAGAAAAGTTTTGAATTAAAAGAAGAAAATAAAAATTTGTTTTCAAAATTTGATTTGGTTTTATAAGAGAGAGATAAGATTTCAAGTGAAAGGGACTCCTTGAAATCCCAACTTGACCTTGCCCTAAATAAAAACAAATTTTTAAAGAATAAAATTAATTATGATGAGATTTTGAAGAATAATGAGCTTTTTTCTTTAAAACTCGATTTGTTTTAAAAGAGAACAATTCTTTAAAAAATAAAATTGCTTTAATTTCAGAAGAATTGGAATCTATTTCAAATGAAAATAAATCTTTGAAAAATGATTTGTCTTCTCATATTTGTCATGTTCCTATTGCCTCTTCTTCTATTGATAAACATGTTGCTTGCTCCACATCTTCTTCAATTATTGAAAGTGATATATGTGCTTTGAAGAAAAGTGTAGATTGTTTGGGCTCCACTTTGAGCAATGTGTTGTGGATCACAAGAAATTAGAATCCATGTTTCGCAAGAAACATGCACCACATATACATGCACACAAACTACGGCACACATATGATTTTATGTATGCTCATGTGTACACTTGTACACATTGTGGACATAAGGGCCACCTTGCAAAATTTGTTATGATAGAATAAATGATTCAAATTTTACAAATAAATTTGTTTGGGCTAGGAAATGTTCTAACCTCCATGGACCCAAGAAGGTATGAGTATCAAAATTTACCCCTATTGTATTTGATGTAGGTGTGGGCTCTCTCATGACGTGAGATGTATTGGTGCCTTGATGGTGGATGTATTTGAGCTTGATTGACACTACATTGGATGCATCACCTTCAACGATATTTGGTGGGAGGACCACCATGGTTTGGAGACCGAGAGATTAGTCCTATTGATTTTGGTAACTATCTCTAACTCCTTATTTTAGTTACATGTTCTCATTGATTAATTTGTTAGCATGTTTTGGTTTTCATTCTCATTATGTTAAATGCAATGTCAATTAGACTTATGATACACATATGTAGTATTTGAGATACACCCATTTTCATATGGATTTACATCTTTTATGTTCTCACTATAGTTTAACTATTGTGTATATCCTAGTTCTAAAATATGTGCATTTACCCTAATGATCATATTGATTTATGTTTTCTGTTATGCTTCATGTTTTGATTACTTGTTTAGATGTAGTTATCATCAAAACTCGTGTTTAAACTTGTACAACTAGTGAGCCACATTTGATTATTATATGTTTGTGCATTATTGCTCATTTGTAGTCACTATATTTACTTGTATAGCCTAATTTTGATGATTCTTACATTTTTACTTGTATTCCCTATTTTTGTACATGTTTTCATAAAAATATGTTTAGCTTCATGTATATGTTAATTTTGTATAAAACTATTAGATATACATGTCTATTCTAGAGTAACTTGCTTTTCATGCAAAATTCTATTATAGACTCACTTGTGTTTGGGATATGTATGTATACTTCTAGTTTAGACAAAATAACATATGCCTTGAAGTTTGTATTATTTGATGACAATTAAATTTATATATTTTTCATGTTATAAAGGAATTTCATTGAGCTTTATTGCCTATCTCTATGATTATGTTGATTACATGATTCTTGTACACTCACATTATTTGTGTTTACTCATGACTTTGTTTTATGAGTACATTTTTGAGCTTTTTAGATCTTGAGTAACAATTTTCGTATACTTAGCATTACTTCATAGGATATGATTTGGGATCATGATTTTGAAGGATTTTTAACTAGTTTTTCAAAAATTACTTTAAAATAGTTATTTGTTCTTCAATTGGTAGTGATTTTCAAGTATGTTAAAATATTTCAAATTATATTTTTGAAAATCCCTATCTTCTAATGGCGGATGGATGGGCGACCATGCCTTGTATGCTCTTATTGAATATCCTTTTAAACATGTGCATGAAAAGGATGGTAGGTATGAGTTATACATATGATCTTCATGAAATTTTATTTTTATATACTCATATATGTTTTCTAGATATGTATCCTTTAAATTTTAAATAGTATCAAATTCAATTGGTATTTCCATTTTCATACATATATATATCATTTGATTGTGCTTGTTTTACAATATATTTCAATTGGTATAAAAAATTCTTAAGTATGAGATATACATGATTTTTAAAATGAAAATTCATTTTGTATACTCATGATTTTTCTTGCTAAGCTTAATTTAGTCCTAAATGTCAATTATTTTTCAGTCGGTATCTTATACAAGCTTATGTATTGTTTTTATTAGTATTTCATTAAAGGGGGAGAAAAATTCGTGGTTTTTTCTTTCAATCAGTTTTATTTTCAATTGGCATCTTACTCCACTCTTTATGATGAAAAATACTTTGTTTTGGTATATGCTAACATTTTTAATATTGATTTCAATAATCTTAAATTGGTATTATTCTCAATTTGGTATTCTTATTGCAAAATGATTTGTGTTTACCCAAAAATTGATTTTTGCTTTCATTTGGTATAAAAAATTTACAATATATTTTAATTGGTATCAAAAACATATAAAGTTTCATTTTCAATTGGTATCATAAATCTTCTATTTGTATCTCAAAATTTGTACCAACTTGTGTTTTGTAAACTACAATTTGATTTTATTGATATCAAAATTTATTTTGTTCACTTCAAGAAAATTCAAAATTTTCTTTTAAAAGTGATTTCAATATGTTTTGATATGTATTGCCTACATGCAAGAGGAGCTTCACATATTCTCTATATATGAATTCATGTTGATTGTATCTCACATTGAGGAGCTTGACCTCTCTTCTTTATGTAATACACGTGTGTAGGAAGAGTTTAACATCTCCACTTATACATTATATATTTTGCTTTATGTGAGTTAGGGTCCAGTCATCTCTTCTTCATGTAATACATGTATGCAGAGAGAGGGAGTTCACTTTACGTCTCTCTTCTTCATGAATGTATATTTCATATATATCTTTATTACTTATTTTTCCTTCGCTTCTTTGCTGATGAATTGACAAAAAGGGGGAGGAGAATTTAGAGAGTTTATATATGCATGTTTAATATTTCTATTTATGTATATATGTTTTGTATAGTTTATGTACTTCATTGAATATCTTTATGTTTATTGCTATGCATGAGTTAAGGGGGAGCTTCATGAAGCTTATCTTTAATCCATACATATATAACTCCATGAGTTTTCTGATCATCAAAAAGGGGAGATTGTTGACCCAAAGGCCCATCACTTTAATTTTGATGATGATTAACTCATGTAGTTATAGTACTAATGATCTTGTATTTATATAGTTCAGATATTTGATCAAGATCTTAGTAGGTCCTTAGCTTCAACAAAGGAGTTTTGGAGCTAACATGTGTAGATTCAAGAGCTCGCGCGTCAAGATCGCATCTAACACTCGGTTGGAATCAAGCTCTTTGGATTGTGTTTGGATCGAGTCGACTTGGAGAAGGAGTTCTACAAGACTTCGGTTTGTTTTTAGTTTAGTTGTGTTTAGATCTTGTGTAAAGATAGATAGTGTTGATATGCTTAAGTTCACACACACACACACATACACACAAAAAAGTTTCAATATGTTTGGTTTTTAGTTTAACCGATTTTGGATTTCAAGTTCAAATATATAGTTTTCATGAATAGATAGAATCAAAACAAGTTTACATGGTTTAATGTATATTAGATTTCTTCTATATACATCTATGCTTCATTTATTTAGAAAAACCTATTTTGATGATTCTATTTCATGTGTTTGGAGTTTAAATTAACAAAACTTACTTTTGGATTTTATGTAAAAAACATAGATATATCATAAACATGTGTATTGGATTCTATCCATACACAATATGCTTAAAAGAGTTTTAAATATCTTATTTTTGTATTTATACAAGTTTGGGAAAAATCAGATTTCCATTTCAAAGTTTGGTTTTCAGAAAATACGATTTTTGTTTAAGCTCAAATATTTTACATCACAAAAATAGTTTAAATGTTTATAGTATGTGTTGAATTTTAGTCGCACGCATTTGCATTTTAAATATTTATAAGAACTGATTTTTGTTGAATTAATATGATTTTATGGGATTTTATTGAAGATAAAAAGACCAAGTTTCTTAACCTGTAATCTCAGCCAGACCATGCTGGCGATAGACCGGACGGTCGATCAAACCAGTCGACCGATGTGCACGCAGGCGTGCACAAGGACCAGCCTAGAAGGTCGGTCGACCGAGTGATCGACCGACTGAAACTACACAAGTCTCGGGTAGCGTCGGTCAACCGAGCGGTCGACCGACAGGCTTGGCCTAGTCGACCGGGCTGTCGACTGGAGGCACAACGGTCAGAAATATGACCGTTGGTCGGTCGACCGGAGGGTCATTTCTGACTTTTCCTGGCTGCCAACGGGTAGGTTTTTGAGAGGTTATAAATATGCCTTCTCTTGGGCTATTTTCAATAAGGATTTTGAGAGCAAATTTTCTCATCTATACAAGTGTTTTAGCAGCAAGTTTTTATGCCAAAAAGATTTATCTTTTATTTGTTTTCAAGGGTTGAAAAAATTAAGGAAAAATAGAGTCTTTGGGAATTTGGTTTTGATCTTCATATCTATCTCTATCTAGTATTTTTCTCAAGTATTTTTCTTTGTGATTTGATTTCCAAACTCTTTGTTTTCTCATACTTGAGCTATCATCTCTATCCTATCTATAGGATCTTGTTTTTGTGGGAAATATAGTTGTGGTCTATTGTGATCACCCAGAGTTGCTTGTGGTCTTTGAGATCATCAAGTTGTATTTTTTCCTTGTTTTCGCTTTGTGCCTATCCCTCTAAGTGTAGAGGGGATTGTGCCTTGAGTTTGTGGCTATCCCTCTTTGTGCAAAGGTGATTGTGATTGTTGTTTAGCTTAGTGCCTTATCCCTCTTGTGTAGAGGTGTTTATTGTTTTGGCTTTGTGCCTTGCCTCTTGTGTAGAGGTGATTGTGTTGAGAGAGGAGTTGTATACTCCAATTTTGTAATTACCAAATCCTAGGTGGAGGTTCCCTGTGTGGACACATAGTGAAAATCCTTCTGTGTGAAGGCGGGGATATAGAGCAGTGGCTCGAACCTCGAAACATATCTCGGTGTTTGTGATTGATCCAATATCTCTAAACTCTATCTCTCTTATATCTTACATTGCTTTATATTGTTCATATCTCATACATGCTTGGTATTGTTTGTGCGCCCATACTTGTGTTGAACCTAGAGAGCTTCATATAGCACCTCAACTCTTATTTAGAGGAATCTTGAGGAGATAGTCCAGAGCCCTTCACCGGGAATTCGGCTACATTCTTTGGTTACACATAATGTGTTGCAATTAGTTTTTAATTCTGCATCATTTGTATTAGATTAGCTAATACACCTATTCACCCCCCTCTAGGTGTATTTTCATTAGCCTCTAGGTGTTTGCCATTATCAATATATGATTTATTTGCAGTGGCAAGGTAAACATGCAATCCTAGGACGTTGAGGTATGCATTCATCTTAAATTTTCAAATGTCGATGTTGGAAAATCATACATGGGAGGGGTAAGGAAATCCATAAGTGTATAAATTATATGTTTGCAAAAGCAAATCCAGATTAGCAATCCATAGATCACACTCCTAGGTGGTTAAACTGAATATCAGGAGTGCTAGCTTTGATACCAATTGTAGGTACACCTAGAGGGGTGAATAGGTGTGTACAAACTAATTTAGGACAAATGATGCAGAATTTAAAAACTAATTGCTAATACACTATGTGTAACCAAGAGTGAGTCTGAGTTTTCCATGAAGGGCTCTGGAACTACTCCTCTAGATTCCTCTAGACTAAGAGTTGAGGTGCTATTAGAAGCTCTCTTGGTTCAACACAAGTGTAGGCACACAAAAAATACCAAGCATGTATATGATATGAGCAATGTAAAGCAATGAAAGATATAAAGAGAGATTGTAATATCCCTAGTCAGTAAATTGTATTTTTATTTTTCTAAAGTATTTATTTTGATTTACAGATTATTATTTTTAATCAACTTAATTTATTACTTTCTTTCTTGTGATTTTTTTATTATTAAATATGAAAATTATTTTTAAGATAGCAAATGGCACTTTAGCTTTAAATATTATTACTCATACTAATTATCAATATTTTTAGTTACTTATTACTATTATTTCTATTATTATCCTTATTATTAATTGCTATTATTATTACATTAAGATTATTATTATTTCTTATTTAGATTATTAGAGATATTATTATTATGGTTATTGTTATTGTTAATTAATATTATTATTATTTTCTTGGTAGTAATTATTATTATTAGATATTTTTATAGTTTGTATTTATTTATTATTATTTATTGTATTCTTCTTTCCCTTGGTTCCAACCCTATAAGCCCTTTACCTTATAACTCATGCCCCAAACCCATATCCAATAGGCAATTTCCTCAACTTCAACCCGAACCCAATTAGACCCAACCCTCAACCCATTAGCATACCCATAACCCTTTATCCATACCTATTATCTCAATCCATACCCTATATCTCTTGATGATCCTAGACCCTTTACCCTAAATCAAAATCTTAACAAATCAAATTCAATCCTATTTCAAAACCATAATCTCAACAAATACTATATCAAATCCTATATCTTAGCAAATCCTAATTAACCAAATCATATCTTAACTAAACCCCAAAATATCTCTTCTGTTTATCCCCCGCATTCCTTCATTCAGCTTTTAGTTCTAGTCTCAATGTTGCTGCCCTCAAAAGATCGAACGCAGTGGTCGCGGTGGGCCCACCTCCGGTCCCAATCCGATGTCGAAGGTGTTAGTATACAAGCCCAAGTCATATGAGGTTCTCGTCTCTGACGCCGCCAGGTCCTTGGTCTACGCCCTTGACAAGGGGAAGGGCCGTCTCGAGATCGACTTCCTGTGAGTGAATCCCTCTGTTTTTGTCTCGATTCTTGAAACCCCCATTTCAATTTGGCATCTGGGTTTTGATTCTTTTTAATTAGTTAATTTGGGACTTTAAAAGGTATTCCTTTTCTTTAACAGTGTGTTTTCTCTGGGTTTAGATTTATCACTTTCTTTTTTTTTATCCGCTGCGGTATCGGACATGACATTGCTTCACCATACAAGTGTTTGTGCTTCATAGATTGCCTGATCTGTAACTGCATGGACGGATATATGATCATAATTGACTCGATATTTTATGAATCAATTGTGTCTTATGGGACCTCCTCTATCAGACAATTATGGTTGACTTTTACCTACAAAAGAATGGGGTTTCATCAAGTTCTTGGCACTGCTCCTTTTAAAAAAAAAAACAAAGAAAAGAAAAAAAAAACTGAATATGTTTTGTCATTTTTCTTTATGATTGATTCTCATCCTGTCACATAAGTTTAGTTTGCAACTCATGGTGGTTCATTATCTGCTCATTACCCTTTATTCTATAAAAATTTACCCATTATTTTTTTTAGCATTTTTTGTTTTGTAAAGTCTAATAATTTCTTCTTTTGATACCTTGTTTACTCCTTTTGGGGATTATTCTACCCTGAAAACTGTAAACAGGCCAAGCCACGTCTTCCCTTGTATGTGGCACTCTCTCTCTCTCTCTCTCTCTCTCTCTCTCTCTCTCTCTCTCTCTCTCCCCCCCATATATTTCATGTGTATGAGTGAGTTTCATTAATGTGCATGCAAAATTTTATATATGTGTGTATCATGTGATGTGTGTGGGCGTTTATATAAATGTGCATGCATGAGTATTTTGGGTATGTCTATTAGGTGTGAGTCATGTATGTATTAAGGACTAAATTTTCATGTATCTATTAGGTGGGAATCAATTGTTTTTTTTTCCCCTAAAAATTTTCATGTCAAATTACTTGGATACGACACTGCAGAAATCATTCTATAAATTCCTTGCAGTTAAGTATTCTTTTACTGATGTGTTTACGCATATGGGAACTTGATAGCATTTGGTTTTCATTATGGGAGTTGACAAATAATTGCCATGTATTTTAATTTAGTTTTTTTTTATCCTCCTTATAATTACAGAAAGTATAAGTGGTCTTGTGCATATCAACGGAAGCAGAAACCACAATACACTTATTCTAGGGTGACATGAACATGATCAACAACGAAACACTAGACAAATTGCTCTCCTCCTCTATGCATTGTGAATTAGAAAATTTGTGGACTCCATAAGAACTAGGTACTCCCTAAGGTCGTACTGCCTGTGTTAACCGTCTATTTTGGATTTCTCCATTCAGGTACTCCTTATTTCACATTTTCATGATAGTTGCTTGAATTTCTTGACGTAGATACATTCAAACTGGTATAACCTATTTTATTATCATCCATACATGAACTAGTGAATTCATTCCCCAATATAACTATACGATGTTTTTAATAGCCTTTAGCTAAAGCTCTAACCTGAGATTAAAGAAGATCAAAGAAATCCTTTAAAGAAAAATAGAAGCATTAGGAGCCATAGGTTTGATCATCTGTCAAGAGCCATCTATAATCAATAAAATGGATCCTTTTCCTCCTCCCCCTTTGGGTCAAGCTATTTCAATTCCATCAAACAACATTTTGGTTCCAAAACAGCGTTTCATTTGAGTATTCTTTGTTTTCTCATTTAGTATTTTAATATTGTTTCACGTGAGCGTTTTATCCGGTCTATTTCTATAAATATCATTTTGCATCTTAATCGTTGTTCAAACTTCATCATGGTTCATACTTGTTAGTTAATTGTCCACGTCTACATATATTAAATACAAATAAATTGCCTTGTGAATATTTTTATATCTCTTTTCATAAACCTTGCATAATATTATTGATCCTGAATATCATGATACCACTTAAGTGACTTGACTGAGTATACATGACACTTACTTGATAAACATATTGTTCATATTACTGAAAGTTACTGAGAAAGTATCGTTAGACCGTAACGCTCGTTACAGCTCTATTCATCGTATACACGGTTACTGTTACTGTTCACTGTTACTGATATTGTTCACCGTATATACGATTACTGACTGTTACTGTACTGTTATCGTTACTGTCACCGCATCGTCCCAGTGTTATAAGTAACATGAGTATTGATCGTTTTTACTAAATTAAATAATAAAGTAATTGAACAACTTACACCGGGATTGGGGAAATTGATGGAGGAGACAGCGTCTGTATTTGGGTGGACCTAGGATACAGGTTGCGCAGCCGACTGAGGGTTCCACTGCAGGGTTCCTGGGGGATGACTGACATCCCATCTGTACTATTACTGTTCCACTGTTTTCACAGTGAGATTACTGTTACTGTTACTGTTACTGAGTACCTAGCGGTACGGCCTGGTTCAGCGTCAGGAAACTGAGGCCGTGGTCCCGGGTATGTACGGGACCCACCTAAAACATGGACAATGTCTCCAACCAATCAATTTCAATAACATAGGACCCTGATTGACACGTGTAGTAGGCGTAGTATGGGATTCGCCTATTACAGGTGGCAATTGGTGTTCGCTGACATAATAAATGATAATGAACTGTTATAATGTATTGTTACTGACTGTAATCACCTGATTGTACATATAGATAAGCTATGATAGATATATGTTTGTACGCATGACCAGAATTGTATACCAGACTAGTTACATGCTAGGTTGCTCATCTAGACATTAGTTGTTCCCCGTTATCATGACATCAGTTGTTTGTTTGTAGTTGTTTTACTTGTCTTTTATCTGCACACTTATTCATGTTATTGTTATTCAGTGTTTATTTATCATGTTATTTAGTGTTGCAGTTATCTGTTATTATTTTGTGCACACTGTTTACATGCACGAGCAGTTCTCTTTACACACACACTCACCAGGTCGCTTTCTGACGACCCTGCATTTGCACATCCAGATATTGGACACTTGTGCAGGTGATCGTTGAGACTGTACGCCTTGCGAGAAGCTGGACTCTCTCCCTGTTGATTCTGGTATTCTCGCATTTCTTCATTCTTGCTATTATTCTTTGATTCTTATATATCACACTTGGCTTCTATTCTATTCCTTATTTCATTTCAGATCATGTGTAGCCTTTATATATATTATTGCAGTGATCAATTGATTATTATGGTTGGATTTATAGCTTGTTCAGGTTACTTTAGGCTTAGCGTGTATACGTGGGGTATTTTCCTCGCGTATATACGTCGCCGACTCTCGTTGCGACTCTGTTTCTACGTATTTTGGGAAGCGGGGCGTGACAGAGTTAGAGTTGAGAGATAGCGGATTAATGCAAACACTAAGATATGTTTTGAGATTCGAGTCACTGCTCTACGTCCCCTCCTTCACACAGATGGATTTCACTATGTCCACATCAGACCTTCCATTAAGGGACCTCCACTGAGAAATTACAACTCAATACTGGGAGTACACAACTTCTCTCTTTCAACACAAATACCTCTACACAAGAGAGAAAGCATAAAGCCAAAGCAAAGAAAAAGTTACAATCTTGGTGATCCAATGATCACAAACTCTCTTGATGATCTCAAAAGATTACAAACAATTTTTCTCACAATACAAAGATCCTAAAGATAGATTTGAGATGATAGCTCAAGTATGTGAGAAAAAAGTATTTGAAAACAAAACAACAAAGAAAATACTTGAGAAAAACTTCTTGATAGATATATAAATAAAGAACAAAATAGAATTCCCAAAGACTTGATTTTCTTTGATTTTTCAAAACTTTGAAAACAAATAAAGATAGCGAATTTTGGCATAAAAACTCTTTTGAGAACTTTGTTAAAAATACTTGAGACGGTGAAAAAAATTGCTCTAAAAAATCTTTGAAGAAACAGGCCAAGGGAACCCATATATATAGGATTCCCAAAATATAGCCGTTAGGGGTCCAGAACAGGCCCAGAATGGCCTGTCGGTCGACTGGCCAACGGTCAGATTTTTGACCTTTTGGGTTGTCGATCGACCGGCCGGTCGACTGCCCCAAGGCAAACTGTCTGTCAGTCAATCGTCTGGTCGACCGAGACCAGAACCAGAGAGTGAACTCTCTGGTCGGTAGACCGATCGGTTGACCGGGGCCAGATCTAGAGAGCAAGCTCTCTGAATATGTCGACCGTTTGATCGGGGCCAGATCCTATTTTGACCGTGCGGTCGATCGACCCAACGGCCAGAGCCTTGTGCACATCTTGTGTATACCAATCGACCACTCGATCAATCGAGATCTGATTCGGTCAACCGGTCGGTCGATCGCCAGTGGTCTCAGGCTGAGTTTCAGGGTTTGAAAACTTAGTCTTTTAAATACACATAAAATTTCATAAAATCCAAAAAAATAAGTTCATGTAAGCACTTGAAATACAAATATGTTTGATCAAAGATCAACCCATATTACAAACAATTTGAACTATTTTTGATGCATTAGAAATTAAGCTTGAGACAAAAAAAAATTATATTTTCAAAACTCGTTTTATTTTTGTCTTCAAGAGCTTTTGAGAAGACTTCAAAATGAAAAACTATTTTCCAAAAACTTGTTCAAGTACAAAATAAGATATTGAAACACATTTGAAGTATAGTGTATATGAATAGAATCCAATATACATATAAAGAGATATATCTAGGTTTTTGACATTAAATCCAAAACTAAGTTTTGTTAAAAACAAAACTAGAAACACATGAACTAGAATCATCAAAATAAGTTTTCCTACAATATGAAACAATAATGTATATGGATGAAATTCAATACACATTTAAACATGTAAAACTTCTTTTGATTCTATCTATTCATGAAAAAGAGGAATATATTCTTCAAAATCTAAAACAGTTAAACCGAAATCAAAACTATTGAACTTGTGTATGTGTGTACTTGAGTATATCAAAACTAAGCTATCCTTATACAAGATCTAAACAAAAACTAAATAAACCGAAGTCTTCTTGTAGATCTTTATCTTGAAGCCGACTCGATCCAAACATGTTCCAAAGGAGCTAGATACGATCATTGCGATGTGAGCTTTTGAATCAATACTTATTTGCTTTAACACTTAACTGTGAATCTCTTGTTGAAGTCAAATATCTATTAAGATCTTGATCTATAACTGAACTATATAAACATAAGATCATTAGTAAACTAACATTCATAAGTTAGTCATCATCAAAACTAAGGTCAGGGGCATCTGGGCCAACAACAGGAAGTTTAGCCATTACTCCGATCTTCGCCTTGTCAACTTCAATCGCCCTTTTTGAAATTTCATAGCTGAGGACAATCTCTTGTCTTACCATGAAGTGACATTTTTCCCAGTTTAGAGTTAGATTCTTCTCCTTACATCTCTGAAGAACCAACTCTAGGTGATGAAGGCACTAATCAAAAGAATCTCCATAAATGGAGAAATCATCCATGAAGACCTCTAAAAATCGTTCTACCATAACGGAAAAGAGACTTAGCATGCACCGTTGGAATATAGTCGAAGCATTGCATAATTCAAAGGGCATATGTCTGTAGGCGAAAGTTCTAAATGGGCATGTAAATGTCATCTTTTCTTGATGCTCTAAAGCGATAGGGATCTGATTATATCCTGAGTACCCATCTAAGAAGCAGTAGTACTCATGGCCAGCCAAACGTTTCAACATTTGATTGATGAATGGCAAGGGAAAGTCATCTTTACGAGTGGCAGCATTCAATTTTCGATAATCGATGCAAACACAATTTTT
The DNA here is from genome assembly GCA_038442645.1 of Agave tequilana. Taxonomy (NCBI): domain Eukaryota; kingdom Viridiplantae; phylum Streptophyta; class Magnoliopsida; order Asparagales; family Asparagaceae; genus Agave; species Agave tequilana. The sequence goes on from JAVJIF010030225.1 coordinate 134,845, forward strand.
TTTGGTAATCATGTTTGCACTAATTCCTAATTTTCGTTCTCTACCACTATAAAGCCAGCTTTCTTAGGGACAGCGTGGACAGAGCTTACCCATTGGCTATCAGAGATGGGATAAATGATCTGTAAGATCTATAAACAAGGCAACACAAATACTAAAGAGGGGTGAATAGTATTTATAAACTTTTAATAACAAAAAGTAAACTACTTGTAGGAAAGTAAATGAACAGAATAAATCTCAGAAATTTCAAAAACAAACAAGAGAGATTTTATCCTGATTAGGTCCTTGTGACCTACGTCCTGTCCCCAACCAACCTGCTTGATATTTTTCTTATCTAATTTTGATACACCCCAAAATCAACCCTTGTATACTATTTGACAAAACACCCTTCGTCAAATCTGTACAACTCTGCTTTTAATATAGCCTATAAGCCTTGAAATTTGTACATGATTGTGAACAAGAAAACTTATAGGACTCTTAGAATTCTTCACAAGAAAATTAGAATTGTATGAAGAACAAAAAGTAGAGAATAGTTTTCTGAAAAACAGAACTTTTGAATAGAGTTTTGGATAGAAAATTAATGATTTGACTTGGTGAATTCATCCAAGGACAACATCCCTATTTATAGGTGAAATCAATGGTCAGTTAGGAAAGTTATCAACTTAAATTTGAAAATCAAAACGTTAGAGAATACACCAGAATATAAAAAACTGAATAACAGTCAGAAACTGAACATAGTTGACTAGGATATGAGATTAATCGACTAGTATAAGAAATTTTGCCTTTAGTCGACTATATTAATCTGACACAGATTGATAGGTCTCTGGAAACTAAAACTAGTCAACTATATAAAAAGATTAGTCGACTAATTTTGATTACAGTTAAAAAACAGAGAATAGATACTTTTCTGTGAAGATACTTAGTCGACTATATAATATAGGAAGTCGACTATAGGATATGTTTGTTGATTATAGAGGGACTATAAGATTATTTTGTGTGTGTGATCAAGACTTTTAACAGTCATCTAAAAATACACAAAAATAGTAAATATTCTTGTATAATCTTGAGCTACCACAACTCAGTACTAGCTCTTTAGATTGAACTCCAATGTACCTACATTACAATTATTATCATGAAAATCTATCATCATCAAAATGGAAGTTCCAACATGATCTTATTGTTCAAAAGTTTGAGAATTTCCATTTTCATGGCGTCTTGCATAATAGGGTTAAGCCTACACTATGGGTCCCTTTTGAGAGTCGCGTCATTGTTCAAATGTATATGGTGTTGCATAATTACAGAACTTATTCCCTTAATGTCACCCATGGTCCATCCAATTGCTTCCTTTTCTTTTCTCAAAATAGATACCAAGCTTTCTTCCTATTCCCTAGTCAAATGGGATGCAATTATGACCAGAGGAGTATCGTTTTCACCTAAGTATGCATATTTAACATGTTTCGGTAAAGCTTTCAACTCTAAGGAAGGGACGATCTCATTGGAGGGGTTTGAAAATTCAGTTTCAGGAGTTGACATAATGGGGTTCGAGGCTCAATCCATAACAGAATCAAAGATTTCATCCAGATTAAAATCTTCCAACTCAAATTCATTTTCGAGCTTTTCAGCTCGCTTGTCAAGTTTTCAATGTAGTTAACCTCGAAAGTTTGATCTTCCAAATCCTTAGGTTGCTTTCCTAAGTTGAAAATATTAACCTCCTTTGTCATGTCTCCAAATATCAATCTCATGGATTCATTCCTGCAATTTATTATTGCACTGGAAGTGGCAAGGAATGGTCGTCCTAAAATTACAAAAGTCTGAGCTTTAGAGTTTGACACGGGTTGGGTTTCAAGTACAATAAAGTCAACTGGGTAGATGAAATGATTTCCCCTTGGAAACTTTCACGGATCGGTCAGTGATTAGTTTCTAATTTTGCATAATTTTTATCACATTCTCATATTTATTTTATGTAAAATTCTGCTTATAAAACCTAGCTTGCTTGATCCTAGGTCCACGTTGTGTAAATGAAGAAGAAGATCCTAAATCACCATTTAATGGGTGATTAAAGGCCTACCAAGTAGCCATTGATTTTAGGGAGGTGATTTTGTCAGCCCAGGGCATCAAATCACGAATCTAGGAGATCAAGTGGACAGGGGACAGACTGGGCGAAGCCAGGCGCGCGCCGCCCTGGCAGGGCCGCGTTTCTGCGGCCCTATGGGCATGTGCGCGCCAACCTTTGGGCCAGGGGTCGTCCCCCTGGCCCTCTTTCCCTTGATTCCTATAAATACACCCAGGGGCTTCAATTGGGAGATATCCAGAGAATAGAGTTGTATTTGTTACTTTGTTGTAGTTGTTGCTTCTTTCTTCTTCTAGTTTTAGTTTTAGCCATTAGAGTGAAAGAGAGAGAGTGTGTGTAAGTATTGTATTTGAAGGTGACAAGCTAATACAAGTAACTACTTCTCTTTCTTCTTTCATTTACTTGTCTTTGCCATTTACTTTTACTTCCTTGTTGTAATGTAACTTCCTTCCTCTTCACTTCTTTTCTTTTGCTTTCTTGAGGTGTAACTCCCTTTCTCTTTACCCCTTTTCTTTTATTGTTTCCTTTACTACCATGTCTAACTAACTCTTCCATAGCATGGCTAACTAACTACTAACCTACTAATCTCTAACAACTTGCTTGATAAACCCAAATGAGTCAATAGTGTCAACTAAGCCTTGTGCAAACGAGAGATATGACATCTTAAAACGAGGGTTTTGACTCTAACTTACCTACAAGTTATTTACTTTCTTATATTTCATTCTTAATGGTTTTTGATGATCTATGGGTTGTCTACTTTACTTGTTGTTGTACGTTAGAGATTTTTCTTTTTAACTTTGTCGATACCATTAGTGCACTCGTGTCTTCCCTTATTCTCACCTTCTATTAGATCTTGATAAGGAATGTCCGAGTTTTTACCGTGTAAAGCTAAGTTATAGGAAGAACCTTCACTCGATTTCCACATGAATGGTTCCTATGCATAAGGGTTATGCTTGCCTATGATCCATCGTGATGCAATATCGTCATGAAATTAGAGATTAGTGGGAGCACTTAGTAGGAAGTTAGCCATGCGCCTTTACCATTAAGAAAAATTCACTTTTAAAAACCAACAAACCAATTCAAAACTATTCTTCAAACAAACTTGTTTTCATTTTCCAATTCTTTATTTGAAATAAAGAACCTTCTCTTTTCTTGAACAAAGAAGCCGCATCAAGCTTTCATCGCTCTTCCATCGCTCTCCCTCCTTGTGGATACGACCCGTAGAGCCACTTTGCTACTATGGAAGAATCGCAAAAGCAGTAACATCGATCCACATTCCTTCACTTATTTTTGTGCTTGCTTTTACCGATCAAATTTTGGTGCTGTTGCCGGGGAGGGAGCAGCTTTATTGTTCAATACTAAAAAATTTTCTTTGTTCTTGTGTGTAGGAGAAGTACCAAGAAGCTCACTTTCACAGGAAGCAAAAGTGGTGGCCAAAGACGTTTCACAAGGATTCATTTGCCCTCAGAAAATTCGTTTAAAAGCAAGTTTCTCCGATTGAAGTACTAACGAACTCTTCTGCAAGGTTGCTGAAAGCCGCTCAAAAATTGCTTTCTAAATTTTTTTTTTTTTTAGCTCCTTTGAATGCTTCACCTTATACAGGTGTAATAAACTCAACAAAAACCCACTTGTTGCTTAATTGAAATTTGGATTAAACTAGGCACATGTCTATTTCAATTCATTTCAATTTCTGTTGAAGAGTGCTGGAGAAAAGGTACGTGTGCATTCATATAGAATAGGACTAACATTTTGGAGTGATTTATCGCTTTGAGTGTTACCTTGTTATGAATAAACTGTATACTTGCACAATTGACATTAACGACAAAACCCAAATAAACAAGATAAGGTGGAGATTTCATCACCCTTCTTTAGACAAAAAACCATCTCCAAGTGCACTCACACCATCCCAAGCCTTAACTAAAAACTGATAGACGTTGGCCCTAGGGACATCTCGGACTAATTAAGAGATTAACCGAGGGTGAAAATTGCAAGAATTATACTCCTGCAAAATCGGTGTCTAAGGAAAGTGGATTGAGAGGCAAAGCCTCGAAAGCTCCATGGTTTGGCATAATTAGGCCCGTGGCTAACGCCCGGATACCTCCCCCCGAGCTTTGCCCTTTCCTGACTGATTAGCTTGTAGTCAAATTCCTGCAACAACCTCCCCCGGAGAATCGACCAGTTAGGAGTCGTCTAGGTCCAGGTACCTTAGACTAAGGCTTGGTGGTTGTTTTTCTTTCTTTTATTTATTTTTTACTCTTTTCGATTGTTTATTTGTTTTTACGTTGTTTGTGGTGTGCTACATGCAAGAGTGGGTGAGAGATCCTGCAACTTTCAGATTAACCAGAAACATTTCTCTACTCTTGTATCCAAAACCAGTGATGGCGTCACTTCAGGACAGATTTTACCCGATCAGAACCTCATTACCATCTTGTATAAAACTGCCTGAGGCAAATGGAATAACTTTGAATTAAAGCATCAATTCATCAACGCTCTCCCAAAGTTTCATGGTTTAGAATATAAGAACGCATACTTCTTTGTTAGGGAATTTGAAGAAGTGTGCCTCATGATGCGTATCCCCCAGCTAGGAGACGATGCCATTAGATTACGTTTCATTCCCTTCTCCTTAAAGGACCTAGCGAAGAAATGGTTGTACAGTTTGGCGGTAGATTCTGTCACGACGTGGGATGATTTTGTCAAGGCCTTCTTGAAGAAATTCTACCCAATCCATAAAACTGCCCTCATTAGAAAGAATATCATCCAATTCAGACAAGAATCGAGCGAACCATTTTGGAGATACTTTGAGTGATTTAAAGATCTCCTAACTCAGTGCTCTCATCATGGTGTGGAGAAATGGCGTCAGTGTCAGATTCTCTACAATGGCTTAGATTATCAAACGAAAACTCTTTTAGAAATCATGCGTCAGGGAGGGCTCTTGCAAAAGGATAAGAACCAGGGTTGGGATTTATTTAAGTATTTAGCTGAGAAAATCTTGTAATAGGAGCCAGCCTCAGAAAAATCAAGGAATTCACAATTTATAGCTTCAAGAGGAGGGCTTCTATCTCTAGAATTATCCATAGCTGCAAAAACTAAAATTGCAACCCTAATGAGGAGAATAAAGGCTCTAGAGACAAAAGAGCCAGCCAATGTCAACCAAATCAACCCACCACCAATTCACAATCCAGGTTGTTCATACTGTCAGGCACCAAACCATGTCTTTGAAGAGTGCCCTATTTTTCATGCCCAGTAAGTGCCACCAGAACACCTGAACACGACTTACTCACGGCCGCCGCACAATCCCTACTCGCAAACATACAATTCAGGTTGGAGGAATCACCTCAATTTCTCCTGGGCCCAGAACAATCCTCCTAGGCCTAATTTCTCCAATAAAAATACCATCCCAGTCCTCTAGCAAATTTTCCCAGTCTAGCTCCATCTTCCTCCTCTCAAAGTTTACCTATGGAAAAGAAATTCAGCAAATTGGAGGAGAGCATGGAAGCTTTTATGAAGTCCCAAACCGTTTTTATGCAAAACCAGGGACAAATGCTAAACAACCATTCACAGGCTATATCGAGATTGGAATGCAGATGAGCCAATTAGCTAGCTCCCTAAGTGAAAGACCAAAGGGTACTTTACCTAGTCAGCTGCTAGTTAACCCAAAAACCTCCAATTAAGCATATGAAATTCAGAATCCATCAATCAACCAGTGCATTGTTGTTTACACACTTCAACCTGAAAAGAAGATAGATAACTAGGTCTACCAACAGAAAAGTCTAGGCCATCCTGATCCTACTCTAGCCTCCACCTCTGCTAGTTCCTCCCAGACTGCTCCTCAAACATCTGACGAGGACAAAGCTGTTGAACAAATTCATAAACCTGTAGCACCCTTTCCAATAGGCTTAGGAACAACAATAAGAATATGCACATGGAGAAGATGCTAAAGATGTTCAACCAGTTCAAATTGAATGTGCCTCTTCTTAACGCTATCCAACAAGTCCCAGTTTATGCAAAATTTCTTAAGGATATGTGTACCAAGAAAAGAAAGACAAATATGCCCAAGAAAGTGTTCTTGGCAACCAATATAAGTGAAATTCTGTCTGGTCCCATTCTGGTGAAATACAAGGATCCCGGATGTCCCACAGCAAACTGAATTGTGACTTGGATTGGACGCAGTTCTCCCAACATGAGTTGATGATACACAGAGAGGAGAAGCAAGTTAATGCTCGCTCCCAGGTCAAGGAGTGCTAGACTAATCTCTGTTTGTCTTATTGTGCAAGTAATTGTGGGGCATCTGAGGTCCTTGTACTTGACCGGGATAGGACTAAACAGGAGTGATATTAGTCGCTAAAAGCACTTTCTTCAACACATTTGTCTTCCTCTTCTATGTGCACATATCCTTGAGAAATTTAGCATAGGTAGGGACTTGCTGGATAGCATTTAGAAGAGGAACATTCAACTTAACCTGGTTGAACATTTCTAGGATTTTCTCCATGTGCATACTCTTGTTATTATTCCCAAGCCTATTTGGGAATGGTGTTATATGCTTATGGGCTTTCTCAGATGTGTTATCCTCGTCTAACTCATGTGACTCGGGCTAGCAGATGGAGAATCAGAAGTAGAATTGGATGGGGTTGGAGTTGTTGGCTGTGAAACTTGGTTATCCACCTTTTTTCCAGACCTGAGTGTGTGGACAACATTACACTAGTCAATTTGAGCTTCAAAAATCTAATTAGAGTTCTATGGGTTAGCTAGTGGTTGACTAGGCAAAGTATCCTTAGGTCTCTCACTCAGGAAACTAGCTTGCTGACTTATTTGAACTTCCAGTCGAGAAGCTTGTGCGTGATTGTTCAGCATTTGTTCAGTGTTTTGCATGAAGGTGGTGTGGGTCTTCAAAAAGTTCTCCATACTTTTCTCAAGTTCACTGAGTTTTCTTTTGGTGAGTTGGTTTTGAAAAGAGGTGGAGGATGCTTGGTTGGGAAGAAAATGCTGCTGATGGTGCTGGTGATGATCATTATTGGAAAAGTTAGGTCTCACGGAATTATTTTGGCTTTAGGAGAAGTTTGGATGACTTCTCCATGCAGGATTGTACGTTTCCGAGTAGGGGTTATTTTGTGGCCTTGTGTAGGCCGCATTCAGATGTTTTGGTGGTACTTGGTGAGCTTAGAATACTAGGCACTCTTCAAAAATATGATTTGGTGCTTGGCAGCATGTGCAAGCAGGATTGTGAATTTGTGGTGGGTTAATTTGATTGGCAATGGTTGGCTCTTTGGTCTCTAATACTTCAATTCTTCTCAGAGCGTGGCAATTTTTGCTTTTACAGTAACAGAAGATTATGTAGACAAGAGCCCACCCTTAGAAGCTATAGATTGTGAGTTTCTAGGTTTTTTGGGGCTTAGCTCCCACTAGATGATTTTCTCGGCTAGATCTTCAAAACGGTCCCATCCCTGATTTTCATCTTTCTGCAAGAATCCCTTAATAGGTAGACTTCTCTCTCCCATTTTAAATAATCACAGTGTACAGTTGATCATTTGCAGCACTTAAGGGTCGATCCACAGGGAAGGTGTTTCTAAATGATCCTAACAAAAGTTAGGCGAATTGGTTGAAAAAATTGAGAAGTTTGTGTGAACTAGTGTGTCAAAGAGAAGGATCATGCACGGTAGAATCCGCTAGACTATTGTTCATGTGATGGGAGTTGTCTCTCAATTAAAAGATTACAGAATAATAATTTCCAGTTTCAAATGGCATAAAATCGTAGAACTGTAGTCCTAAGCACAAGATATTAAATTTAATCACATATTCCATCAAAGTACTATAATAAAATTAAAGCAACAAATAAGAAAAACTATAAAGATGGAATATCGACTATTCAAATATTTCTTGTCAAATTTCTAAATATCTAGCAAATAATTCCATTGATTAAAAATCAATTAATATGTTTTTCATATTTTATTTGAGAGATTTAAAAGTCCACCACAATCCAGTAGCCTAAGTTCATCACCCTCGGCTCATTAAAATTTATTTACTTACCCAAATTAAATTTAATCATCATGTGATTTAACAAATGAATTATTAATTAATTAAAAACTAAATTATTAATTAAATGAATGATCTAAATAATTACTCCAAACAAATATATCTAAAATTGTATTAATCAATAAAGTACTAACCTGAATTCTGTGGTGGAACAACGCTGACGGAAGCCTTTAAATGTCTCTAGAGCACCTAGGACAGCACTTGCACTGGTAGCAGTACCTCAGGGTGCGCGTAGCAGCACCAGGGAAGGCGCTTATGACACCGCTTGGGAAGGCACAAGTGCCTTTAATGAGGCGCCTAAGGAGGAAGGCGCAAGCATCTTTAGTAAGGGGCCTAGGGAGAAAGGCAAGGCGCCTTAAAGCTGGCGCCTTTGTGCTCCTGAGAGAAAGGCAAGGCGCGTTGGGGCGCGTTCTGGGAAGGGGCAGCTCTTTGGGTGCTGTGGACAAGGTGCTGGAAAAGATGATGCAGACGCAGAACAATTCGCAGAGAGGAAGAAAAAAATCTCACAATAGTTAATGCAAAATGGAAGAAAAAATGCAGCCGTCAAAATAATTCTAAATTGAGAAAAAAATGCTCCCCCTGTCCCAACCCTAGCCTCTACATCGATATTTATAGCCTAAGGGTTTGGTTGTTTTACAGAAAAGTCCACAGCAATTATTTAATTACACAGAAAAGTTATTAATATCAAATTACATTCAAGCCCCTGAATTTTACAAAATTGCATTTTCGCCCCAACTGGCTTCAAACTTCTCCAAATTGACTGTAGATTTCTTTGATGTCCACTTTAAGCATGGTAGAACAATATCAGCAGTGCCAAGCATTCTTTTTCGCCTTCAATTTCTTATTGCACATTTAACAGTCTCTGAAGTACGCTTTTGTGGTATAATCTTCTTCCGATAGCTTAATTTGTGAAACACTATTAAAAATATTCGAGTAGCATTATTTATAAATAAATAATAGATGAATACGGACATGAAAAATGTGACAATATTGTTCTCATCAAATACCACCACATCTATCTTTTGCTAGTGCTCGAGCAAAACAAATAAAAAGAACAAATAAAAACAAACAACTAGAAAAACTAAACCATACTAACTACTTTCATAGGAATCACAGTTGTACTTAGCACGTGTAACAAACCGTCTCGTCTCGTGAGGATTTTTAGTGGATTACACCACAAAATCCATAAAAGAATGTGATTGAGGAATAAACAAAAGTAAAATAAGAATAATCAAAAATCAAGAAAAAAATAAAAAAATAAAAAAAATTATCTACTCAAGTTAACAAATTAGCAAGATCACAAGTTTTTAAGATTTTCTTTTTCAAGTAAAACCCCAATTCAAGAAATCATATCGGCTATAAAATAAAGTCTCAAATATAAAACTTTAAACCACCTTGATCTTATACACCCCATGATCGTGATATAGTTCTCAAGTTTGAGAATATTTAACTACAATTTTCATACTTATTTTTATGATAACAAATTTTTAAGACTTTTTAACTATATTTCGCGTAGATACCGAGACTTCCTGAGGCCAAGGCACCTAGCTAATTAACAATCAAAATTGTAATATTTTTATGGTGTCTTGTCTCATTTGGCTTTCTCAGCTACTCATGTAGCGAACTTTTGGCCAATGCCACTAAACCAGATGGACTTAGGGTGATTAGTGTCAAAATACTCTTATGGACTTAATTACTCAAGCAATTGAGACCACAAGACAAGACTTGTTAATAATATTTTACTATATAATAAGTATATATATATATTTTTTAAGTTCTAGTTGTAATCAATATACAAGCCTATGAACTAATAGTATCAGTGTCAATTGGTACATAATCTCTTAGACTAAGTTTAGATGGTATGTCCATTCTAGATTTAAATCTTTATTTTAAGACTTTATGACTCTTACATATTGATCTTACCTTTAAAATCTACTCATGAATACTAAATCACTCACATATTAGCTAGCCATCTGTAAGAAATTTTCCCATATATATAAAATTTTTCAAAGAATATAATTTTTTAAGAAAATAAAGACTTTTTTAAAGAAAATGAAGACTTTTTTTAAAGAGAATAAAGACTCTAAAATAAAATGAAGATAAAGTAATAAAGTTAAAACACTAAAAATCAAAAAGACTCCTAAAAGAAAAGAAACATGTGAATCTCTCCCCCCTCCCCACACACACACACACATAAACTGTGCCATGTCTTTATGCGTACAAATGGTTACAGAGATAGAAGATGCACTCATAAACTATGCACGATCATAATAATAAGACTATACATGCATAAAAGAATAATGATAAGTTTATAATATTATGCTAGAATTGTAGATAACTCACAGTACACCAAGAGAAATACCGCCATAGAAGCAACTGAAAGATGGCACCCTGTGTGTGCATTCCTACTGATCCTGTAACACTTAAAGATAACTTGACACCAAAGTTAGAGAAAGGGAAAAATAAAAGACTCTACACACTATACTGACTCCCTAAAGTTATGAAAAATTCTAGAACAAGTGGCTAAAGATGATGCAGGCTATAGTGAAAATATACATGCCTTCACATGAGCTGCCCTAATTAGCAGTTGGAGGTTCCTAGTCAGATTCACTGTTCGGGGTTGGTAGCAGGAAACTCAATGCTCTTTCTAACTCATCTCTGCTTTCCGTATGTGATAGCAGTGCAAGGTTTTGCAACCCCACAAAATTCTCATGCCAATACACATGTGGATAGAGCCTATATTGCCAATTATGAATACCCAGATGAAATCGGTGTCGGTAGCAATTAGCTGCATAATTTCATTAACATATTCATTTACCGACTCTCCTTCATCAAAATCAAATTCCAAAAATAGCGAGTTGTAGTTCAGAAAACCATTCTTGTTGTCCCATAGTCCATGGTCCATATCTGGGTATGCTATATTATTAACTCTCCACTTGCTTTGTTAGTGTCTAAAACATAGAATCAATATGTTAGTTTCTTTTTAAGTATACAAATATACAGATACAATATATGAACTTCTCCTCCAGCGTATTGAGGGTCATGAAGACTCATAACCTCCTCGTTATTGCTCGCAGGCATTTTCAAAAATGGCTTTAAATGTTATCCATTAACTTTGAACACTGTACAATTTTTTGGATCTTCTACCTCCATTGCTCCATGAGGAGACACCACATGCACCACAAATGGTCCCATCCATCTGGATCTTAATTTACCAGAAAACAAATGCAGCCTAGAATCATATAATAGGACTTTCTGACTTGTGTGAATGACTTTCGCAAAATTGCTTTGTCATGGAACACCTTTGTCTTTTCCTTATAGATTCTGGAGTTCTCGTATGCTTCATTATCGATTTCTTCCAACTCGTTGAGTTGAAACTTTCTATGTTCTCCTGTCATGTCAAGGTCAACATTGAGCTGTTTTATAGCCCACATAGCTCTATGCTCCAATTCTACAGGTAAATAGAATGCTTTCCCAAAAATAAACAGATACGGAGACATTTCAAGATTGGTTTTAAATGTAGTTCGGCATGCTCATAAGGCATCTACTAATTTTAATGACCAATCTTTGTGATTCAGATTTACTATTTTCTCCAGAATCTTCTTGATTTGCCTGTTGCTCACTTCCACTTGACCACTCATTTGTGGGTGATAAGGAGTTGATAGTTTATAGGTAATCGAGTATTTCCTCATTAGAGCCTTAAAAGAATGGTCATAGAAGTGGATGCCATTATTGCTGATAATTGCATGTGGTGCATCAAATTGAGAAAAAGTATTCTCCTTTAAGAATTTGACAACAACCTTGTTGTCATTAGTCTTGCTTGTCACAGCTTCCACCCATTTGGACATATAATCGACAGCAACTAGTATGTAGAGATTTCCAAATGATTTTAGGAATGGTCCCATGAAATCAATGTCTCACACATCAAATATTTCGAATGTTAATATTGATTGCAGTGGCATCATGTTCCTTTTTGTGATCCTACCCACATGTTGATAGCGAGTGCAGCATTTGCATAACTCGTGGGTGCCTTTAAAGAGGGTGGGCCAATAAAAACCACATTGTATGACCTTTTCTATAGTCTTCTTTGCTCCGAAGTGTCCCCCACAAGCTTGGTCATAACAGAATGACAAGATGCTCTTATGTTCTTTTTCAGGGACACCTCCTAAAGATCTATTCAGGATAGTACTTTCACAGATAAGAATCATCCCAATATAAGTACTTCAATTGAGAGTGAAACTTATATTTGTATGTTCTTAACCATTCTTCAGGTGTTTTACTGGTCACAAGAAAGTTGACAATATCAGCGAACCATGGCTCTCTTATCATGGCAAACAATTATTTGTCAGAAAAGTGTTCGTTTATGGGTACATTAGATGATGGAGCGTTTGGCAGATGAGACATGTGATCGGCTACTAAATTATCGGTCCCCTTTTTATCTCTTATTTGAAGGTCAAATTCTTGAAGTAGAAATATCCATCTAATCAATCTTGTCTTCGCATCTTTCTCTGCCAACAAATATTTCAGCGCAGCATGGTCAGTGTAAATAGTGATCTGTAAGCCAATCAGGTAGGATCTAAACTTTTCATACGTGCAGACCATAGTTAAGAATCCTTTCTTGGTTGTGGAGTAGTTGAGCAGCGCGTTGTTTAGTGTCCTACTGGCGTAATAAATCACGTGAGATTGCTTGTCAATCCGCTGCCCTAAGACTGCACCAATCGCGTAATCAACGCGTCATCTATTAGCTCGAAGGGTTGGCTCCAATCCGGCGCATGAATTATAAGGGCTGAGATTAGCTCCTTCTTTAAGATCTCAAATGCCTCAAGGCATTCTGGGGTGAATACGAATGGGACGTCCTTGGCGAGAATGTTGGTTAATGGTCGAGCAATTTTCCTAAAATTTTGTATGAATTGCCGATAAAACCAGCGTGCCTTAGAAATGATCTGGTGTTCTTAACTAATCTAAGAGGTTGGAGATGAGCTATCAAATTCACTTTTTCTTTGTCCACCTCAATCCCTTTCTTGGCGATTACATGACCTAAAACATTGCCTTGTTAGACCATAAAGTGGCACTTCTCCCAATTCAAAGTCAAATTCTTTTCTCTACATCGAGCGAGAACCAGACTGAGATGATGAAGGCATTCTAAGAAGGAATCTCCAAAGATGGAAAAATCATCCATGAACACCTCGAGAAATCTTTCCATCATGTTGGAAAAAATATTGAGCATACATCGTTGGAATGTTGCGGGTGCATTGCACAACCCAAAGGGCATGCGTCTGTATACAAATATTCCAAACGGACATGTGAATGTGATTTTCTCCTGATCCTCAGAGCTATCAGAATATGACTATAGCTAGAGTATCCATCAAGAAAGCAATAATACTCATGTCCGGCTAAGCGTTCCAACATCTGGTCAATGAATGGCAAAGGAAAATGGTCCTTTCCAATTTCCGCATTGAGCTTCCTGTAATCGATACGCATTCGCCATCCTGCTTGGATTTGCGTAGGTGCAAGCTTATCATCATCATTCTTGACCACCATGATTCCCAACTTTTTCAGCACCACTTGCACAGCACTTACCCATGAACTGTCAGAGATTAGATAAATGATCCCATTGTCGAGGCATTTCAAAATGTCTTTTCTTATTGCCTCCTTTATCACAGGATTCATTCTACATTGAGGGTCCCTTCGTGGTTTGGTATTTTCAGTTAGGTGGATCTAATGCTAGATAATTGTTGGACTTGTCCCTTTTATATCAGCCATTGTCCATGTCATGTCCCGCTTCCCAAAATATGGAGTACGAATACATAACGATGGCCAGCAGATACTCAAAAAGAGTGAAATCTCTTCCATGAGTACCTTAGGCTATCAGCAATGAGCAGGATAGCACACATATATACATATACAACCAAGCATAGGGATAAAAGCATATATGGGGTCGTTTGTTTCGCGTAAAACTCCGTAATTCGTAAATGACTTACTACCCAGTTACAACTACGGCGTTTGTTTGGAACGTAATTCGTAAAAGACTTATGTAACTCAACTAACACTCACTTGCAACCCAGTTACCACTCACTTACAGTCCAGTTACAGTTAATTTTGTGGTCATACAAATTTGTATTATTTTTTTATATTAATATTAAAAAAATTTAATATTTAACTTTTTAATATTTATTTACAGTATTAAAACTTTTAAAATCACCAAATAGTTAATTTTGTGGTCAACTTTTTCACTTACGACTTATACATTACGACAACCAAATACCGTAAAGTACAATACACTTTCCCACTTTACAATTTTATATTACCAACCAAACACCGTAAAATTTACATACATGTAACTCATTTACAATTGTAAAAGATTTTACCAATTACAACTACGAATTACGGCCAGTTACGACAACCAAACAGACCCTATATGAAACACAAAATCATAAACAATATCATCCACCATATCTGAATAAGACAAGTCAAGAAAAGAAACTGAACTCACAAAAGAACAACTGAACCAAAATACGCTTAACAATTAACTCTCTATACCGGCTCTCTAATCTAAATACTGAAAAATAATAATAATGGTTCGTCAGAAGCGGACCAGCAAGAGTACACGAAGAGAAAAGAACAGTAAAAGAGAGAATATGAAAATGCAGTAACAGTACAAGTAGGGCATTGAAATAAGAATTACGATATGTTTGTCAGTATCGAGAACTGAAAGTAATAACAATAATAAGAACAATCAAGATGATAGATCATGTGCAAGGAGACCGTTCATGCATAGTGTGACATATATATAATGAACATGAGATGTTCTAAATGAGTAACCATTGTGTAGTATAATCACAAGATCACAAGAACACGAGATCACAAGATAAAATAACATGTGTTGGCCCAGAGGCCTTCCACTCTAGTTTTGATGATGATTAACTCATGTAGTTTTAGTTTACTAATAATCTTGTGATACTTAGTTTCAGATATTTAATCAAGATATTAGTAGGTGATTAGCTTCAACAAAGATATTTTGGAGCTTTCACATGGTGATTCAAGAGCTCGAGCGTCAAAGTTCATATCTAGCACTCGGTTGGAGTCAAGCTCGGGGAATCGCGTCTGGATCGGGTCGACTTGGAGACGGTGTTCTACAAGAAGGCTTCGGTTTGTTTAGTTTAAGTTTGTTTAGATCTATTGTTAAAGATTATATAGTGTGATATGCTCAAGTTCACAACACACACTTGTTTTATGTTTCATATTTATTGGTTTTGATTTTCGGTTTAACCGATCTTGGTTTTTAAGTCAAAAACATAGATATAATACCTTTCATGTATATTGGATTCTATCCATATACTATATGCTTCAAAGTTGTTTAAATATCATGTTTTTGTATTTACATGTGTTTTGAAAAAACCGAATTTCCATTTCAAAAATACAAGTTTTAGAAAATACAGTTTTTGGTTTAAGGCAAAATTTTCAAGTCACAAAAATGGTTCAAAATATTTGTAACATGGTTTGATTTTTACTCAAACATGTTTGTATTTTAAAGATATGACATGAACTGATTTTTGTGGAATTTATGTGTTTTTATGGGATTTTATAAAAGATAAAAACCCTAGTTTTTAAGTCCCATAATATCTGGCTGGAAGGCTGCCGGTCGACCGTAGCAGTGAGTGGTCGACTGGGCCGGTCGATCGACGTGCACAGAACATGCACGCAGCCTTGCTGGGGAGGCCGGTCGACCTCCAGAGAGCTCTGCTATCTGGAAATGCCTCCGGTCGACCGGATAGAGAGCTCTGCTCTCTGTATCCAGCTCGGTTGACCGGGCGGTCGACCGGGCGGTTGAGCCGTTGCTCTCTGGTCTGGGCACGGTCAACTGCTGGGCCCAATGGTCAAATTTTTGACCGTTGGCCGGTCGACTGGCCGGTTGACCAGAATGGCATTCTGGCCCTTTTCATCTGCCAACGGGCAGATTTCAAATGGGGTTATAAATACCCCCATTTGAGATGGTTTCTAACAAGATTTTGAGAGAGCAAAATTTTCACATATTCAAGTGTTTTAATACAAGTTTTCAAAAGAGTTTTTAAGCCAAAAGGATTCATCTTTATTTGTTTTTTCAAGGGTTGGAAAAATCAAAGAAAAATAGAGATTTAGGATATTTGTTTTGTTCTTCATTCTATATCTATTCTAGTTGTTTTCTCAAGTATTTTCTTTGTTATTTGATTTTCAAACAACTTGATTTCTTACACTTGAGCTTATCTTCTATCCTATCTTTAGGATCTTTGTTTTAGTGAGAAAGATTTGTATTGTGGTTGTTAGACCACCAAGTTGTAAACATTCCATTGATTGTGATATCCTCTGGTGAAAGGTGATTGAGTTGTTATCCCTCAAGTATGAGGTGATAGTGGAAGTGGTGTTTGGCTCCCTCTAGTGAGAGGTGGAGATTGTGTTGGAATCCCTCAAGTGTGAGGTAATTGATATTTGTGTGGCTTTGTGCCTATCCCTCTAAGTGTAGAGGTGATTTGTTTTGTGCCTTGTTGTATTTGAGAGAGGAGTTGTGTACTCCCAATTGTATTTGCCCCAAATCCTCAGTGGATGTTCCCTATGTGGGAAGTCCTGTGTGGACGAGTTAGTAGAAATCCTTCTGTGTGAAGGCGGGGACGTAGAGCTGTATGCTTTTACCTCAAAACATATCCTGTTGTTTGCATTTGATCCACTTTCTCTCTCTCTCTTACACTGTGCATTGCATCTTATTGTCATATCATATACATACTTGTGTTGTTTGTGTGTACCTCACTTGTGTTTAACCACGAGAGCTTCATATAGAACCTCAACTCTTATTCAGAGGAATCAAGAGGAGTTAGTCCAGAGCCTTCACCGGGAATTCGGCTACACTCGTTGGTTATACTAAGTGTGTTGCAATTAAGTTTTTAATTCCGCATCATTTATTATTAGATTAGCCTTACACCTATTCACCCCCCTCTAGGTGTTCTTTCAATTGGTATCAGAGCCTACGCTCCTGATATTAGGTTTAACCACCTAGGAGTGTGATCTTGGTTTAGCTAATATATCATTTGCATTTGCACACTTATATTGTTTATACACACTCATGGACTTCATGACTCCACCTATGTTTGATACTTTCAACATTGTTGTTTGGAAGGCTAGGATGTCTATGTACCTAAAAACCCTAGGCTTGCATGTTTTCCTTACCGCTACCAAGAAATCCTATCTTGATAATAGCAAGCATATAGAGGCCAATGCACAAGCCCTTGAGGCACTTAGAAGCACGCTTAACAAAGAATATCTTTCTGTGATTTCTACTGTGATTCCGCCTTTGCAGTGTGGAACACATTGACCTCCTCCAAGCTTCAAACGCCAACCATTATGGAGGATGAATCTACTGGAAAATCTGAGCAACATTGCTACATGGTCCAAGGGAATGACTCCCTTGAGGTAAACTCGGATGCTCAATTAGATGATGATGATGCTAGTTCTTCTTGTGATGATTTTGTTGATCCTGATGCTTTGAATAAAGAACTATCTATTGTGTATGAAAAATTGCTTGAAAAATATAAAGCTTTGAAAAAGAAAAGTTTGGACTTAACAAAGAAAATAAGAATTTGTATTCAAAACTAGATTTGGTTTTGCAAGAGAAAGTGGAGATTTCTAATGAAAGGGATTTATTGAAATCTGAACTTGACCTTGCTCTAAAAGAAAATGAAATTTTGAAAAATAAAAATGATTATGAAAATGTTTTGAAGAAAAATGAGACTTTATCTTCAAAACTTATTTTTGTTTTAAAAGAAAATGATTCTTTGAAAAACAAAATTATTTCTATTTCAAAGGATTTGGACTTGATGTCTAATGAAAATAAATCTTTGAAAAAGGATTTAGATACACATGTTTGCCATGTTAGTGTACCTTCATCATCTAGCATTCCTATTGCATGCACCCTTCTTTCATGATTAAAAATGATATTTGTATGCTTAAGAAGAGTGTTGATTGTTTGGGCTCCACTTTGAGCCATTGTGCTTTGAACCATACACGTTTGGAATCTATGTTTCGAAAGAAACAAGTTCCATTTACGCATGCACACAAACCATGACATACACATGCTTCCCACGTTCATGCACGCAACACTATGTATGCTCATGTGTATACATGTACACATTGTGGATGTAAGGGCCACCTTGCTAAATTTTGTTATGATAGGATATATGATTATAATTTAGCAAATAAATTTGTTTGGGTTAGGAAAAGTGCTAACCCCTATAGACCCAAAAAAGTATAGGTACCAAATACCACTCCTATTTTATTTGATGTAGGTGTGGGCTCTCACATGACGTGAGAGTGATGGTTCCTTGAGGTGGATACGTTCCGAGCTTAAAGATGACAATTTGGATGCATCACTTTCAAGGGGAGTTTCGTGAAAGGACCACCATGGTTTGGAGATATGGAGAGTTGCTCTCATGGTTTTGGTAACGATCTCTTACTCCTCATTTAGTTTATATGCTTTTCATATCATTGATTTTAGCATGTTTTGATGTTTCTTGATTACTATGATTAAATGCCATGATATTTAGATTAGTGATATACATAATTGTAATTGAGACACCCATGTTTATATAGATTCATATTTAGTGTTCTCACTTTAGTTTAAATAATGTGTATGTCCTAGTTCTAACACATGTGTATTTACCATAATGATCATATGAGTTTTGTTTTGATTTTTATGATTCATGTTTTGACTACATGTTTAGATGTTAGTTTTCATTAAAACTTAGGTATATACTTGTACAACTAGTGAGCCACAAATAGATTATTATATGTTTGTGCTTGAATGCTCATTTGTACCTATTAGATGTACTAGTGTAGTCTAGTTTTGATGATTCATACATTTTGACTTGTATTCCATATTTTTGAAATGTTTTTCATGTTTATTTAAACTTCATGTATATGTCTTTTTGTCTAAATTATTAGTTATGCATATACATCCTTGAGCCACTTGCCTTCATGCATATACTTTTATGGACTCATTATGTTTGGATATGTATGTATACTTTAGTTTGTACAAAACATACATATGTTTGGAAGATTAAATTATTTTGATGATAATTAGATTTTCTTGTTTTTCATATTTTAAGGAATTTCATATTGAGCTTGATTGCCTATGTTCATGATTATGTTCTTCACATAACTCTTATACACTCACTTTACTTAATGTTTTCTCATGATTTTATTTTTCACGAGTATGATTTGTGCCTTATAGATTTTGAGTGTTGTTGATTATGTGATTTTCATATTTTCATGAAATATAATTTTGTTTTATTCCTTACTTGAAGGATTTCATACTAATTTACAAGTTTATCATTAAACTAGTTGTGGTATTCTTCATATGGTAGAGTTTTCAAACGTGTTATATTATTTTCAAACTTATTTTTGAAAACCCCTACCCATCAAGGGCGGTTGGTTAGCCGACCATGCCTTGTATGCTCATATTGAAAATCTATTTAAAATATGTGCATGAAATGGGTGGTAAGAAGTATGAGTTATACACTTGATCTTATTTTGTTTTCAATTGGTATCACTATTGACATTCATTTTGTATTCTCATATATGTTTCTATATATGTATGCTTTAACTTCAAATAGTATCAATTTCGATTGGTATTTAATTTTTTCATACATATATATGTATTTTATTTGTTCTTACTATATCTCTATATATTTGAGCACAAATTTTGGTTATGCTAAGCTTGATTTCTTAAATGACAATTATATTTCAATTGATTATTTTTCAATTGGTATCTTATACAAGCTTATGCATCATTTTGTTTGGTATTTCATAAAGGGGGAGAAAATTCATATTTTACCTTCAATGTGTTTTGTTTACAATTGGTATTATTTTTACTCCCACACTTTATGTTGAAAAATGATTGAAAAATGATTTTGATTTATTTTGGTATCATACGCTCCTAATGAAAATTATTTTCAATTGATGCATATATCATTTTTAATATTGGTATCAAAAATGTTAAATTAATATTATCCTCTATTTGATATCCTTATTACAAAATGAGTTTAGTGTTTAACCAAAAAAAAGGATTGGTTCATGTTTTTCAAATTGATATCAAAAGTGTAAAATACTTTCTATTGGTATCAAAAGTATAAAATATTTTTAATTGGTACATATTTTTAAATCAAGATTACCTATACGTTTATATCTTTCAATTTGGTATCAAATTTTTTTTTGGTATCTTCAACATGTTTAGTTTATTTTCAATTGGTATCATCATTTGGTATCATGATGTTTTTATGTATACCTTTGCACTACATTGATAAATTTTTTCAATTGATATCATAAATTGGTATCATGATGTTTCTTTGTATACCTTCATGCTAAATTGATATATCTTTCAATTGGTATCTTTTATTGTTTTATGTTTGTAACCCTTTGTTGATTTTTTATTTCTGACAAAAAGGGGGAGAACATTTTTTGTTTACTTTAACCTCTTTGTTGATGATTGACAAAAAGGGGGCGAAGTATTTTAATATATATGCATGTTTATTTTATCAAAGTTTATATTATAAACATTTGTTTTATGTTTTGTTGATATTGGTATCAAGAGCATGGATATTAGTATCAAGAATATATTTTGTTATTTTGTTTTGTTGGTATCAAGAGCTTATAAAGAAATTTTTATTGGTATCAAGAGCAATTATTTAAGAACATGTATATTTTAAAATTTGGTATCAAGAGCATGTTTATTTCAGTATTTTCTGCATGTTATGCATGTTCATGTTTAACATTCATTGCATATATTTATAGTTTATTACTATGCATGAGTTAAGGGGGAGCTTCCTTGAAGCTTAACTTTAATCCATGCATATATAACTCCATGAGTTTTGTTATCATCAAAAAGGGGGAGATTGTTGGCCCAGAGGCCTTCCACTCTACTTTTGATGATGATTAACTCATGATGATTATTAGTTATAGTTTACTAATAATCTTGTGATACTTAGTTTCAGATATTTAATCAAGATATTAGTAGGTGATTAGCTTCAACAAAAGTATTTTGGAGCTTTCACATGGTGATTCAAGAGCTCAAGCGTCAAAGTTCATATCTAGCACTCGGTTAGAGTTAAGCTCGGGAATCGCGTTTGGATCGAGTCGACTTGGAGACGGCGTTCTACAAGAAGGCTTCGGCTTGTTTAGTTTAAGTTTGTTTAGATCCATTGTTAAAGATTAGATAGTGTGATATGCTCAAGTTCACAACACACACACTTGTTTTATGTTTCATATTTATTAGTTTTGGTTTTCGGTTTAACCGATCTTGGTTTTTAAGTCAAAAACATAGATATATTACCTTTCATGTATATTGGATTCTATCCATATACTATTGCTTCAAAGTTATTTAAATATCATGTTTTTGTATTTACATGTTTTTTGGAAAAATCGGATTTCCATTTCGAAAATACAAGTTTTAGAAAATACAATTTTTGGTTTAAGGCAAATGTTTCAAGTCACAAAAATGATTCAAAATATTTGTATCATGGTTTGGTTTTTACTCAAACATGTTTGTATTTTAAAGATATAACATAAACTGATTTTTGTGGAATTTATGTGTTTTTATGGGATTTTATAAAAGATAAAAACCCTAGTTTTTAAGTCCCATAATATCTAGCTGGCAGGTTGCCGGTCGACCGGGCCGGTCGACCGTAGAAGTGAGCGGTCAACCGGGCCGGTCGACCGACGTGCACAGGGCGTGCACACAACCTTGCTGGGGAGGCCGGTCGACCGGGTCGGTCGACCGCCAGAGAGCTCTGCTCTCTGGAAATGCCTCCGGTCGACCGGGCGGTCGACCGGAGCTCTGCTCTCTGTATCCAGCTCGGTCGATCGGGCGGTCGACCGGCGAGAGAGCCGTTGCTCTCTGGTTCTGGGCACAGTCACCGAGCGGTCGACCGCTGGGCTCAACGGTCAAATTTTTGACCGTTGGCCGGTCGACCGGCCGGTCGACCTGGCCCTTTTCAGCTGCCAATGGGCAGATTTCAAATGGGGTTATAAATACCCCCATTTGAGATGGTTTTTAACAAGATTTTAAGAGAGCAAAATTTTCATGTATTCAAGTGTTTTAATATAAGTTTTCAAAAGAGTTTTTAAGCCAAAAGGATTCATCTTTATTTGTTTTTTTTTCAAGGGTTGGAAAAATCAAAGAAAAATAGAGATTTGGATATTTGTTTTGTTCTTCATTCTATATCTATTCTAGTTATTTTCTCAAGTATTTTTCTTTATTATTTGATTTCCAAACACCTTGATTTCTCATACTTGAGCATATCTTCTATCCTATCTATAGGATCTTTGTTTTAGTGAGAAAGATTTGGTTTGTGGTTGTTAGACCACCAAGTTGTAAACCTTCCATTGATTGTGATATCCCTCTAGTAAGAGGTGATTGAGTTGTTATCCCTCAAGTGTGAGGTGATAATGGAAGTGGTGTTTGGCTCCCTCTAGTGAGAGGTAGAGATTGTGTTGGAATCTCTCAAATGTGAGGTGATTGATATTTATGTGGCTTTGTGCCTATCCCTCTAAATGTAGAGGTGATTTGTTTTGTGTCTTGCCTCTAGTGAGAGGTTATATTTGAGAGAGGAGTTGTGTACTCCCAACTTTATATGCCCCAAATCCTCAGTGGAGGTTCCCTGTGTGGGAAGTCCTGTGTGGACCAGTTAGTGGAAATCCCTCTGTGTGAAGGCGAGGACGTAGAGCTGTGTGCTTGAACATCGAAACATTTCCTGGTGTTTGAGTTTGATCCACTTTCTCACTCTCTCTCTCTCTTTTACACTGTGCATTACATCTTATTGTCATATCATATACATGCTTGTGTTATTTGTGTGTGCCTCACTTGTGTTTAACCACGAGTGCTTCATATAGCACCTCAACTCTTATTCAGAGGAATCAAGAGGAGTTAGTTCAGAGCCCTTCACCGGGAATTCGGCTACACTCGTTGGTTACACTAACTGTGTTGCAATTAAGTTTTTAATTCCGCATCATTTATCATTATATTAGCCTTACACCTATTCACCCCCCCTCTAGGTGTACTTTCAACATGGTGATCCAAGAACATCATGTAGTCAAGATAATGTATGTCACATGAGTCTCAAGTGTCAGTATCATGAAAATATAAGTCAGGTACTAGATCACTGAAGATAATGAACGATATGATGCAAGTGTATATGTCTTGATGTTTTATTACCCTAACTAATGCATCTATCATGTGCCCCATCCTACAAGATAGCTGTATATCAAATAAGTGATGCGTTAATAGATCTTGATTGCAGGGAGAAACTGTTCACTGTACTTAGATATCATGTAACATGTAATAACAGGTGCGCGCATAAATAACAAAAACACGTGTGGCAAGGTCCTTGGAGGAGCTGTCCTTCCAAGCACACCTCCCCAGATTTTCTCTGCTACAGTCCCCCCCAATAACCCCGGGCTTGATCGATTTTATTAATAAATGCAAGTGCAAGACAATATGTAACTCAGTATAACATGATCTGAAAATCGGTATCAAGAATGTCAATGTCAAATAATGAATATAATGTGTATCAAGATCACATGACAATATAGACAGTGGCAATAACAAATACAAAGTATTACAAGTGATGTCAGATATATGCAAAGTAATGCAGGTGATTCCAGTGTCATATAATGCAAAGGTCATAATAAATTAGTTATGATCATATGTCCATAATACAATGAAATATTCTCGAATAATTTCTCAGAATATAATGGTCCATATCCTTGATATTAAATTCTCAATAATTTCTGAAAATCTAAATAATCAAGATAGCCATTACATTTGATTTATCATTATTCAATTATCCTCGAACAATCCAAGTCATAAAGTTAGTCACAATCAATAAAGGTTTACGTGTCAAGATCTAACACATACAAAAAATTATGTCAATTTTAATTGGATGCATGCATGTACAGGAACGAGATGCAAACACAATATATAAGGCGATGTAACACTATCTAAGATGAAGTCGGTAAGGAATCAATGAATAATAATTAATCGTATAATAGAAACAAGGACTTGCTGGTGATGTAAACATGATCACAAGGCATTAATAATAATCAAAAACATGATGACATAGAGGAAATTATTAACGGACAATTTTAAAATAAAAAGAAAACTCAAGGAGAAGAAATTGTGTACACTTGCCTAATGTGGTTGGAATCTGATTTTTCATAACTGCAACCGGCTCTGGGTAAGATTCGTTGCCTAAGTATTGTGTGAATTAATTAGAGACTTGACATGTTATTTATTCAGCGATAAGTTGAATGAGAATATAATTTTTACTATTTATTATATTTTTGTTGGTTAATATTTTCAAATAATTCAATTTTTTGAATTTAGCAACCATTTAAAAATATAATTTCATGATAAAATTCATGCATAAACTAATAAATTAATACATAATATTTAAATATTACTAGATTATAAATTTTACATTTTTTTTGTGATTTTAGAAATTTATTGGCAATTTTTAAATAAACAATCATTAAATAATGATTATAAAGAATATTGAATTTCATATTATTCTAAGTGATATTACACCATAATAATCAGAGTCCCAAATTTAGTTTGTGATTTTTTGTGAATTTTCTGAAATTTTTTGAGTTTATTTCAAAATTTTCTAAATTAAAATAACCTAAAAATCAATAAAAAATTAATAAAAGGCTTAACGGGTCTGTTTGCTACGGTAATGGGTCTGCTACGTAGTGGACTTGGGTCTAGGTCTGCTACAGTAAATTTCTCTCTATATATATACATATATATACATATACATACATACATACATACATACATATATATATATGTGTGTGTGTGTGTGTGTGTATGTATTTATATATATTTTTTATCTGATTTTCTTTTCTCTCTTGCTTTTCTTTTTCTTTTTTTTTTTTTTTAAAAACAGGTCGAATCTAGATCTTTGCTGCCACAGACTCGGACTGCGTCTCGTGCACAGAACCAGACCAGGCCAGGGCCTGGTCTGGCGGGACCAGGCCCTGGCCTGGTCTGTCTGGCCGGACCAAATACTGGCCAAGCCTGGTATGGTCTGGCTGGATCAGGTCCTGGCCAGACCTGGTATGGCACGACCAGACCTAGGCCAAGCTGGCCTGGCCTGACTAGGATCGGCCAGAGCCTGGGCTGGCTCTGGCCGAAATAGCCTAATTTTTTTCTCTTCTTTTTTTGATTGAAATAAAATTCTAAAAATCAATTAAAATCATAATAAATAGGAGACTTTAGGTATTCTACGTAATTTTATTGGGATTTTAGAACAAGTTTCTCATGGTGAAATTAGTGGTGTTAACCAGTGTATATTAGGTGTTCGATGAAATGCCACAAAGATCTAAAACCTACAAAAATACAAAATAACTTACCCAGAACGCTTTCCTTCAGTCTAAATCTCTTCCTCACATCCAGCATATTAGAATCTTAATATATTTGGAAGAGAAAGTGAGAGAGAAGAGGGAAAAAGAGAGACTTAGATTTTTCAATGTAGTTTGAGTAGGGATGAGAATGGTGGAATTGTCTCTTATATAGCCATTACACACCCCTAGGCAACCCCTGAGAGTTATGGGGTTATGGAGGGAGTAGTGAGTTCAGCTGTGGTGAGTGGGAGTGAAGGAGAGAAAGTGTGGGAGAAGTTAGAGAGAATGGGAGAAAGTTGGAGAAGATGAAGAAAGTTAAAATGAGGTTTAAATAGATGGGCTTGGGCTCTATACCACACGCCAATGTGGCATGATGATTTAGTCATTTCATTCCTATTTGGCTGAGTTGGGTTCAAGCCCCAACGGTCGCAATAAGTTTTCAGATTTCAATTTTTTACTTTATTTTTTATTTTTAATTGCATTTTTTATATAATTCAATATTTAATTATTATTTTGTTAGATTAAACTCTTAAAAATTTAGAAAAATTCTCAATAATAGAAAATGCCATCCTGAACTTTGTTGTGAAGTCGGATCTCAAAAATTTATCCTTGATTGTAAATTAAAAATCTCAAAGTCAAACTATTACATCAGTCGATCCCGAATTGAGATTCTTCTCCAAGAATTCCCAAAAAATTACAGAAAATCCAAAAAATTCAAAATAATGGAAAATAATATCTTGAGCTGAAACAGCCTCAATTGAGCTACTAGTATGATGAAATCAGTATCAAATATCAGTATTGACATACGTATATTCACAACCGAGGGTTATAACCGTACCCACCTTATGAAAAGAATTTCGTCCTCGAAATGCAGCAAGGCATCGATATCTAAAATCGAAGTAACATCTATAAGAGTTATGATTGTCCCAGATCATAGTCATTTCAATTTGATATAACCCAATACCAAGACAAACATGAGTCATGATCCAACATATTCATCTGCCAAGAGTATCACCATAAGTCCATGGATCAAATTGACTTTCCACAGTTCATAATTTATCATCCTTAATATTACTTTAGTTCTCCGATCCACTATAATCATGTTCATCTGATAATTACTTTTACTTTTATAAATCAAATCCTTAAGGTCTATATATAACTGTAATCCACTGATTTATTCTTTTAATTCTTTTGATCCATTATGATCACATCGAACAAAAATTTCAGATATTTCAATTACATCCTTCTAACATCACTCCAAAATTAGATTGTCTCTAAGGTCAATGCATATTGCTCAATTAACAATCACCCTGGTTGTTATATCCTCAAAATCATTAAGATTTCAAATAATCTCAAATCATCAAGTGCATGTTTTATACAGGTGCATAGTATCACAATAACACAATAACACAATTTCAGATCACATTACCGCTATTGGAAGATCATTAGTTCAGGTAGCAGACACTGATAAAAATTTTCAAGATCAGATATCAACAATCAGTGATTATAAGTCCTCGAAAAATATGCCAATGATATTAATTAGTTATTGTCTCAACCCTTAATATATCTTTCAAATTTATCTTTATAATCTTGCTTTTATATCCCTGTTTCAGATCCTCAAAGTTTGAGTTAAAAATTCATTGGTCTTCATAAGAATCCAAATATATCTATCTCTTTCCTTCATCTATGATTCCTCAATCAGAAAATCACAGGATTCTCAATTTATCAAGGTATTCTAATTACCATGTTCTTAAGAGTCATAGGATTAACTAAAAAACCTCAAACTATGATAGATATTCTTAAAATATTACTTAGATCTGAAAACTTTAAGATTCTAATCCTCAAAACCTAAATTCAAGCAATTTGATCCCAAGTATAGTCATATTTCGCCCAAGGTAATGATTCCATTTATTGATCTGATTATCACTTCAAGATCCATGCCCTAAATCCAATATATATTGATGTGATCTGATCATTATTTAATTCAGATTCGATTATTATCTTAAGTCCTCAATCTTACTATGATCCCCAATAGACATAAATCTTCAAGTTTTAAATTCAAAATTCCCCATAAAATTAACTGCAAGATAATTCCACAATGATCTTCTTCATTTATTCTTCTTCGTCCAATTAATCAGGTCAAATTCTCAATATATCTATCATCAATCTAAATCAAGAATAGTCTTACTAGACATAATCAGGAGGGCAGAGTAGGTATGATGACTATATGGATAGATAAATTACATCAGGGTAACGATTCAAGAGTTTTCGAAGATTGATTGAACAAGCATGGAGTCAGAGGAGGGAGTCAAATGACTATTTACTCCGATAATTTCATGGATGATTATCATATATGTGGCCTGATTGTATATATGGAATATAACTAACTTGGCTCTGATACCAACAAAATCATGTTACGCTCCGCTTCTTAAAATACGGAGTAGGGTACGTGACGATGGCCAGTAGATACTCACGAAGAGTGAAATCTCTTCCATGAGTACCTTAGGCTATCAACAATGAGCAAGATAGCACACATATATGCATATACAACCAAGCGCAGGGATATAAGCAAATATTGAAACACAAAATCATAAATAATATAATCCACCATATCTGAATAAGACAAGTCAAGAAAAGGAACTGAACTCACCGAAGAGCAACTGAACCAGAATATGTTCTACAATCAGCTCTCTATATCAATTCTCAGATCTAAATACTAAAAAATAATAAAAATGGTCTGTCAGAAGCGGATCAGCAAGAGTACACGAAGAGAAAAGAACAGTAAAAGAGATAATAAGAAAATGCAATACAGTACAACTAGGGCATTGAAATAAGAAGTATGATATGTTTGGCGGTATCGAGCACTGAAAGTAATATCAATAACAGGAAAAATCGAGATGATAGATCATGTACAAAGAGACCGTGCATGCACAGTGTGACATATATATAATGAACATGAGATATCTTGAACGAGTAACTATTGTGTATTATAATTACAAGATCACAAGAACACAAGACCACAAGATAAAATAACATGATAGGTCCAGGAACATCAAGTAGTCAAGATAATGCAGTCACTTGAGTCTCAAGTGTCAGTATCATAAAAATATAAGTCAGGTACTGTTGAAGCCTACAAGATTGAAAGATTTTGATGATGAATAACAAAGTGATACACATGCATTTGAGCTCTATCTCAAGAATTTATACAGAGTTCTGACTGCTCAACCTCAGATGAAGACTTTGAGTATTTATGTATATTTTTAGAAATTGTTAAAAGTCTTGAATACACACACAATACTAATATAGTCGACTTGACCCAACTTATAGTCGACTAATCTTTCCCTTAGTCGACTTGACAATTTCGCCAGTCGACTAAGTTCTTCCACAAAAATATCACAACTCTCTGTTTATTGTCTGTCATCAGAATTAGTAGACTTCCCCTGAAGTATAGTCGACTAACCCTTGACATAGTTGACTAACCTTGTTTTTATAGTCAACTAAAAATAGTTTCCAGAAACTTGTTATCCATATCAGTCTAAATATAGTCGACTTACCTCCTATATTAGTCTACTAACGTTTGAAAATTTTGTTCTTATAGTCGACTAACCTCCGTACCCTAGTCGACTAATAACAGTTTTTAACTGTTGTACAGTTAGTGATTTCTGGTGTTTTATCTAACATTTTAAATTTCAAATTTGAATTGATAACTTCCCAACTGACTATAGATTTTAGCTATAGATCGGGATGTTGCCCTAGGATTAATTCACCAATTTAAAACTCAAGTTTTCTGCCCAAAAATTCTGTTCAAAATTCTGTCTTTCTGAAAACTTGCTTTCACTTTCTGTTTCTTCACCAATTCCTACTCTATTGTGAAGATTTCTGAAAATTCACCTATAAGAGACCTTGTCCACAATCACATACAGATTCAAGGCTTATAGGATCAATTGTAATCATTCAAAGAGGAGCATTGTACAAGGGCGTCTTCTTAGTGTAGAAGAGAAGTTGTACAAGGTGTTTGTCTTCTTGTTATAAAAGGAGTTGTATACATTTAGCAAAGGGTGTTTTGTCAAGTGGTGTACAAGGTATTGGTTTTGGGTGTAACTAAATCAGAAAAGGAAAACTCAAGCGGATTGCTTGGGGACTGGACGTAGGTCACAAGAACCAAACCAGGATAAATCTCTTGTCTTTACGTTTGCATTTTTCTGAGTTTTATCTTGTAAATTTTTATTTCCTGCAAGTAGTTTATTTAAAAATTTATAAACACTATTCACCTCCCTCTAATGTTTGTGTTGCCTGAATATAAATACTACACTTAGTATCAGATCAAGGATGGCAACGTAGTTCCCTTCATCACAATTCAAAGAAGGACATTCTACACAACGTCCACCGCTATTCGATGGATCCAACTACAATTATTGGAAGTGTAGAATGAACATCTACTTACAATCGCTCAACTACGAATTATGGAACATAGTGGAAGCACCATACACCAAGCCAATAACAAACTACACTACTAGGAGTGATTATCAAAAGAAGAATGCGAACCTTGATGCCAAAGCGATGAATCCTTTATTATGTGCCTTAACCAAAGAAGAATTCAACCGTGTGTCAACAGCCACTTCTGCAAATCAAATATGGTACACTCTACAGGTAACACATGAACGCACAAATAAGGTTAAAAAATCTAAAATTTCTATTCTTGTCCACAGGTTTGAACTTTTCAAAATAAAGGAGAATGAAACCATCTCAGAAATGGTTACAAGGTTCACCGACATAACAAATTCATTAGCATCTCTTGGAAAGGAATACACCCAAGTCAAAAAAGTTCGTAAGATCCTTCGTGCACTCACACTAGATTAGGAGAAGAAGACTACTGCAATAGAAGAAGCGAATGATCTCTCAACAATGTCATTAGAAAACCTTATTGGTAATCTAATGGCACATGAAGTGCAACTAGAAGATAGAAAGAAGGACGAACAACAACATCAATCCAAGATGAAAGTACTTGCCTTCTATACATCCTCAGGTATGGACAGTTCAGATGACGATAAAGAGGAGATGGCGATGCTTTCAAGAAAATTCAAAAGGTTCTTAAAGTAAGATAAGTTTAAAAAGAATAAAGATACTAATGATAATCCTATTTGTTTTAAGTGTAACAATCCAGGTCACATAAAGAAAGATTGCCCATTGATGAAATCAAAAAGATATTTCAAGAATTTCAATAAGTTCAACAAGAAGAAGAAAGCCTTCCAAGCAACTTGGGATGATAGCGACTCATCTTCCTCTGACGAAGAAGAAGCCACTGAAATCGCCAATATCTGCTTCATGGCTCAAGAAGATGAGGTACAAGATTATGATGAATTATTAGAAGCATTTAATGAGCTTTTTAATAATTTCAAAAATGAAAAAAATTAAAAATAAAGTTTTAACAAAGGAAAATGAAAGACTCAACAATGAAAATGCAATTTTTGTTTCTCAACATCTTCTTTAAATTCTCAAAAAGATGATTTTGAAAAAATTATTTCATCTTTAAAAAGGGATAATGAAATTTTCTTAAAAGAGAATTCTATGCTTAAAAAGGAAACTATTTCTTTAAATTCTAGAATTACAATTTTAGATAAAGAAATGACAAGTTTCAAAGTTAAGTATAAAGAAATTTTAAAAATGTAACAAAATTTAATAAAGGAAAAGAGAATTTAAATGATTTATTATCTCATCAAAAGATGTCAAATAATCATTTTGGTCTTGGTTTTTCAAAAGATAAGATTTACAAACCTACACATGTTGGTCTTGGATTTTCAAAAACTAATTTTGTAAAATCTCCACATCTTTATAATAATAATCCATATAATTCTTTTGTGAAAAGAAATACTATTTCAAAAAGAATTAGATGCAAATATATATGGATTCCTAAAAATCTAAATAATGTTAATAAAAATACTTATATTGCATCTTACATACATGATGTGTGTAATTCTGGTAATTATGTTTATACTAACAAATGGAAACCAAATTCCAATTGGATTTGGGTTCCTAAAGGCTAATCGTTTTCAAACCCTATCATGATTGGTACCATACAAATTATTTTATCTTATAGGTACCTTATAAAAAAGTGGATACTTGATAGTGGATGTTCCAAACACATGACCGGACACATTCAACTACTGTCTTCCGTTCAAATCAAAAAGGGAGGTACAGTAATATTTGGAGACAATAACAAAGAAAATGTTATTGGTACCGGCATGGTTGGTAACATTTCAAAATCCCTTATTGAAAATGCTCTTTTGGTAAGAGATTTAAAACACAATCTATTAAGTATTAGTCAGTTATGTGATAAGGGTTATAAAAATGTTTTTGAAAAAGATGCATGTCTTATGTATGATACTAATATGAAAGATATTTGTTTAAAGGTTTTCGTAACAATAATATTTATGAGTTATCAATAACCTGTATATCATCAAATGATAACTTATGTTTACTTGCTTCTAATAATGATTATTTTTTATAGCATAAAAGATTTGGTCATTTGAATATGAAAACAATTTCTAAGATTTCTAAATTTTATTAGTTGAAGGTCTTCCAAAAATAGCTTTTAAAAAAGATTATTTTTGTGATTCTTGTCAATTAGGAAAATAAGTTAAATCATCTTTTAAATCTAAAGATTTAGTTTCTACCAATAGACCTTTATAACTATTACATTTAGATTTATTTGGTCCTACTTGTGTTGCTTCTTTAAATAAAAATAGGTATGTTTTTGTTATTGTTGATGATTATTCACGTTTTTCATGGGTAATTTTTCTAAAAATAAAAATGATACTTTTGATGAGTTTTCAAGTTTTTGTAAAAGAATTCAAAATCAAAAGTCTCTAAACATAGTCACTATTCGAAGTGATCATGGAGGAGAATTTGAAAATGAATCTTTTGTAAATTTCTGTGATAAGTATGGTACTACACATAACTTTGCATTTCTTAGAGCATCTCTTCAAAATGGTGTTGTGGAGAGAAAGAGTAGGACCTTGCAAGAATGTGCTAGAATTATGCTTATAGACAGTCATTTACCAAGATATTTTTGGGTTGAAGTTGTTGCTACTACATGTTATGTTTTAAACTGTGTACTTATTCGACCTATTTTAAACAAAACATCTTATGAACTATTTTATAACAGAATTTCAAAAGTTTTTTATTTCAAAATTTTTGGATATAAATGTTTTATCTTAAATACAAGAGATGCTTTAGATAAATTTGATGCTAGATTCAATGAAAGTATTTTTGTTAGATATTCTACTCAAAGTAAAGCATATAGAATATTTAATAAGAAAATATTTACTATTGAAGAATCATTACATGTTAAATTTGATGAATCTTTGACTAAACCTATTTCTAATACTTCTTCATATGATGATGATAATATTATAGATACTTCTATTGATAATACTGTTATATCTTCTGATGATACTAACATTTCTAATGTTGATGAGACTCCTACCGAGTTACCTAAAGCATATATTGAAGTAAGGAATCATTTACATGATTTGGTTATTGGAGATATAAATCAAGGCGTTCAGACGAGATCCAAGTTAAACTACATAACACAAATTGCTTTCATATCACTCATTGAACCGAAGAATATCAAAGAAGCATGTGTAGATGATTTTTGGATAATTGCAATGCAAGAAGAGTTGAATCAATTTGTCAGAAATGATGTTTGGGATCTTGTACAACGTCCTACTGATCATCCAATCATCGATACCAGATGGGTCTTTAAGAACAAACTTGATGAATCAGGTCAAGTTATTAAGAACAAAGTAAGGTTAGCAGCACAAGGATACAATCAAGAAGAAGGTATTAATTTTGATGAAACTTATACACTAGTAGGTAGACTTGAATCAATTCGTATTTTACTTGCTTTTTCTTACTTTATGAATTTTAAACTTTATCAAATAGACGTTAAAAGTGCCTTTTTAAATGGTTTTATTAAGGAAACTGTTTATGTTGAACAACCTCCAGGTTTTGAATATGAAAAATTTCCAAACCATGTTTTTAAACTTAAGAAAGCTTTATATGGTTTAATACAAGCACCCCGTGCTTGGTATGATAGATTAAAAAGTTTTCTTTTAAATTCTAATTTTAAGATGGGAAGAGCAGATACAACTCTCTTTATTAAACATGTTAATAAAGATATTTTAATTATTCAAATATATGTTGATGATATTTTATTTGGATCTACTAACGATAATCTTTGTCAAGAATTTTTTAAGACTATGTAGAGTGAATTTGAGA
The DNA here is from genome assembly GCA_038442645.1 of Agave tequilana. NCBI lineage: Eukaryota > Viridiplantae > Streptophyta > Magnoliopsida > Asparagales > Asparagaceae > Agave > Agave tequilana. The sequence continues at coordinate 168,647 of JAVJIF010030225.1, forward strand.
TGAGTCACATGAGCAAACTTACTTACTTCTCAGTCTGCAAATAAAGCAAGAATGATGGAATCTTCATTTTCCAGTGCAAGTATGCAAAGGAACTTATGAAAAGATTTGGTATGAAAAATTCTGGTTATAAGAATACTCCCATGAGTACTACTATATTCCTAGACATATGAATATGATAAGAATGTTGATTAGAAACTATATCGAGGTATGATTGGTTCTTTATTATATATTACTTCAAGTAGACCTGATATTATGTTTAGTGTTTGCTTATGTGCTAGATATCAATCAAATCTTAAGGAATCAGATCTTAAAGCAGTGAAAATGATTCTTCGATATATTAATAACACAATCAATTATGATTTATTTTATCCAAAATCAAGCACATTTGATTTACTGTCATATAGTGATGCTGATTTTGCTGGATGTAAATCTGATCGGAAGAGTACTAATAGTACTTGTTACTTTTTGGGACATTCACTAGTATCATGGTTCAGTAAAAAGTAAAATTCTATATCATTATCAACAACCGAAGCAGAATATATCGCTGCTACTGTTGCATGTGCTCAAATTTTATGGATGAAACAAACCTTATTTGATTATGGCATGTCTATCACAAACTCGCCTATTATGTGTGATAATATCAGTACTATTAACTTATCTAAAAATCCAGTTCATCATTCACGTACTAAGCATATTGATATTAGACGTCATTTTTTATGTGATCATGCTTTAAAAGGTAATATTTCTCTAAATTTTATATCAACTGATAATCAAATTATAGATATTTTTGCAAAACCTCTTAAAGAAAATATTTTCATGAGATTTCGAAGAGATTTGGGTATTTGCAATATTTTTGATCTTTGAATATTTTTTTTAGAATTTTTTGAAGGTATTTTTTCCATCCTTAGTCGACTTATTAAGGACTATTAGTTGACTTATTAAACAACTAGTCGACTTAACAGTGTCCCAGTCGACTAATTGCATCTAACAGAAACATGGTTTTTTGAGCTATTAATAGTTAGTCGACTATATTGAAAAACTAGTCAACTGGTATCTGAATTAGTCGACTAGTCACAAACTCCAAGTCAACTAACCCTGTGCAAAACTGTGTTCTGTTATTGGTTTTTAACTTTCGAAACCCGACCCATATGATTAAATCTGGATCCGATCTAACTCTCTTTTGATCCTAACCATTGATTTGGTACTTACCTTTCTTTTCTACCATTAACCCTCATCAAAACCCTAGTTTTTCACCCGGTTCCTCTCCCCAGCTGAATGCACTAGTCGACTATAGGGATCGACAGCAGCAGTGAACCCATCTCTTTCCTCCTTCAATTTCTTTATAAATTCGTTCCAATCTCTGCAGTTTCTTCCACTTCCTGCTTTATCTTCCTTTAATTTGAGTCTAATCATGTCGAGGTCTAAGAAAACCAAATTTACACCATCTTCTTCCTTACTAGGGCTTTTCTAAAAAATCCTCCCCTAGAAGATGATTTTCTTAAAATTTCCTCATTAGAAATTTTACCTGGTAGGTTTGTTAAATATGAAGACTTTAATGACTATGATATTGTCTCATATTTATAAAATTGTGGTCTTTATCATATGTTCTCTACTGATTCCAGACAAGGCTATTATCCTTTCTTAATTCACTTGTTTTATACCAACTTAACCTATGAAAACAATGAGGATGATGTTCATATATATTCTGTGGTTAAAGGTATCAATATCAAGTTATCCCCTAAATCCTTAAGTCATATTTTTTCAATTCCTTATCACGGCCTCTCTATTGATGATATTAATATGGATGATGCGGAGTTCTTATCAAATATATTTCTTCCAGGTCAAGGATTACCTATGTCAACAATAAACTGAAAAACCATTCCCGTCTTATTGGTCGTATCCTTGCCTATAACATTTGCCCTAAAATCGGGAGTTATAACTATTATTCCCGTAATTTAGCCACTTGTGTCTATGCCATGATGGCTGGACTAGAAGTCAATTGGGCAAAGATAATCTTTGATACTCTTGTTAAGGACCATACCTCCTTCCTACCATATGGAGCCTTTTTATCACATGTGTTTCGGAAATTTCACATAGATCTTGCTTCTGAAACGAGTATTGTCAAGGTTTTCGAGCCTTTTGATCGTGTCGTACTTCATCGTATGAAACTTCATGATTTTCCTCAACCTCCACCATAACCTTCCTCTCCTCCTCCATAAAGTTTAACTCAAGCTCCTTCTTCCTCTCCTCAGTCTGCTTTCACTGAACCCTCGTCATCTCAACCACCTCCTTCATATCCCGATGCCTTCTAAACTCTCTTTCTGTTAAAATAGAGTCTCTACACGCTAAACAACAATTCATTCAGGACTCTCAGAATGCATTACTCTCAAATCAATCTTTACGAATGGACCATTTTATGAGTATGCAACTAAAGATGGACTCGTTTGACACAACTCAAAAGGAAATTCTGGATATCCTCAAGACCAATTTTCCACCACCACTTCCTCCCAGATCTGACATTTGATGCTTAAAGAGTTGGCTTTGCTACGTTTTTTGTTTTTGGCATTTCTTGCCTCTTTTTGTATTTTATTTGATTAAGACTCTTTTAGTTTTTCTTGTACTTGACATTTTCTATTTTATTCTGAAAATAATGATTGTTAATGTATCTTTTTATGATCTATGCTATTTCTCTTTTTGTTAATAACAAAGGGGGAGAAAATTTCTGTGTTACTAAGAAAAATTCTGTGTTGATATGTGTTTGTGATAAAGGATATATAATACATATTTGGCAATGTTATGATATGGCAATGCAGGGCAATACAGGGAACACTTGTTATATGGAAATATTTTTATACTTTATGCAGGGGAGAACAAGAACACTTGACTTGTTACATATCTATTTGTTATAACCTGTTTACTGCAAGGGGAGTTTCTCTGCAGGGGGAGTTTTCATAAACACAGGTTGTCATCATCAAAAAAGGGGAGAATGTTGAAGCCTACAAGATTGAAAGATTTTGATGATGAATAACAAAGTGATACAGATGCATTTGGAGCTCTATCTCAAGCATTTATACAGAGTTCTGACTGCTCAACCTCAGATGAAGACTTTGAGTATTTATGTATATTTTTAGAAATTGTTAAAAGTCTTGAATACACACACAATACTAATATAGTCGACTTGACCCAACTTATAGTCGACTAATCTTTCCCTTAGTCGACTTGACAATTTCTCCAGTTGACTAAGTTCTTCCACAAAAATATCACAACTCTCTATTTATTATCTGTCATCAGAATTAGTAGACTTCCCCTAAAGTATAGTCGACTAACCATTGACATAGTGGACTAACCTTGTTTTTATAGTCGATTAAAAATAGTTTCCAGAAACTTGTTATCCATATCAGTCTAAATATAGTCGACTTACCTCCTATATTAGTCGACTAACGTTTGAAAATTTTGTTCTTATAGTCGACTAACCTCCGTACCCTAGTCGACTAATAACAGTTTCTAACTGTTGTACAGTTAGTGATTTCTGGTGTTTTACCCAATATTTTAAATTTCAAATTTGAATTGATACCTTTCCTAACTAACTATAGATTTCAGTTATAAATAAGGATGTTGTCCTAGGATCAATTCACCAATTCAAAACTCAAGTTTTCTGCCCAAAAATTCTATTCAAAATTCTGTCTTTCTGAAAACTTGCTTCCACTTTCTGTTTATTCACCAATTCTTACTCTATTGTGAAGATTTCTGAAAATCCACCTATAAGAGACCTTGTCAACAATCACATATAGATTCAAGGCTTATAGGATCAATTGTAATCATTCAAAGAGGAGCATCGTACAAGGGCATCTTCTTAGTGTAGAAGAAAAGTTGTACAAAGTGTTTGTCTTCTTGGTGTAAGAGAAGTTGTACACATTTGGTAAAAGGTGTTTTATCAAGTGGTGTACATGGTATTGGTTTTGGGTGTATCCAAATCAGGAAATGAAAATCTCAAGCGGATTGCTTGGGGACTGGATGTAGGTCACAAGGACGGAACCAGGATAAATCTCTTGTCTTTGCGTTTGCATTTTTTTGAGTTTTATCTTGTGAATTTTTATTTCCTGCAAGCAGTTTTATTTAAAAATTTATAAACACTATTCACCCCCCTCTAATGTTTGTGTTGCTTGAATATTGATCCTACAGGTACTAGATCACTGAAGATAATTCAGGATATGATGCAAGTGTATATGTCTAGTATGTTTTATTACCCTAACTAATGTAGCCATCTTGAGCCCCATCCCACAGGACAACTGCATGTCAAACAAGTGATACGTTAGTGGATCCTGATAGCAGGGAGAAATAGTTCACTGTACTCAGGTATCATGTAACATGTAATAACAGGTACGCGCATAAATAAGAAAAATAGGTGTGGCAAGGCCCTCAGAGGAGTCGTCCTTCCAAGCACATCTCCTTGGATTTTTTTCTGCTATAGTCTCCCCCAGTAATCCTAGCTTGATCGATTTTATTAATCAATGCAAGTGCAAGACAATGTGTGACTCAGTATAACATGATCTGAAAATCGGTATCAAGAATGCAAGTGTCAGATAATGAATAATGTGTATCAAGATCATGGGATAATGTAGACAGTGGCAATAATAAATACAAAGTAGTAAGTGATGTCAGATATATGCAAAGTAATGCAGGTGATGCCAGTGTCATGTAATCCAAAGGTCATAATAAATCGGTCATGATCATATGTCCATAATATGATGAAATATTCTCAAATAAATTCTCAGAATATAATGGTCAATTTCGTCGATATTAAATCCTCAATAATTTCTAAAAATATAAACAATCAAGATAGTCATTACATTCGATTGTCATTACTCAATTATCCTCTAACAATCCAAGTCATAAAGTTGGTCATAATCAATAAAGATATACGTGTCAAGATCTACCACATACAAGAAAAGCATGTCTATTTTAGTTTGATGCATGCATGTACAAGAACGAGATGCAAACACAATATGTAAGGCGATGTAACACATTCACAAGATGAAGTCGGTAAGGAATCAACGAATAATAATTAACTATGTAATAGGAGCAAGGACTTGCTTGTGATGTAAACGTGATCACAAGACGTTAATGATAATCAGAAATATGATGACATAAAAGAATTAATAATTAACGAACAATATTAAATTCAACAGGAAAATCAAGGAGAAAAAATTGTGTATACTTGCCTGATGTCATTGAAATCTGATTTTCTGTAACTACAACAGGCTCGGGGTAAGATCGTGGCCTAATTATTGCATGAATTAATTAGGGACTTGATATGTGATTTATTCAGTGATAAGTTGAATGAGAATATAATATCTACTATAAATTAATGTAAAATATTTAAATGTTACTCGATTTTAAATTTTACATTTTATTTTGTAATATTTAGAAATTTATTGGCAATTTTTAAAAAACAATCATTAAATAACGATTATAAACAATATTGAATGTCATGTTATTCCAAGTGATATTACACCAAAATAATTTTACAGTGTCCCAAATTTGGTTTGTGATTTTCTGTAAATTTTCTAAGTTTATTTTGAAATTTTCTGAATTAAAATAAGCCAAAAAATTAATAAAAGGCTTAAAAGGTCTATTTGCTACAGTAATAGGTCTGGGTCTGCTACAGTAAATTTATATATATATATATATATATATATATATATATATATATATATATATATATAATTTTCTTTTCTCTCTTTCTTTTCTTTTTCTTTTTTTTTAAACAGGTCGAATCTTGGTCTGTGCTGTCACAGACCCGGATTGAGTCTGGTGCATAGAACCAGACACGAACTGGGTCTCTCTTGCCAGACAAGGCCCTGACCTGGTCTAGTCTGGTTTGCCCGGACCAGATCCTGGCCAGCCCTGATCTGGCCCGACCAGACCAAGGCCAGAGCCTGGGCAGGCTCTGGCCGAGACATCCTAGTTTATTTTTCTCTTCCTTTTTTGATTGAAACAAAATTCTAAAATTAATTAAAAATCATGATAATTAGGAGATATATCCTAGGTATTTACATAATTTTATTGGGATTTTAGAACAAGTTTTTTATGGTGAAATTAGTAATGTTAGCCAGTGTGTACTACGTGTTCGATGAAATGCCTCAAAGAACTAAAACCTACGAATATACAACACTTACCCGGAATGCTTCGTTCAGTCTTAATCTTCTTCCTCACATCCAACAGCTCAGGATCTTACTATGTTTCGAAGAGAAAGTGAGAGAGAAGAGGGAAAGAGAGACATGAATTTTTCAATGTGGTTTCAGTAGGGATGAGAATGGCAGAATTGTCTCTTATATAGGCATCACATACCCTTAGGCAACCCCTGAGAGTTATAGGGACATGGAGTGAGTAGTGGGTTCAGTTGTGGTGAGTGGAAATGAGGGGAAAAAGTGTGGGAGAAGTTAGAGAGAGTGGGAGAAGTTGGAGAAGATGAAAGAGTTAAAAGGAAGTTTAAATAGATGGGCATGGGCCTCTATACCACACGCCAATGTGGCATCATAGTTAGTCATTTCATTCCTATTTGGTTGACCTGGGTTCAAGCCCCAGCGGCAATTATAAGTTTTCAGAATTTAATTTTTTATATTATTTTTTATTTTAATTGCATTTTTATATAATTCAGTATTTAATTATTATTTTATTGGATTAAACTCCTAAAAATTCAGAAAAAATCCTCAAAATTCTTAAAAATAGAAAATGTTATCCTGAACCTTTTTGTGAAGTCAGATCTCTAAAATTCATTCCTAGTTGTAAATTGAAAATCTCAGAGTCAAATAGTGACACCGGTCGATCCCAAATTGAGATTCTTCTCCAAGAATTCCCAAAAAATTACAGAAAATCCAAAAAAGTTTAAAATAATAGGAAATAATATTTTGAACTGAAATAGCCTCAATCCACCTATCAGTATGATGAAATTAGTATCAGATACTAGTGCCGACATACGTATATTGGGAACCGAGGGTTACAGTCCACCCTATAACTTCCTTATTCTCCTTCAATATGGACAGAAGTGATTCATCTTGGTTCTTACTCAGATTGGAAACTATCACGACTGGGAGCTTTTCATTCTCACCTGAATATGCATACTTTATTCTTTCAGGAAGAGGTTTGAGCTGTACGTTAGATGGCTCCTCCACAGATGGTCAAAGTAGTGCTCGAATTTCCTTATCCAGTGACTCATAGAGAGACTCCTAGTGAGTTATAAATACCTGATCAGCTTGTTCAACCATGTCATCAAACTCTTGTTTCGCTTTATCAATCTCTGACCCTTAGTCAAGATACTTGATGTCTGATCCTTCATCTTCAAAATGTTCACTTAATATCCCTTGGATCATGTTGACATTAAAAGGCCGGTCAGAGTGATCGCTTGGCTATTTTTTAAGATTGAAAATGTTGAGATAAATAGTCATATTCTCAAAGGTGAGTTTCATCAACCCACTACGATAATTAATCAAAGCATTTGATGTTGCTAGGAAAGGATGGCAAAAAATCATAGAAATCTGCCCTCTTAGGTTCTCCACCAGTGCAGTTTTAAGGACGACAAAATTGACTGGGAATATAAATTCTCCAACCTTGATCAGCACGTCTTCTACTTTACCCTTTAAAATTTTCACCGATCTATCAGCCAATTGCAAGGTAATCCTCTTGGGTTTTAACTCACCCACTCCTAACTACTTGTAAACTAAATATAGAAGCAAGTTGACACTCTCCCCTAAATCTAGTATGGCCTTATCAATCACTATGGTTCCAATAGTGCAAGATAGAGTCGAACATTCAGGGTCCTTGTATTTTTTTGGCGTTGTGCTCTTTATGATCTCACTGATATTTGCAGCAAGGAAGACCTTCTTCAGAGTTTGATGAGCTCGTTTCTTCGTACACATGTCCTTCAAGAACTTTGCATATGATGGAACCTGTTCAACAATTTCAAGGAGAGGAATATTCACCTTGACTTGCTTAAAGATGTTTAGAATTTTTTTCATCTGCGTTGTGTTCTTCTTGAATCAGAGCCTGTTTGGAAAGGGAGCTGGTGGATCATACATAGGCTCAATGACTTCCTCAGCTTCCTTGTCATTTGCTTTGCTAGAGCCTAAGGATGATGGGTCTGTCACCGGATCAGCTGATTTTGTAGGACTGGGGACTTTCACCTGATTGTCCACCTCTTTTCCTGAATGTAATACATGGATCACATTCAGTTGAGTGATCGGGGAAAAATCGCGCACAAAAAGTGTCATTTTAAAATCAAAAGTTAAAGTGTGTGTGATTTGGCCTTCTCAATACCTTCGTTAGAGCATAGAGGTTAAATGGGTCAAATCCACAAGGAGGAGAAGCGATAGAGCTTAACCGGTATGTTCACGTGTGTATGTTAACGGTTCTTCTATGTTTCAAAGAATGAAAAGAAAAGAAAAGAATGAATGAAAAAAGAAGTGTACAGTGGAATCAAAGATAGAAACATTGAAAAAAATGTATTTGTGATTTTTGATATTATTTCTAAAACAAAGTTAAAAGGAAAGAAAACCCCTGGCTACTAACTACTAATAGCTTCACCAATATGCTAACCTCTTAGAGATAGTTATCTCACATGTATCCTTGGCCATTACTAGTCCTTGGTTCAAGAGCTTTACAAAGAATGACCCATAAGATCACTTTCACATTCAAACTCAACAAACAAGAGCAAGCTACACTTAAACCATCAAAACTAACTAGAGCAAGCATGGAATAAAGTAATGATAACTTGTTAGAGAGTTAGATGATAGAGTGTTAGAATCCGTCATAATGGGCCATCAATGGCTCTTGTAAGAGCAAGGCCAAGTAGAGGTTATTAGATTCATATGAATTATCAAGTAAAGATTTAGCAAGTTAATGGTTAGTGGTTAGTTGCCATGAGAGAAAAAACTAAGCATGTAAAGAGCTGAAGAGAAGAAAACTAATAGAGATAAGGAGAGAACCTTTCATAGAATGTCACCTTCCATTACAAGAACCCTAACCTTCATCCTATGCAACTCTCTTTTTTCTATTACATGATCTACAAAGAAAATAAAAAGACAAAAAAAGAAGAAAACGAAACTAAACTACACAAATGAGAGAAATTTACCCTAAAAATTCTCCTCAAAACTCTTCTCCCTTGAGCTCTGGAAATTCTAGGGTATTTATAGGCCAAAAGGGCACCAAGATGGTGTCACGGGGCCGCGCGTCAAATCTCGACGCGCGGCTCGATGGTACGACGATGAAAACACGACCAAGGCCATGTTTCCACGGCCGTACTAGCGCTACGCATGCGACACCTTCTGGCACGCGCTGTCAGTTTGTCCCCCTGTCGGTTGTAGTCCCTTGTTTCTGGATATGGGCACCTGGTTTTAACAGAATCACCTTTCAAAGTCAATGGCTATATGTGTAGGCTTTAAATCATCAAATAAATGAGATTTTTAGGCTTTTTGTTCATTTCATGCCATGGACCTAGCAACATACAATAGAGGTGTTATTAACAGAATTTAATAATGAATAAATGTGAAAATGTAGCATAAAATATGCATATTTAGAGAATAATCACACCCACCACACTTATCTTTTGTTCGTCCTGAGTAAAACAGAAAAACTAAAAAAATTATTACACCCTTTTCACAGGTGACGCGACTTCATTGAGCGTGTGCAACCTACCGTTAAACCTCTAGATTTTTCCTAGAGGAGGAGTTTTATCTCCTGAGGGTTTTCAGCGAATTACACCCACAAAATCCATAAAGAAAGAAATCAAATATTAGAATTTTGAAAATGCACTTTGAAATAAAGAAAAGTATTGAAATATTTTTACGAAAATTTAAGTAATCTAAGATCATAGGTTAACCAAAAATTATTTTCCTTAAACTAAGTCTAAATGCCAAATCTTGTTATAAATTATATGTAAGAATTTAAAATTGAATCAATTCTGTAATCTTTCATAAAACTCTTAGAAAAATATGCACCTTGTGAACTGTGAAAATTTTTTGGATATTGACTCTAACTTTCATGCCATTTATTTATATTATTTTTTCTTCCCTTAATTTTCTTAAGCTTTCTAGCTTACCCGGGTAGTGAGCCTTTTAGCCAGTTACTCTCAAACTAGATAGTTTTAGAGAACCAGTTGAGAAAACATCCCTTGGACTTAAGGACTCGAGTAAATAAGGCCACAAAACTAAAGGGGATTATTTTATTTTTGTCCACCTTTTTAGGCGTGAATAATCATGCTTCTTAAGGCATAATTACTAGCTTCAATAAGTGATTTTTATTATCATCAGTTATATATATATATAATATTTTTTATGGCATTATAAGTCTTTGTTTCAATCCAAAAAAATTGTGTAAGTGTGAAGTGCATATATCTAAGGAAAAAAATTAAGATCAAATTATTTTTTCAATCTTACTTCCTTATCCTAAAATTTAAACAAGATCTATTATTTTGACTCGGTTTAAAAATTTATAATTTTAGGCCTTCTTAATTCCTAAGATCCTCTTAACTTTCTTAAAAATAAATCAAAACTCTCTCTCTTATTTCAAAAAGTTTTGTAAAAAAACAAAAAAGTTTCTATACAAACGAAAAATCTAAAAAAAGTGTAAAAGAGAGAAAATTTAAAACTAACTATGTTAGTAAATCCTCTCCCATACTTATCTTATGCATTGTTCACAATGCATCATGAATGTGTATATGCATGAAACAAAATAGGGAAGGAAAAATTACCTCAGAGTGGTGCTTCTGGTGGTGGTCTAATTGGCTCGAAATACGACCCAAATCATATATTGTGAAATTCGTAGGAACCCACCAGTGACCTTTCGAATATAACCCATAAAAAGAATGATGAAGTGAATGGTCTTATTTAAAAAGTCATCCCCACCAAATTTCTAATTTTCAAAAAAAATTCTTGAGTTATTTTATTCAGCACCTTTGTCCAACAATTAAGTGTGATTTTGGGAGATTATTGATTTGGGCTCAAATGGGATAGGAACAAAAACTGATACCGGCTCAAGAATTTTACTTAGATCAAGTCGAGATTCAAAATTGGGAGTCAAATTGATTCAAAATGGGATCCAAACCAAAGAATTAATGTTCACACACTTTTTCCATTAACATAATGCGATAGTAAAATATTGGTGATTCAATTTCACGGTGTACTAGAACAGGATTCAATGTTGACTCCAGAATAGAGAAAAAATTTAGTAAAGATATCGGAGTCATTATTGACTCGAAAAGTGAAATGGAATTACCAACTTAAGGTTTAGGATCACTTTTATGTTCAATTTCAATATCAGGAAAGGGATAACTTGCCAAAATGTCAGTGTGATTTTCAAAACTTGGAGTTTAGTCAAGTTTAAATAGGTGTGCTGAAATTGAATCTTGGTTTCTAAAATAATATGATTTTTGGGTCCAATCGATAGAGTTATGGATATAAGAATTGGTCAAAGGTTGACAAGAAAGACTTTCCTCATCTCATTGATCAATTCACTTATTATTGAGTCTAACCTACTGATAGGTCGGGTAACAGAATTTTGAGTCTGAATCATATCTTCCATACTCTTTGCAATTTGTTCTTCTTGAAAAGGTGAGTATGGTTTTGAAAATTATGGTGAAGTCGTGAGTCTATCAGATTTTGCGGTTATTGCTCAGACTCATGCAAGAGTTCCATATTCATTTCCAAGATGGATGGTTATTCATTTTGAATCGGTGGAAGAAAAGATGAGTATGACTCTTGAAAATTTGATTGAAATGATGAGTCCAACATATTTTGAAATTTTCACGTTGTTTCACAAAAGACTTCCAAACTCTTTTCTACCTTAGATTTTTTTTCAATTGGATGTTCCAGAAAAGGAGTATATGGAGTTTGATGTCGGAAGGATTATGAATTGAGCAAAATTTGAATTTATTGTTAGGACTCAAGCATGGCTTCCATACTCCTTTTCAAATCGGATTTTTCTTCAGAGATTGGTTTTGGAAAAGGAGTTTAGTATGAATATTGCAAAAATTATTAGACAAGGTGGTTGAAAATTTAACTCGGGGAAAGTGAATCCCCATGAACTCTGTGAAGAGTAGAAATTATTTTGAAAATCTTGGTTATAAGATTGGGGTTATAAGTCATATTGAGTCGGATAATCTCAGTCCGGCCTATATAGTTGGTTCATGTTGTACACAGTCGGGTTGGAGTTATCTGAGTCAAATGAGGTCGGGTGAAATATGGATTCATATTAGGATTAAAAGAATTATTATTGTTAAAATCTATTTCACAATTTATAAAAAAAGAAAAACAAACAGATAAACATATAAAGAAAAAGAAAAAGAAAACAAGCCTATGCTAGGGTTCACTTAGACCTAGACGACTCCTAACTAGATAGATTGTCCACAGAGAGGTACCTTGTAAAAATTTGACCACAAGTTAATCAGCTAGGTATGGGCAAGACTAGAGGGAGGTATCTGAACTGGAGCAACAGGCCCAATTATGCCAAACCACTGTTCTTCGAGGTTTCACCTCTCAATCCCTAACCTTTGATACCGATTTGACAAGAGTCAAACTCTAACAACTTCCCCCTTAGGCCAATCTCTTAAATGATTCTGAGATGTACCTAGGGGCCAACGTCTAGCAAATTTTATATAGGCTTGGGTTGTGTGAATGGGGAGGTGATTTTTGGGCTAAGGAAGGGTAATAATTTCCCACCTTATCTTGTATTAAGTTTTGCCCTTAAGTCTGATTCGTGCAAGTGTGCAATATAGAAAAGAATGAACACACAAAGCGATTAAATCACCCACGTGTTTGTCCTATGCTATATGCAATGCCATATGTACACCTCGGTCTAGATCACAACAATAGAAGAATAAAAATAGTATATTGGAATGAAAATTGACATGTGCCTAGATGTAAATGTCTACACCATTTTAAAATATATCATTACGATATTTTAGTTCTTAAAATTATTAAGTGCACAGGTAATATAAATAGAAACTAGCAGCATAATATAGCAATATAGAAGAATTTACCCAACCACACAAAAGCAAGTGTGGACTTTTGCAATGCTAAAAATTTGACATGCACACCAAAAACAAAGAAGAAAAGTTAACAAAAATATGATATCAAACTGTTTCCATCCCCGGCAACGGCGCCAAAATTTGATCGGGGGATATCATGCACAAAAAGTGTCATTTTGAAATCAAAGTGTGTGCGCTTTGGCTTCCTCAATACTTGAGTTAGAGCATAGAGGCTAAACAGGTCAAATCCACAGGGACGGGAAGCAATAGAAGCTTTACTGGTTATGTTAACATGTGTATGTTAATGGTTCTTTTATGTTTAAACGAATGAAAAGAAAAGGAATGAAAGAATGAAAAGAGAAGTGTACAGTAAAAATAAAGATAGAAACATTGAAAAAAAATGTATTTGTGATTTTTGAAATTATTTCTAAAACAAAGTTAAAAGGAAAGAAAACCCATGGCTACTAACTACTAATAGCTTTACCAATATGCTAACCTCTTAGAGATAGTTGCCTCACATGTATCCTTGGCCATCACTAGTCCTTGGTTCAAGAGCTTTACAAAGTATGACTCACAAGATCACTTTCACATTCAAATTCAACAAACAAGAGTAAGCTACACTTAAACTATCAAAACTAACTAGAGCAAGCATGGAATAAAGTAGTGGTAACTTCTTAGAGAGTTAGAGTGTTAGAGTGTTAGAATCCGTTATCATGGGCCATCAATGGCTCTTGTAAGAGTAAGGCCAAGTTGAGGCTATTAGATTCATATGGATTATCAAGTAAAGAGTTAGCAAGTTAGTAGTTAGTGGTTAGTTACCATGAGAGAAAAATCTAAGCATATAAAGTGTTGGAGAGAAGAAAACTAATAGAGATAAGAAGAGAACCTTTCATCAAATGTCACCTTCTATTAAAAGAACCCTAGCCTTCATCCTATGCATCTCTCTCTTTTCTATTACATGATCTACAAAGAAAATGAAAAAATAAAAGAAAGAAGAAAACTAAACTAAACTACACAAATGAGAGAAATCTACCCTAAAAAACTCTCCTCAAACCTCTTCTCCCTTGAGCTCTAGAAATTCCAGGGCATTTATAGGGCAAGAGGGACACCAGGAAGGTGTCACGGGGCCACGCATCGAATCTTGACGTGCGACTCCATGGTACACTCACGAAAAAGCTGCCATGTCTGTGTTTTCGTTGCCGTACTAGCGTCGCGCGCAGCGCCTTCTGGCACACCCTGTTGGTTTGTCCCCTTGTCAGTTGTAGCCCCTAGTTTCTAGATATGGGCACTTGATTTTGACAAAATCACCTTCCAAAGTCAATGGCTATATTTGTAAGCTTTAAATCACCAAATAAATGAAATTTTTGAGCTTCTTCTTCATTTCTTGCCATGGACCTAGAATTATACAAGAAATTATTAACAGAATTTAATATTGAATAAATGAGAAGATGTGGTATGAAAGATGCATATTTAGAGACTAATCATTGAGATGAATTTGAAATGTTATTGTTAGCTCTGGTATCTCTGGATTAATCTCAGGTTGGCTGGGAAAAGTCTCTTTTTCTCTTTCAACCATTTGAGATGACATCTTATTCATTTCCAACGTGATTTGTTGTATGGCTTGTTGATTGTATTGCAACAGCTAATTTGTCGATTGCATAAATGAGTTGAAGTTCTTCTCGATAGTGTTCAACATTTGTTCGTTCCCAAATTCGGGTGATAGCATTGATGGATTTGCATATATTGGAGAGGATTATGGTGTCACAAAGGCCGATTGTTGTTGATAGGGAATGCATTTGGCCTAGCATACTGTGAACCAGTTGGTTGGGTTGCACTTGTTGCCCCTCCTTGATATCCTCCTCTTTGATTTCATGAAAAGTTAGGGTGATTCTTCCACCCTGGATTGTATGTTGGTGCATATGGATCATTTCTTTGTCATTGATAAGTGGCGTTTAACTGTTGTCCTTGATTGTTCATCAGTGGGCTTGGAAGAAATGGGCAATCTTTCATGACATGAGTCAGAGATTGACAGTAATTTGGTACAGAGGTCTGATTTACCAGATCGACCTGCTAAGGAGTCCCCTTACTTTCCAACAATCCTCCTTATGAGTGTTGCCATCTTTGCTTCAGCTGCAATGGAGTTTTCAATCAAATGTATACCACTCCTTGATGTGGTAGTTGAATTTGTGATTGGTGGATTCTCATTGAACCCTTCCTACTGCATGATTTTCTTTGTCATTTCTTCAAGAAATTCTCATGCAGCATTATCTATCATACTCATGAAGTTATCTGACTCATGGATTCAAGAAGGGTTTTCGAACTGTAATTAACACCCTTATAGATTATCTAACAGAGATGCTACTTTTTAATGGCATGATGGGGATATTGAGTTAAAAGTTCCTTAAACCTTTCTAAGTATCTTCAAAGGGTTCTTTGTCCCGTTGTCTAAATTGATTAACATCAGACCGGATTCTTCCAGTCTTGTATATTGGGAAAAACTTTTTCAGAAAGACTACACAAACCCTGCCCATGTGGCAATTGAGTTTGTTGTAAGACTGTATAGCCACTTCTTAGCATTATCCCTGAATGAGAAAGGGATGAACCTTAACTTGACTCCATCATCACTCAGCTGCTTGATCTTTATCATTGCGCAAACCTCCTCGAACTAGTTGATGAACATATAGGCATCTTCAGATTCCAGCCCAAAGAATTTGGAAAGCATCGTTATGTATTGCGGCTTCAACTCGTAGTTGTTCTCGGTGGCTTCTGACAATCTGATACATGATGGGTGTGATGATTGAGGCAGGTAACATCGATCCATGAGAACTTTAGATGGAACAAGGTCAGTCATATTAGTCTCGTTCGATTCTATGCTGCCTAGATATCCTGTTGAATCGTGTACCCAAGCTAACATATATCAGTGTAGGTACCTATTTGGAAAGTGTGATGTGTGCAGTACACTAATATTTTTTTTTGTGATTTTTATTTTTATGATTTTTTTATTTGGTAAAAGTGCTAAGACTAAATTAGACACCGTTTCCCGGCAATAACGCCAAAAACTTGATGGGGAGATTTCTCTCTCCTGTTTTAAATAACCGCAAGTGCACAGTTGATCATTTGCAGCACTTGAGGGTCGGTCACAAGAAAGGTGTTTCTAAATGATTCTAACACAAATTAGACGAATTGGTTAAAAAGAGTGAGAACTTGGTGCGAACTAGTTTGTCAAAGAGAAGGATCATGCACTCAAGGTAGAATCCCCTAGACTACTATTCATGTGATGGTAGTTATCTCTCAATTAAAAGATTACACAATAATAATTTCCTATTTCAAATGACATAAAATCCTAGAACTGTAGTCTTAAGCACAAGATATTAAATTCGCATATTCTATTAAAGTACTATAATAAAACTAAAGTAACAAATAAGAAAAACTCTAAACATGAAATATCGACTACTTAAACACATCTTGTCAACTTTCTAAAATCTAGCAATTAATTCCATTGATTAAAAATCAATTAATGTGTTTTAATATTTTATTTGAGAGATTTAAAAGTCTACTACAATCTAGTAGCCTAGGTTCATCACCCTAGGCTCACGAAAATTTATTTAGTTACCCATATTAAATTTAATCATCATGTGGTTTAACAAATAAATTATTAATTAATTAAAAACTAAATTATTAATTAAGTCAATGATCTAAATAATTATTCTAACAAATATATCTAAAATTGTATTAATCAATAAAGTACTAACCTGAATTTTGTGGTGGAACAAGGCTGACTAAAGCCTTTGATTGTCTCTGCAGCACCTGGGACAGCGCTTGCACTGGTAACAGCGCCTCAGGGTGCACGTAGCAGTGCCTGGGAAGGCGCTTGTGATAGCGCTTGGGAAGGCGTAGGAGCCTTTCATGAGGCACCTAGGGAGGATGGTGCAAGCGCCTTTAATGAGGCGCCTAGGAAGAAAGGTAAGGCACCTTAAAGCTGGCGCCTTTGTGCACCTGGGAGGAAGCCAAGAGGCCTTGGGGCGCGTCTGGGAAGGGGCAGCGTTTCGGGCGCTGTGGACAAGGTGCTGGAAAAGATGACAGAGATGCGGAACAATTCGTAGAGAGGAAGAAGAAATCACACAATAGTTAATGCAGAATGGAAGAAGAAAAAACTACAGCCGTCAAAATAATTCTAAATTGAGAAAAAAATTGCTGAAAAATTAGATTGCAGGTAAAATTCTCCCCTCCCCCAACCCTAGCCTCTACATAGATATTTATAGCCTTAGGGTTTGGTATTTTACACAAAAGTCCATAACAATTTATTTAAGTACACAGAAAAGCTATCAATATCAAATTACATTCAAGTCCCTGGATTTTACAAAATTGCGTTTTCACCCCCTTCTGGCTTCAAACTTCTCCGAATTGACTGTAGATTTCTTTGATGCCTGCTTTAAGCGTGGTAGAGTAATACCGGCAGTATCAAGTATCCTTTCTCACCTTCAATCTCCTATTGCACATTTAACAGTTTCTGAAGTACGCTTTGTGGTCTAGTCTTCTTTGATAGCTTAACTGTGAAACTCCACTAAAAATACCTGAGTAGCATTATTTATAAATAAATAATAGATGAATATGGGCATGAAAAATGTGACAAAATCATTCTTATCATTCCCCTTAGCACATGATTTTCAACAATATTTCCGTTTGATAATCCAGTCCATATAGAGAACCTGGCATTACCGCCATTTCTCTATACCGTAGTGAGGGCATTTTCCTAGGAGATCTTTGAATTGTTCAAAATATCTCCAAAAAGGCTCATTGGATTCTTGTTTGAACTGCATGAGGTTCTTTCTGACCAGAGCAGTTTTGTGAATCAGGTAGGGTTTCTTCAAGAAGACCTTGACCAAATCCTCCCATATGGTGACCGAATCTATAGCCAAGCTGTACAGTCATTTCTTTACTAGATCCTTTAGGAAAAAAGAAATGAAATGTAGCCTAACGGCGTCGTCTCCTAGCTTAGGAATGCACATCATTAAGCAAACTTCTTCAAACTTCCTAAAGAAGAAGTATGTATCCTCAAATTCTATACCATGAAATTTAGGAAGAGTGTTTATGAAATATGATTTTAACTCAAAATTATTTCCGTTTGCTTCTGAGAGTTTTATGCATGAAGGTAGTGATGTCCGGAAGGGGTAAAATCTATCTTGTAATGAGGCCATCACCGAGTTTTGGGGTAGTGATAGAGAGGTGTTTCTGACGAGTCTAGAAGTAGATGGATCTCTCGACCACTCTTAGATACAGCACACCACAAACAACGTTCAATCAACAATACACTCGAAAAGAATAAAAAAACAAACAAAAGAAGGAAAAATAATCACCAAGCCTAATCTAAGGTTCCTGGACTTAGACGACTCCTAACTGGTCGACTACCCGAGGGAGGTTGTTGTAGAAATCAAACCACCAGCTAATTGGCCAAAAAAGGGCAAAACTCGGTGGGAGGTTTTCGGGCGTGAGACTCGGGCCTTAATTATGCCAAGCCACGGAGTTTTCGAGGCTTAACCTCTCAATCCTCTTTCCTTAGACACTAATTTTGCATGAGTATGATTCTTTATAATTTTCACCTTTAGTTATTCTCTTTATTACTCCAAGATGTCCCTAGGGGCCAACGTCTATCAGATTTGAATTAGGCTTGGGATTGTGCGTGAGATAGAGAATTGTTTTGGGCCAAGGAAAAGTAATGACATCCCCACCTTAGCTTTTTATTGGGATTTTTCCTTGAAGTCAATTTTGTGCTTGTGTACAATATACAACAAGATAACACTCAAAGTGATAAATCACCCAAAGTTGTTATTCTTATTCTAAATGATATACACACATACCTTTTCTCCAGTTATCTTAAATAGAAATTTAAATAATTGAAATAGACACGTGCCCTAAATGTAAGAGTCTACTCTGATTTTTAAATTGTGAACCAATAAATTTCTGTTGAGTTATTACAAGTGTAAAGGTGATGCATACAAGTGAGCTAAAAGTTTTAGAAAGCAATTTGCATAATTTTCAGCAACTCTACAGAAGAGCTTTTATTAGTACTTCAATCGGAAAAATTCGCTTTTACATGATTTTTCTGAGGGAAAATTAATTCTTCGCGCAGAATCTTTGTCCACCGATCTTGCTTCCCGTTATAGTTAGCTTCTTGGCAACTTCTCCTGCACATAAAAATAAAGAAAACTCTTTCGTGTTGAACAATAAAGTTGTTCCCTCCCCGACAACGGCGCCAAAATTTGATCGCTTAAAAGCATGTACAAGAATAAGTAAAAGAGTGATGATCGATATTACAACTTTAGTGATTCTATAGCAATGGCGAAGACGCTAATACGGGTCGTATCCACAAGGAGGGAGAGTGATGAAAGCTTGAATGCGGTTTCTTTGTTTGTGGTAAAGATGTTCCTTGTCTTAAATAAAGAATTGAAAAGAAAATAAATATTGTTTCAAAAATTGCTTAGATAGTTTCGATGGTTGTAAATTTGATTTTTGTTTTTTTAAAGATAAAAACGCATGACTAACTTCCTACTAAGTGCTCCAACTAATCTCTAACTTCTTGAAGATATAGCCTTACGTTGGATCATATGCAAGCATAAACCTTGTGCATAAGAACCATTCATGTTAGAGATCAAATGAAAGTTCTTCCCCTCACATAGTTTTACATGACAAAACTTGAATATTTCCCTATTGATCGGGGAAAAATCGCGCACGAAAAGTGTATGTTTGAAATCAAGAGTTAAAAGTGTGTGCTTTGGCTTTCTCGATACTTTCGTTATAGCATAGAGGCTAAACGGGTCGAATCCACAGGGACGGAAAGCGATAGAAGCTTTACCAAAATGTTCATGTGTGTGCTAAGTGTTCTTCAATATTTCAAAGAATGAAAAGAAAAGAAAACAAAGAATGAAAAGAGAAAAATATGGTGAAACACGAAGAAGTGAGAAACATAGAAAAAATGGTTCTTTGTGATTTTCGTGATATATCTAAAATAAAGTAAAAAGAGAAAGAAAATACATGGCTACTAACTACTAATGGCTCAACTAACCATGCTAACTTCTTAGTGATAGTTGCCTCATATGTATCCTTGGTCATCACTAGTCCTTGGTTCAAGAGCGTTTCAAGGCATGACTCATACAATAACTTTCACATCCAAACTCAATAAAACAAGTGCAAGCTGCACTTAAACCATCAAAACTAAATAAGAGTAAGAATGGAATAAAGTAATATTAGCTTGTTTGAGAGTTAAGATGTTAGAGTGTTAGAATCCATCATCATGAGCCATCAATGGCTCTTGCAAGAGCAAGGCCAAGTAGAGGCTATTAGATTCATGTGGATTATCAAGTAAGAAATTAGCAAGTTAGTGGTTAATAGTTACTTGCCATGAGAGAAAATTAGCTAAACATGTAAAAGGAGTTAGAGAGAAGAAAACAAAGAGAGATAAAGAGACAACCTTTCATAGATTGTCACCTATTACAAGCACTCTTTCTTTCCAATCATGTACCACTCTCTCTCCTATTACAAGATCTACAAGAAATGAAAAATATAAAGGAGGAGGAAGAAGAACAACTAACCTAAACTATCCTAAACTACAATATAGAGAAGAAAACTATCCTAACTCTCTAGATATCTCCCTATAAAACACCAACGGGGGTATTTATAGGCACCAGGAGAACGGGGTCAGGAGGACAAACCCTCGCCCAAAGCACTGGTACGGTCGCGCCAGTATGGCCATGAAAACGCAGCCAAAGCCACATTTTCACGGATATACTGGGGCGGCGTGTGCAGCGCTGCCTGCTGCGCGCTACCTGCTTGTCCTCCTGTTGGCTGCATGTCCCAGTTTCTGGATTTGGCCCCCCGTTTTGATGAAACCACCCTCCAAAGTCAATGGCTATCTTTATAAGCTTTTAATCACCTATTAAATGGTGATTTTGGGTCTTCTTCTTCATTTCATGCCATGAACCTAGAAAAATACAAGAGAGGTATTATAAGCAGAGTTTAATATTAAATAAATGTAAAGATGTGGTATGAAATATGCAATTTTAGAGACTAATCACACCCTCACACTTATCTTTTGCTCGTCCTGAGCAAAACAAAAAACTAAGAAAATTATTACGCCACTTTCGCAGGTGACACGATTGCACTGAGCATGTGCAACAAGCCCTTAAACCTCTAGGTTTCCCGTAGAGGAGGAGTTTTGTCTCCGAAGGATTTTAGCGGATTACACCCACAAAATCTATAAAGAAATAAATCAAATGTTAGTATTTTGAAACGCATTTTAAATAGAGAAAAGTATTGAAATATTTTTGCAAAAATTTAAGTGATCCAAGGTCATAGGTTAACCAGAAATTATTCTTCCTTAAACTAAGTCAAATGCGAAAATCTTGTTATAAATTAAATGTAAGAATTTAAAATTGAATCAATTCTTTGGTCTTTCATAAAACTCTTAGAACATATGCACTTTGTGAACGGTGAAGATTTTTGGGATATCCACTCTAACTTTCATGCCATTTATGTATATTATTTCTTTTTTCTTTTGTTCCTTCTTCCCTTAGTTTTCTTATGCTTTCTTATTTACCCGGCTAGTGAGCCTTTAGCCGGTGACTCCCAAACCATATAGTTTTAGGGCACTAGATGAGAAAACATCCCTCGGACTTAAGAACCCGAGTAAACAAGGCCACAAAACTAAAGGGATTATTTTATTTTTTGTTCACCATTTTAGGTCGAATAATCATGCTTCCTGAAGCATAATTACCTAACTTCAATAAGTGATTTTATCATCATTTTTTATATATATTTTTTATGACATTTTCAGCCTTTGTTTCAATCCCAAAACATTGTGTAAGTGTGAATTGCATAAATCTAAGGTAAAAATTCAAGATCAAATTATCTTTTCAATCTTACTTTCTTATCCTAAAATTTAAATAAGATCTATTAGTTTGAATTGGTTTAAAAATTCATAATTTTAGGTCTTCCTAATTCTTAAGATAATCTTAATTTTTTTTAAAATTAATCAAAACTATTTCTCTTAATTCAAAATGTTTTGTAAAAAGAAAATAAAAGATTTTTCATACAAAAGAAAATTTTAAAAAGTTTCTAAAAAGAAGTGTAAAAGAAAGAAAATGTAAAACTAACTATGTTAGAAATCCTCTCCCACATTTATCTCATACATTGTCTTCAATGCATCATGAATGTGTATATACATGAAACAAATTAGAAGAAAAGAAAAATTACCTCATTGTGGTAGCTCCAGTGGTGGTCTGATTGGGCCAAGCGTTGTTACCCAATCAAGATAATGTGGTAGCTCACGGAATACACCTTTATTAGCCTCTTTTTTATCTACATATTTACAATCCCCAATTTTAATATGATCATGCAAGATCCTATCATGAAAATTATTCTCTTTACATGACCAATCTTGGAAGATCATCACTGAGTCATTCTGGTCAATACCTTCGTCCAACAATAGAATGTAGTTTTGTGGAATGGATGATTTGGGCTTTGAAATGAAAGGTTCAGAAACCAATACTAACTTAAGAAAATCAACATTGGGTTCGAGAGCCGGTTTAGGTTCAAGAGTTGAGTCCAAATCAAAGAATTTAACTTCACATTCTATTCCCATCAATGAAGTTTGACAATCCAAAAGAAGCGGTTCGATCTTAAAATCAATAGATACAGGAATTAATGTTGGCCCAGGCAATGGATCCAACTTGGGTAAGGATACCGAAGTCAACATAGATTCCAAAATTGGAATT
This sequence comes from Agave tequilana, assembly GCA_038442645.1. NCBI lineage: Eukaryota > Viridiplantae > Streptophyta > Magnoliopsida > Asparagales > Asparagaceae > Agave > Agave tequilana. The sequence continues at coordinate 191,438 of JAVJIF010030225.1, forward strand.
GAGTCACAAATTTGCAGGTTCACATTCATATTCAAGTTCAATTTCATTGAAATAAAAACTTGCCAATTTGTCAATGGGTTGATATTGGTCAAGTTCAAGGTTTTGTGGTGAAATTGAATCTTGGTCAAAGTCTTCAAGGTTCTATGATTTTTGGTTTTCATCAATATGCTTAGAAGTATTAGGAATAGTCAAAGATTGGGTAGGGAGAGTTTTCTTATTCCTACACATGTTTTCTAATCGACTAAGTCTAGCTCTATCATATTAAAAGGATTGCTTTGGAACTGAATCATGGACTTTGTACTTTTTTCTAAGTCGGTATGTTCTTCTTACTGTGGGACATAGAAAATGGAGTAAGGATCTTGGATTTGAAAACTTAGATGGGATTTCGAGTCCTCTAGATTTTGAATTTGTCGGTCAAGTTCCTCTGAGGCTTCCATCCTCTTTTCCCAGTCAATTGGTTCCTCTAATGGTTGTTCGAGGGAAGGAGTATATGAAGATGGATGTTGGTAAGGTGGTTGACCATAATACTCGGGGAAGTTGTATCCCCCTGACTCAGTGAAGAGTGGTGATAATTATTTCAGTCTTGTTCATAGTATTAGGACTAGGGCACATATTTAGTCAGATAATCCCAATTCGGCATATAAGGTAGGTTCATGTTGTACATAGCCAGCCAGAGTTATCCGAGTCAAATGAGGTCGAGGTGAAATATGATTCATATTAGGATTGAAAAAATTATTGTTGTTAAAATCCATTTCACAATTTACAAAAGAGGAAAACAAACAAACAAACAAACAAACAAATAAAGAAAAAGTAAAAAAAAACAAGCCTATGCTAAGATTGACTTAGACCTGGATGACTCCTAACTGGTTAGACTGTCCACAAAGGGTATATTGTTAGAATCTGACCACGAGTTAATCATCCAGGTAGGGGTAAGATCAGTGGGAGGTATACCGGAGCAACGGGCCTAATTATGTCAAACCACTGTTCTTTGAGGTTTCGCCTCTCAATCCCCAACCTTAAACACCAATTTGACAAGAGTCAACTTCTAACGACTTCCCCCTTAGGTTAATCTTTTAAATGAGTTCGAGATATCCCTAGGGGCCAATGTCTAGCAAATTTTATTTAGGCTTGGGTTGCGTGAGTGGGGAGGTGATTTTTAGACTAAGGATGGGTAATAACTTCCCCACCTTATACTGTATTGGGTTTTGCCCTTAAGTTCAATTCGTGCAAGTATGCAATATAGATAAGAATAAATACACAAAGATAGTAAATCACCCACGTGTTTATCCTAAGTATATGCTATGCAATATGTACACCTCCGTTAAGATCACAACAACACAAGAATAAAATACAGTATATTGGAATTGAAATTGACACGTGCCTAGGTGCAAATGTCTAAACCATTTTAAAACATCCAATTACCATATTTTAGTTCTTAAAATTGTTACAGTGTATAAGTAATATAAACAAAAACTAGCAACAGAATATAAGAATATACAAAAATTTACCCAACCACACAAAAGCAAGTGTGGACTTCTACAATACTAAAAATTTAACCTGCACACCAAAAATAAAGAAAAAAATTAACAAAAACATGAAATTAAACCGTTCCTATCCCCGACAACGGCGCCAAAATTTTATCGGGGGAAAATCACGCACGAAAAGTGTATGTTTTGAAATCAAGAGTTAAAAGTGCGTGCTTTGGCTTCCTCGATACTTCCATTATAGCATAGAGGCTAAACGGGTCGAATCCACAGGGAAGAAAAGTGATAGAAGCTTTACCAGAATGTTCACGTGTGTGTTAAGTGTTCTTCAATATTTGAAAGAATGAAAAGAAAATAAAGAATGAAAAGAGAAGAATACGGTGAAACACGAAGACATGAGAAACATAGAAAAAATGGTTCTTTGTGATTTTTATGATATATCTAAAATAAAGTAAAAAGAGAAAGAAAAATCATGGCTACTAGCTACTAATGGCTCCACTAACCATGCTAACCTCTTAGTGATAGGTGCCTCATATTTATCCTTGGCCATCACTAGTCCTTGATTCAAGAGCGTTTCAAAGCATGACCCATATGATAACTTTCACATCCAAACTTAACAAAACAAGTGCAAGTTAAACTTAAACCATCAAAACTAAACAAGAGTAAGCATGGAATAAAGTATGTTAGCTTGTTAGAGAGTTAGAATGTTAGAGTGTTAGAATCCATCATCATGAGCCATCAATGGCTCTTGCAAGAGCAAGGCCAAGTAGAGACTATTAGACTCATGTGGATTATCAAGTAAGAAGTTAGCAAGTTAGTGGTTAGTAGGTAGTTGCCATGAGAGAAAATTAGCTAAACATATAAAAGGAGTTATAGAGAAGAAAACAAAGAGAGGTAAAGAAAGAACCTTTCATAGATTGTCACCTTCTATTACAAGCACTCTTGCTTTCAAACCATGTACCACTCTCTCTCCTATTATAAGATCTACAAGAAATAAAAAATACAAAGGAGGAAGAAGAAGAACAACTAACCTAAACTATCCTAAACTACAACATGGAGAAGAAAACTACCCTAACTCTCTATATATCTCCCTGTAAAACACCAAGGGGGTATTTATAGGCACCAGGAGAACAGGGACCAAGGGATAAACCCTGGCCCAAAGTGCTGGTGTGGCCGCGCCTGTATGGTCGTGAAAACGCGACGAAAGCCGCATTTTTGCGGCTGTACTAGGGTGGCGCGTGCAGCGACGCCTACTGCGCGCTGTCCGCTTATCCCCCTGTCAGATGCATGTCCCAGTTTCTAGATTTGGGCCCCCGTTTTGATGAAACCACCCTCCAAAGTCAATGGCTATCTTTATAGGCTTTTAATCACCAATTAAATGGTGATTTTGGCCCTTCTTCTTCATTTCATGCGATGGACCTAGAAACATACAAGGGAGGTATTATTAACCGAATTTAATATTAAATAAATGTGAAGATATGGTATGAAATATGCAATTTTAGAGACTAATCACCTATCAAGATCTTAAAGGCGAGCATAGGGGAAGAAACAAGTGCAATATTGGTATCGGTAAAGATGAATAGGGATCTCTCTAACCTACAAGAAAAAGTAATACTACACAAACTATAATCATCAAAAATGATTAAAAATAAAATATGAGAGTGATAATTGATCGTGGGCGGAACTAGCACTCAAAAGTGTGTTTTTATGAAATCAAATGAAAAGCTCGAATGTGCTAATGTACCCTCGATACTTCCGTTATAGCATTGGCTAACGGGTCGAATCCACAGGGAAGGGAGGCGATAGAAGCATTAACAGTCTCTATTCACGTCAGTTGTTAACACTTCTTCTTTGTTGAAAGAATGAAAAAGAAAAGAAAATGAAATCCAGAATGTGGTAGGTGAGGAGAGTGATGAAAACGGCGATGTAAAAAAAAAGTGAAGTGCTTTGGAAATCAAAATAGAAAAAGAGATGGAACAAGGTTGAACTAAGAAGGATGGTAAAAACACCGATAGAAAAATGAGAAAAGAGTTTGGAAAACGATTTCTAAATCAAGCTAAAAGAAAACTTATGGCTACTAACTATTAAATGCTCCACTACCATGCTAACCTCTTCGAGATAGTTGCCTCACATTTTGATCCTTGGCCATCACAATCCTTGGCTCCAAGAGACGGTACAAAGCATGGCTCATGGATGGTTCATCACATTCAAAACATTGCATCAAGAACAAGCTAATACAAGCATCACTCATTACACTACTAGCATGAAATAAAAGGCATGAAATAAAAGAGAGTTAGCTTGGTTAGCAAGTTAGCAAGTTAGATGTTAGAACCCATCATCTTTGGCCATCAATGGCTCTTGCAAGAACAAGGCCTTGTAGAGGCAACCCGATTCATGTGGATTATCAAGTAAGTGGTTAGATGGTTAGTGGTTAGTAGTTAGATTGCCATGAGAAGAAAAACTAGTAAGAAATCATGTAGAAGGTGAAGGAGATTACATTGGAAGAGAAAGGAGGCATCTTTACATAGAGTGTCACTCTCTATTACATCAATCCCTTGCTTTCTCTCTCTAGAAATCACTCAGCCCTACTACAATGATCTAAGAAAAAGAAATGAAAAATACACGAAATGAAGAACACTCACCTACACTACACTAAAATCTAGACCTACTCCTAAAAACGAAGACTGCTTGCGCTTTGGGCCACTGCAGGGGCTTTTATAGGCCTCAGAAGCATCCAGAAGACGAGACGGGGCCACGCGTCGAAAATCGACGCGTGGCTCCTTACTATTGCCGCGGAAACGCAAGGATTGCCACGTTTTCGCAGCAATATCAGAGAGTTACGTCTCTGGTTTTTGTCAGGTTGTTCCTCTGGCTGTGAGAATTGTCAGGGTATATCCCATTCTGGTATTTGCACCCGAATATTCGTCTGACAAGCGCAGGTCTAGGTTCAATGCATCTTCTAGAGAATCCTTTGCTTGGCCTCCAAGTAATGCGGGATTAATTACCATTAATTGGGTTTCATTAAGCTCTTATTCCATCTTTGCCCTTGGATTTTGGATCTACCTGCAATAAAGACCAAAACACGGTTTAGATCGACAATTTATTCATAAAGCGGTGAGAGAATGCGACATAATAATGCAGAATTGTAGACTAATCACACCCCCACACTTATTCTTTTGCTCGTCCCGAGCAAAACAAAAAAACTATGCTACAAATGTTATTACACCACTTTCGCAGGTGACGCGATTGCACTGAGCTTGTGCAACAAGCCGTTAACCTCTAGGTTACCCTAGAGGAGGAGTGTTGTCTCCTGAGGGCTTTCAGCGGATTGCACCCACAAAATCCATAAAGAAAGAAGACAAATGTTAGTAGTTTGAAACGCATTTTGAAAGAGAGACAAGTTTATGAAAATATTTTTGCAAAAATATAAGTGATCTAAGGTCATAAGTCCACCACAAATCATTCTTCCTTAAACTTAGTCTCTATGCAAGATCTTGTCTTCAATTAAGGTAAGAATTCAAAATTGGATTGAATAATTTATCTTTCATAAAACCTAGATAATATGCACTTTGTGATAGTGAAGATTTCTGGGATTTCAACTCTAACCATCAAGCCATTTATTTATATTATATATATATATATATATATATATTCTTTTTCTTCCCTTAGTTTTCTTAGGCTTTCTAGTTCACCCATGTAGCGAGCCTATAACTGATGACTCCCAAACCAGACGGTCCTAGGGCACCAGATGAGAAAACATCCCTCGGGTTAAAGGACTTGAGTAAACAAGGCCACAAAACTAAGGGGGATTATTTGATTCTTTTGACCACCGTTAGGCGTGAATAATCATGCTTCTTGAGGCACAATTACCCAGCTTAATAAGTGATGTTTTATTTGTATATATTCTTTTTTTTATGACATTTTGGTCTTTGTTTCTATCCCAAAAATGTAAGTGTGAAGTGCATACTATCTAAGGCAAAAAATTCAAGATAAAAATATCTCTCCAATTTATCTTACTTAGCCTATAATTTTAAAAAAGATCTATTATTTCAACTAGGTTTAAGATGTCATAATTAAGGCTTCCTTAATTTCTAAGATCATCTTAATTTTCTTAAAAATAGATCAAAACTTTGTCTCTTATTTCAAAAAGTTTTTTAAAGAAAGAGAAAATTTTCTATACAAAAGAGAAGATTTCTAAAAGTATCCTAAAAGAAGTGTAAAAGAAAGAAAATCTAAAAACTCTAAGTTAGTAAACCCTCCCCCACACTTATCTCATGCATTGTCCTCAATGCATCTGATGTATGTATGCATCAAACAAATAGAGAGGGAAGGAAAAAAATTACCTCAAGGTGGTGGTTCCGGTGGCGGTCTGATTGGTCCACGAAAGGCGGCCCAATCATTCTTGCGTGGAGTCCGGAGGAACCCACCAGAAACCTCCATGATACAATCCACTAGAAAGATGTATGCATTTATGATTTTTATTAAAAATTTTACCCCATCTAATTTCTAAATTTTCAAAATAATTTCAGAGTCAAAATTTTTCAAAGCCCTTGTCCCAGAATGGAATGATTGATTTGGACTCAGGAAGCACAGGAATTAATATCGACTCAGGAAAAAGACTTAAGTCAAGTAGAGGTTCGAGAGTCGAGATCGGTTCAGGAAGTGGGTCCAAATCAAGAAAATGAAGCTCAAGTCCACAATCATTTCCCCATGATGGAATGTGACTATCAAAGATTGGTGATTCAAGTTCAGGAATGACAGGTATGGGAATCAAAACTGACTCTAAAATGTTGCTCAAATTGGGTAACAAAACAGGAGTCAATAGTGATTCAGGAATTTGAACTGGATCACAAACTTGAAAATCAAAGTCACATTCCTCATTAAGTTCAATTCCCCAAAAATGAGAACTTACCAATTTATTAAATGGACTTTCAAAAGTATGAAATTGGTCAAGTTCAATATGATCATCATAAGAGATTAGTGATTCGATTTCACAATGAACTGGCACTGGATCCAATACTGACTCGGGAAAAGGAGTGAAATCAGGTGAAGATACCGGAGTCATAATTGAATCAGGAAGTAGAATTGAATCACTAATTTGAGGTTCATGATCATATTCATGCTCAAGTTCAATTTCAGGAAAAGGATAATTTGCCAAAATGTCAATGGGATTTAAAGTTTGGACAAGTTCAGGTGGGTGTGCTGAAATTGAATCTTGATTTCCAAAATGACAAGAGTCTTGGGTCATATCAATAGAGTTTGGCATAGTTGAATTGGTCAAAGGTTGATAAGATAGAGTTTCCTCATTCCTAAAAATGTTAACCAATTGACTCAATTGTTCTTCCACCCTATTGATAGACTCGGCATGTGATTTTTGATATTGTAATAAAGACTCCTGCAAGATATCCAAACTCTTATCTAGATATGATGTATCTCCAAGTGGTTGCTCTAGAATGGGAGTATAAGAATCTTGATTTGGAAATTTTGTGAATAGTGTTAGTCAAAAATGTGTGGAGATTGAAGCTTGGACTCACACAAGAGTTCTTTACTCGTTTCCAAGGCAAATGGTTGTTCATTATAAGGAGGTGGAACTGAGCAAGACTCTTGAATATGTTTTAGAGAAGCCAATATTTCTTGAAGTTGTTGCTCATTCTCTTGTATATTGGCTTCTATCCTCTTTTGGAACTCAGATTTTTCTTTAATGGGAGGTCCAGAAAAAGGAGTGTAGGAAGTGAACTCGGGAAATGTATATTGTGGACAAGGTGAATATGGTGGACAAGGAGGTTGAAAATTTGACTCGGGGTACGTGAATCCCCATTGACTCTGTGAAGAGTTGAAATTATTTTGAAAATTATAGTCATAAGAATGTGGGTATGGGTTGTATTGATTCGGATAAGGCCAACCCGGTGTATTTGGTTGGTGCATATTGTAAAACGCCGGGTTGAATTATCCGAATCAAATGGGTTGGTGTGAAATATGGATTCATATTTGGATTGAAAGAATTGTTATTATTGAATGCCATTTCACAAACAATCACAAACAAAAAGAAAAATCAAACAACAAACAAAAAGAAAAGAAAAAGCAAAACCAAGCCAATAGGAGGGTTGACCTAGACCTAGGCGAGATGTCCCTAGTGGCCAACGTCTATTCAAATTTTATTAGGGCTTAGGTTGTGTGAGTGGGGAGATGATTTTTGGGCTAAGGAAGGGTGATTAAATTCCCACCTTATCTTATGGGTTTTGCCCTTAAGTTCAATTTGTGCAAGTGTGCAATATAGACAATAGTATAACACAAAGCGATAAATCACCCACGTGTTTGTCCTATGCTATATGCAATGCCATATGTACATCTCCATCCAGATCACAACAACAGAACAAAATACAGTATATTGGAATTGAATTGACACGTGCCTAAATGCAAATGTCTAAACCGTTTTAAAAGCATCCAAATACCGTATTTTAGTTCTTTATTTTATTATGGTGTGTAGGCAATCAAAGCAAGAAAGATAGCAGTACAAATCCACTAGCTATTACAATTCACATATCCCAGAACAACACGATATACAATTTTCACAAAACTGCCGCGTTTGCGCGGCAAATGTCGCGGTTGCGCGGCTTTGTTTCAGAATCTGGGGCCCCGCTTTCTAGAGCAGGGAGATGCAAAGTTAGGGTTTATTCTGCAATGTTAAGCACCTGTAAATATTGCCCTGCACACCAAAACAGAGAAGACAATGTTAACAAAAACGTGAAAACAAAACCATTCCCTTCCCCGGCAACAGCGCCAAAAATTTGATCGTGGGCGGAACTAGCACTCAAAAGTGTGTTTTTATGAAATCAAATGAAAAGCTCGAATGTGCTAATGTACCCTCGATACTTCCGTTATAGCATTGGCTTAACGGGTCGAATCCACAGGGAAGGGAGGCGATAGAAGCATTAACAGTCTCTATTCACGTCAGTTGTTAACACTTCTTCTTTGTTGAAAGAATGAAAAAAAAAGAAAATAAAATCCAGAATGTGGTAGGTGAGGAGAGCGATGAAAACGGCGAAGTAAAAACAAAAGTGAAGTGCTTTGGAAATCAAAATAGAAAAAGAGATGGAACAAGGTTGAACTAAGAAGGATGGTAAAAACACCGATAGAAAAATGAGAAAAGAGTTTGGAAAAAGATTTCTAAATCAAGCTAAAAGAAAACTCATGGCTACTAACTACTAAATGCTCCACTAACATGCTAACCTCTTCGAGATAGTTGCCTCACATTTTGATCCTTGGCCATCACAATCCTTGGCTCCAAGAGACGGTACAAAGCATGGCTCATGAATGGTTCATCACATTCAAAACATTGCATCAAGAACAAGCTAATACAAGTATCACTCATTACACTACTAGCATGAAATAAAAGAGCATGAAATAAAAGAGAGTTAGCTTGGTTAGCAAGTTAGCAAATTAGCAAGTTAGATGTTAGAACCCATCATCTTTGGCCATCAATGGCTCTTGCAAGAACAAGGCCTTGTAGAGGCAACCCGATTCATGTGGATTATCAAGTAAGTGGTTAGATGGTTAGTGGTTAGTAGTTAGATTGCCATGAGAAGAAAAATTAGTAAGAAATCATGTAGAAGGTGAAGGAGATTACATTGGAAGAGAAAGGAGGCATCTTTACATAGAGTGTCACTCTCTATTACATCAATCCCTTGCTTTCTCTCTCTAGAAATCACTCAGCCCTACTACAATGATCTAAGAAAAAGAAATGAAAAATACACGAAATGAAGAACACTCACCTACACTACACTAAAATCTGAACCTACTCCTAAAAACGAAGACTGCTTGCGCTTTGGGCCACTGCAGGGGCTTTTATAGGCCTCAGAAGCATCCAGAAGACGAGACGGGGCCACGCGTCGAAAATCAACGCGTGGCTCCTTACTATTGCCGCGGAAACACAAGGATTGCCGCATTTCCGCGGCAATATCAGGGAGTTACGTCTCTGGTTTTTGTCAGGTTGTTCCTCTGGCTGTGAGAATTGTCAGGGTATATCCCATTTCTGGTATTTGCACCCGAATATTCGTCTGACAAGCGCAAGAGTCTAGGTTCAATGCATCTTCTAGAGAATCCTTTGCTTGGCCTCCAAGTAATGCGGGATTAATTACCATTAATTGGGTTTCATTAACCTCTTATTTCATCTTTGCCCTTGGACTTTGGATCTACCTGCAATAAAGACCAAAACACGGTTTAGATCGACAATTTATTCATAAAGCGGTGAGAGAATGCGACATAATAATGCAGAATTATAGACTAATCAATAATACTTGTGAGTAAGTTAGAGTTAGAACTCTCATCCTATGATGTCATAGCTCTTGTTTGCACAAGGCCTTTTTGACACTATTGACTCATTTGGGTTATCAATCAAGTTGTTAAAGATTAGTGGGTTAGCAGTTAGTTAGCCATGCAATGAAAGAGTTAACTAGACATGAGAAATAAAAGTAAAAGAGAAGAAGTAAATGAGCAAAGTTCTAAACTAGTACAAGGAAATAAAAGCAAGTAAAAACACCAAGGAATGAAAAGAAAAAGTATTACTTGCACGCTCTCTTTTTCTAATCTATGGACTGAGCTAGAAGAAAAAGAAGAACATACAAGCAAACTAATGAACTCTTAAAAACAAACTAGCATTAATACACTAACTCTGCATATCCACCTCTCTGGAAAACAAAGATGTATTCATATGCACAGGAGGAAAGGCACCCAGGGAGACAAAGCCAGGGTTGAAGTACAGGCATAGCTGCGCCAGTATAGCCACGAAAACACAACTTTTGACACCTTTCTGCTGCTGTCCTGGCACCACATGCGCGGGGCCGCCTGGCGCCAACTTCTGGTATGTCCCCCTGCTGGTTCCCCCTGTTGCTTGCTGTAAGTCACCTAGAGGGAAGTGAATAGGTGACAGGCTAATCAAATATAAATCTAATGCGGAATAAAACTTATTATACAACCTAAAACTATTAGGTTAACACACAACGTACAACCAAAGAGTGTAGCTAAATTCCTGGTGAAGGGCTCTGGACCATCTCCTCAATATTCCTCTAAATTAAGAGTTGAGGTGCCATTATGGCTCACTTGGTTAAATAGTAGTGTGAGCATACAATCTCAAGCAAATATATATATGAAGCACAAGGGAATATCAAGCATGTAAGAGATTTGAACAATAAGTGCAAGCAAGATGTAAACACAAGTGTGTGATTGAGAAAGATAAGCAATCGCAAATACGGGAGAATTATTTCGAAGTTCGAGCACACTTGCTCTACGTCCCCGCCTTCAACATTATAAAGGATTTCCACTATAACGATCCTGCAAGATCACTCGGTGTCTCAACACCTACAATGAGCTCCCTCAAGACTTGGACTCGCAAGTCTCCCACTTATTCCCACAAGAACAACACAGGCAAGCATACTAGCTTTTTGAGGCCGCACCTCTATAATTTTTCAATACAAGGGGGTGGAACACTTATGATCATTTCTCTTGATCACAAGCTCTCTTGCAACAAGGATACTATAGAGAATGGATATAGCAATGGATAGCTCAAAATTGTATGAGAAAACCAAGATAAATTTGTGGAGGAAAAACTCAAAAAATCTTTTGAAAAATACAAGAGAAAAACTCTTGGTAAACTCTCTTTTGATATGAAATTGAAGCCCTAAAATCTTGTTGAAAAATTTATGTGGAAGATAAGAAAATAGCTCTTAAAAACTCTCCCAAAAATCTTTTCCAAAACTGGCCCAAAACACCCCAATTTATAAGCTGCGAATAACTAGCGGTTGGGGCCAGATCGCCTGTCGGTCAACCGGCTGGTTGATTAGCCAATTATCATTTTTCAGACCATTGGGGTCGCCGATCAACTGCCTAGTTGACCGTACCCAGGTCTTGACTTGTCGGTCGACCGACCGGTTAACCGATGCAAGAACCAGAGAGCACTGCTCTCTTGGTCGGTCGACCGAGGCTAAATCCAGAGAGCAAACTCTCTGGATTGATCGACCGTCTAGTCAATCGGCCCTCAAGCTAGGTCTTTGTGCATGTTTTGTACACATCAGTCGATCACTCAATCGACCGACCTTTGGTTCGGTCGACCGCCAGAAGCACAAGGTCAAGATTTTCATGATTAAAACTTGATCTTTTTAAAACTCTAAACTTTTATTTAAAACACATAAAAATCTACAAAATAAATTCATTAAAACACTTTGAAGTACAAATATGTGTGATCAAAAATCAATACATATTACAAACATGTTGAACTATTTTTGCGATATACAAATTTAGCCTTAAACCAAAAAATGTATTTTTCATCAACTTTGAAATGAAAATCTGTTTTTTCAAAACTTGTTCAAATACAAAAAACAAGATATTAAAACTCATTTGAAGTATAGTGTGTTTGGATATGATCCAATACACATATAAGATGAAATATCTATGTTTTTGACAATAAGCTCTAAACAAAGTTTATAAATACAAAACTTAAAACCATGAACTAGAAACATTAAAATAAGTTTTTCTAAACAACATGAAGCATCAATGTGTATGGATAAAATTCAATACACATATAAACTAAATAAACTTGTTTTGATGAAATCTATTCATGAAACCAAAAGATATATTCGTTGAAGCTCAAACCAAAACTGTATTTTCTAAAATCAAAACTATTTAAATTAAAATATTTTATGTGTGTATATGAGCTAGAGCAATCCACAACTAATCTATCTTTTACATTTTATCTAAAAACACAAAATCTTAACACCTACAAACATGACACAAGTCTTGAAAATCTTTTTCTTCATTTTGACTTGATCCAACCCTTGATCCATGAGATAGGCTCCTTTAGAGTACTTGATGCGATCTTGAAGCGCGAGCTCTTGAATCAACACGTGCTAATTTCAAAACTTGACTTCGAATTTTTTTGTTGAAACTAAACTCTGACTAAGATCTTGATAAAAAATCTGAAACTTATTAAATACAAAATCATTAGTATTATAACTATATGAGTTAATCATCATCAAAACTATTGGGCCAACAATCTCTCCCTTTTTGATGATGACAAAACTCATGAAGTTATATATGTATGGATTAAAGATAAGTTTCATAGAAGCTCTCCCTTAACTCATGCATAGCAATAAAGTATAAAGATATTCAATAAAAGCTCATAAACTAAACAAACATATATTCATAAACAATCAAATATTAAACATGCATATATAAACTCTCTAAATTTTTTCCCATTTTTGTCAATTCATCACAAAGGGGTAAAAACAAGAAAGATGTATATGCAATATACATTCATGAAGAGGAGAGACGTTAAGTTAGCTCTCCCTGCATACATGCATTACATGAAGAAGGGATGACTAAACCCTAACCCACATAAGCATAATATGCAATACATAGATGGAGATGTTAAGATCTCCCTACACATGTGTACCATATAAGAAAGAGAGGTCAAGCTCTACTATATGTGAAATACACTCAACATGAATTTATATATAGAGGAAATGTTAAGCTCCCCTTGCATATAAGAAATACATATCAAACAAATTTTGAAAAATAATTTTGATATCAATTTTAAAACAATTTTTACTTGTAGTCAACAAAATAAATTTTGGTACTAATTAAAATCAAATAGTAATTGACAAAATAAATGTTGGTAACACTTGTAGATAAACAAAATAATTTTTAATATACCAATAGTAGATTTTGATATTAATTGAAGGTGAAACATGAAGTACATTTTGATACCAAAAAATATCAATTGAAATTAATGATAAGCTTGTAAAGATACCAATTAACATTTAGAATTAAGTCAAGTTTAGCATAAATATTTTGTGCTTTAAAAAAGTGTATAAAGACATTATAAAACAAGCACGATAAAAATCATATATATGTATGTACAAAATAGAAATACCACTTGAAATTTTAAAGTATACATATATAAAAAACTAGTATGGGCATACAAAAAGAATAGATTATGAAAATTATGTATAACTCATAATATCCACCTTTATCATGCACATGTTAAAAAGATGTTCAATAAGGCCCACAAGGTATGGTCGCCCATCCAATCGCCCTTTAAGGGTAAAAGTTTTAAAAATAAGATTTGAGTATAATTTTAGATTGAAAACACTACCAATGACGAATAAATAATTAGTTTAAAATAAATTTTGTAAAACTAGTTAAAGATCCTTCAAAACATGAAACCTAAACAATATATTTAACGAAACATGCATATTAAACAAAAATTGACACTCAATATCTACAAAGCATAAAAATATGTGCTTATGAAAATAAAGTCATGAGTAAACATAAAGGTGAATATATAAAATCATGTGAATGACATATTTATGAAAATAAATAATAAAGCTCAAAACAATAAAGCTCAAACAAAAAACTCATATCAAATTTTACTCACAAAAATATGATATATCATATAAACATGCAAAATCATCAAAACTAGGACATACAATGTACAATTAAATATATAATTAAGTACATAAAGAAATGGAGCATGTAAAGTATGTATCTCAAAATTATACATGTATAATACAAGTTTCAATAGAATATGCGCATGAACATGATGTAGGCATGTAAATCTATTTGAAAAGTTTTTCAAAAATACATGCATAGTTTAGGTAGCCAATCAACTCAACTATAGGCACAAAAAACACATGATAGAGTTTAGGTTACTTATACTAGCATATAAACATTTAAAGTATTTTAAAGTGGAGGAAGAAATGGTTATCAAAACCGATGTAGCTAATTCATTTCTCTAAAATAAGAGGTGGTTCTTGCACCATGCTTCCTTGATAGTGATGTATCAATTGGCTATGTCATTCGAGTTCCAAATGCATCCACCATTAAGGCACCAAACCTCTCACGTTTTGTGAGATCTCACACCTACATAAAATAAAAGAGGTGGGGTCTTTGTTACTCATATCTTTTTGGGTTCACGGGGGTTATCAATATTGGGAACCCAAACATTATATTTTACAAAATTTAAAGAATTTATTCTATCAAAATAAAATTTTGTAAGATGGCCTTTGCGGTCATAATGTGTACATGTGTACACTCTAGCATAAATGTGAGCATGGGTATGAACATGGTGTGCATATGCATGCCATGGGGCAAGTGTATGCATGTTTGAAACTTTTTCTTACGAAACATAGATTTCAACTTATTATGATTAAATGCACATTTGTTCAAAGTGGTGCCCAAACAATCAATACTCTTTTTTAAAATACATATATCATTTTCAATCTTAGAAGAAAAGACATGTGCATGAGAAACAAAATTCTTTTCTTTTTTGTAACACCCCATTCCCAGTATACGAGCACAGTTACGTATCCTGATTTTTGGTGCATTTTATTATTATTATTTTATTTTATTTTATTTTCTGCTATTTAAATACTTACTCATATAGCAGTACTGCATGATTTGATCTGTTTGGTATTCGGATTTGACTAATTTTAGTTTCAAATATTATTTTTAATATTCTAAATTTTTCATGATTTTCTGGAATTTTTCGGAATTAAATTGTAAATCTTCAAAACGGTGTCGGCCAGTATCACTGGTTGATTCCAGGAATTTTAATTTACAATTGGGATCAAAATTCTGGATTCCGCTTTCACATTCCTTCTTAAAATTATATTTTCTTCCTTCAGGCATTTTCTGGGATTTTTCAGATTTTATCAAAAATCTAGCCTACCCGGTGTAGACACCGTTCACAGTAGATTCCAGGATTTTTATTTTGAGAATGGAATAGAATTTCTGAAAACCGATTCCACCAAAAATCTTTATGTAATATTTATTATTTTTGAGATTTTTTGGAAAGCTTTCCGGGATACTTCAATTTTTGGTCATTTCTGGAGTTTTCGGTATTTTCCCAGATACCGAGAATTATCCAAGTATTTCACTTTTCTCTTTTTACCGTATTTCTCTCTCCTTCCTCAAACGCGAGATTTCACCAGCTGGATCCATCATTAAATGCAGCCATCCTCTCCATGCTGCATTTAAAGCTTATGGGCCAATCAAACACTAGTCAAATCACCCATACCTCTTTGACTTTCCTGTAAACACAATCTTGGTTTTCTTGGACGCAGGGTTGTTTACTGCGTCCAGCAGCAGCTAGACGCAGCCTTGAGTGGTGGGACGCGGCCAATTTAGCATGAAACGCAAGTTTCATTGAGTGAATGGCAAACTTGTTATAATCTTAACTTACCCTTTATATATAACTCCCCCACTCCTCTCTCTTCACTTTTTCATTTCTTCTTCCTTCTCCACTTCCTGAGAACGTCCACAGCAGCAAGAAACAGCCCTTTGGCTGGCCATTCTCACCCTTCCACCCTCCATACACCACCATCTCTTCCACCATTCCATCCACCAATCTCCCCTCCATATACTCCTCCATTCCAACTACAACAACAAACAAAAACATCATCTCCATCACCATCTTCTTCCTCTTCTTCACCACCAAAGAACCCATTTTTCCACCAAAACTTCACCACCATCTCCACCACCACCTGCACCACCGTAGCCTCCGCCGAGCATACCATCCTTGCCTCCTCGTCACCTCTTTCCGGCGGACTATAGTTTCATTCCCCGTCACGCCATTTGCAAAATCTCGTTTTGCCATATTGAACTGGACTTGCACCATCAACCTCTTCCTTTTGTGGAGACCGGCCACTCCTTTTGGTTTGGGGCCGTGTTCTTCTCGGTTGACAGGACTCTAGGCCGGTGCCCTCCTTTTGGTTTGGGACCGAGCTTCATCACCGTAGATTTCCCGGTAATCGTTCACGATTATTCCGGTGATCGTTTTGGTGATTGACTTGGCAAGGGATCATCTTCTTCACTTGGCACTCTTGCTGGACATTGGACGCGTTCTAGGCGAGTAATTCTACTCGCCAAGACTTGGATATTATTTCATATTTGTTAAGAAAACGCACCAGTTTCCTAAAAACGCACCAGTTTCCTAAAAACGCACCAGTTTGCTGAAAACGCACCAGTTTCCTGAAAACGCACCAGTTTCCTGAAAACGCACCAGTTTTCTGAAAACGCACCAGTTCCTGAAAACGCACCAGTTTTCTGAAAACGCACCAGTTTCCTGAAAACGCACCACTTTCCTGAAAACGCACCACTTTTCTGAAACGCACCACTTTCCTGAAAACGCACCACTTTCCTGAAAACGCACCACTTTTCTGAAAACGCACCACTTTCTTGAAACGCACCACTTTCTTGAAACGTGCCACTTTTTGAGACGCGACCCAACCGAACGCAGCCTTCTTAAGTCGATTTGACCCTTTACTATAGTCGACTAACTCCTTCTCTAAGTCGACTAATTTCTCTCCCTAGTCGACTAATCTTGATTAATTGTTATGGTTAATTACTTCTTTGATTTTGAACATTATCTTTGGGTCATTTATTATATATCGCTATTTGCAAGACTTGTCACTTGATGAATATCACCTCTTATCATGCTATCTATTAACATAAGGCATGATCCACTTGACCCTCATAATTATCACGATAACGGGAATAATGACCTGACATCTTGGCAAGTACAACTGTACTCCTGATACTCATGTGATACATTATAGTACGAACCAGTACTCTTGATATTCCTGACTTGTTCTTGTTCATTCCCGTTATCTGATAATATTGTTAAACCATAAAACGAGACAACTTGCATCGGGTCGGGGGAAACTTGCGGCTATCAATATATGTTCGTGTTTACAGTGGTTTTAGGAATGTTGTGCAACTACATGTTCCGGTCTGACCTGTGGGCCTCCAGGCGACCGAGGGAGTGCTGGCTCCCTCCTTCCTGGTACCATCATGATAAGGGCATACAATAAGTCCCTCTTGTTAGCCTTGCGGCAGGTTCCGTCCACCAAGCAACGGAACATCCTGGGCCGTGGTCCCGGGTATGCACGGGACCCACTGTAACATAGTTCGTTGATACCCCCGCTGGTTTCCAATAACAACCTTGCTTTACTCGAATATGGATCTATGTGTGCTGGGACGCTAGTTCACATAGCTAGATATCAGGGTAAGACGAGTATAATAATAATAATAACAATAATAAGACGCTAATTGTGGGTGTTGTATGCGCTTGGATTACAGGTGTCATGAGATAAAGGTATATGGATGAGGGTTTCCTTGTTTGGATTATTCCCTCGAGGTATTAGTCTCATGAGGCCGTAGCTTAAGCTTATATAATGCCCTTTCTTTTTTAACATGTTGCGCTTCTTCTACTTGCTGCTGATTTCTCATGATATTGTACCAACTTTCATGTTCATGTTTCTGTTGCCACTCGGCTGTTACCTGCTCTACTTGTTGGGAGGTCCTGACTCCCTTGAATTTCTATGTTCAGGTTCCGAACCTTGGATCGAGGTGGAGCCTTCTGTGGAGGATCAGGCTTTCCTTTCCGAGTAGGCTGATTAGTCTCGGTTGCTGTCATCCCAGACTTTCCTTTTGGCTCGCGGGACCTTTCTTCAGCTCGTGAGCATCTTTGTAATTATCTTGTAAATCGTACTTTTGAGTTTGGCTGTGATATATGATGCATGCGATATGTAAATATATGTCACATTCTGTGATAACCTTGTACCTTGTACTTCTTATGTTGGCATATGAAAGGACGCTACGCTTTGTCGTACTCTGATTCTTGTTTGTACTGATGCTTAGCGTATATACGTAAGGGTATTTCTGACCTGCGTATGTACGTCGCAGTGACGTCCCCGTAGCCTTGGAATCGGGCGTTACAGGTTGGTATCAGAGCCTAGGCTCTCACACCTATAGTACAATCAAGCAGCAAATTAATGTAATTTGCCATTGCCAACTACAATGTACAAGTTATCTTGTCCTTCTTGATTCCTTTCCTTGTGCCCTAAAATCCTTTCATCTTTCCAGTTTCCAGTCTCCTTTTTACCAACATAAGTATGGATAGAAGGACGAGTCGTAACAATGCCGGATAAGCATCGAATGGACCCGCGGGGAGAATGTTGAGATTCTGAGGGTTATCCAGACTATGATGGAAAATCAGCAACAGCAGACGGAACTCCTTCGGCAAGAGTTAGTAACTCCCAAGGACAAAGGCCGGGGAATGTATCAGACTTCAGGCGGTTACAACCGGCGATATTCACGGGAGAAGAGAAACCACTAGATGCTGAGCAATGGCTGATTGACACCACAGATCTGTTGAACGCAGCCCGGGTCCCAAAAGAAAATCAAGTGGAGGTCGCCAAGATTCAGCTAAAGGATGTAGCCAGGACCTGGTGGCTAGCTGAAGAAGCGAGATTGGAGAAACCTGTCTCGTGGGACCAGTTCTCCCAAAGCTTCTATAGTAGATTTTTCCCTGCCACCGGCCCAGAAAGAAATGGAAGAACAGTTCATCCGACTTCAGCAGTGGACCGGTCTGTGGATGAGTATGCCGCTGAGTTCTTGAGGCTGAGCCGCTTCGCTCCATATATGGTAGCTGATGAAGAGAAGCGAGCGAGTAGATTCCAACAGGGTTTGCGAATGGACATTCAGATCCTCTTGATGCCCCAGCAGCTGAAAACGTATTCCCAAGTCCTCACCATAGCTCGGGAAGTTGAGCGAGGACTGGAGAAAGGGAAGACTAACATGATGGGGAACCAGGCCATGAAAAGGCCATTTCCACAAGCAGGGAGAGGGGGTCCATATAGAGCGGCGAGGGTTCCGCCAATGAGACGACCATTTCGGCGAGCCCCCTTCCAGACAACCCAACCATTCCCCGTTTGTAACTATTGCCAGAAACCGGGTCACACTCAGCAGAATTGCCGAAGGGCAAATGGGTTATGCCTGGCATGTGGTTCCCATGATCATTCAGTAGAAGTCTGCCCCACAAGAGAATGGGGATGGCCAACAAGCACTACCAGCACTTCCAGGACCAGATGGACAGAGGAACCAGGGACCGATGGTTAGGAGAGCTCTTCCCCCTCCCCCACAGCAAGTAAACCGCCCAGTCCAGAGGGGAGTTAGAGCTGCAGCAGGTCGTGGAAGAGGACGAGCTTACAACCTGACAGCGGAAGAGGCCGAGACTTCTGGAGAAGTGGTAACAGGTAAGATCAGGGTACACTCGACCTGTTCTTGCCCTCTTTGATTCAGGTGCATCTCATTGTTACATATATGATCGTTTTGTTGCCTTGCATTCTATACCTGATGAAACTTTAGACCACCAATGGGAGATTAGTACAGGGAATGGAGTAGTCATATCTACTAAAGTTTGTATTGATTGCCCTGTAGAACTCTGTAACCGTACCTTGGCCATAGATATGCTCGTGCTGGATACTAAAGGGTACGACATAATCTTAGGCATGACTTGGCTCAGCAAATACCATGCGGTCATTGATTGCCGAAGCAAGAAAGTTATTTCAGAATACCGCTTCAGCCTGAGTTCCAATTTGAAGGAGAACGCAAACCTGCCAAAGGAAAAGCACAGATGACTGCTGGTGAGATCCAGAAGAAGAGAGTGCCAGTTTGGAATGAGTTTCCAGAAGTATTTAAGGAGATCTCAGGACTTCCACCCGATAGGGTAATTGAGTTCTCCATTGATACCCTTCCAGGCACAGTTCCGATATCCAAAGCTCCATACAGAATGGCCCCACTGAGTTAGAAATTCTAAAGAAGCAGCTACAAGAATATTCTGACAAGGGATTGATTAAACCAAGTGCTTCACCATGGGAGCTCCAGTGCTCTTAGCAAACAAAAGGACGGTGGTAAGCGGTTGTGTATAGACTACAGAGAGTTAAACAAGGTTACCATCAAGAACAAGTACCCCTTACCAAGAATTGATGATCTGTTTGATCAGCTTCATGGAGCTCGAGTATTTTCAAAATGGATTTACAATCAGGCTACCATCAGCTAAAAGTAAGGAAAGAAGATATTCCCAAGACAGCATTCAGGACCCGTTATGGCCATTATGAGTTTTCTAGTTATGCCCTTCGGAGTCACCAATGCCCCTGCAGTTTTCATGGATTTAATGAACAGAGTGTTCTCATCATATTTGGATCAGTTTGTGGTTGTTTTTATAGATGACATCTGATCTATTCGAAGAACGACAGAGAGCATGCAGACCACTTAAGAATAGTGTTACAGACTCTCCAACAGGAACAACTTCATGCTAAGCAAAGCAAGTGTGAATTCTGGTTAAATAGTATGGCCTTCCTTGGGCACATAATTTCAGAAGAAGGAATTTCAGTAGACCCCAGTAAAATTCAGGCAGTGAAGGACTGGCCAATTCCAAGGACAGTAACAGAAATTAGAGTTTTATTGGATTAGCCGGATATTATAGGCGCTTTGTCCAGGATTTTTCTAAGATTGCAGCCCCGTTAACGAAGCTCACCCGGAAGGGAGAAAAATATATATGGACGGAGGAATGTACCGCAGCATTTGAACAATTAAAGGAAAGACTCATTACAGCTCCAATTTTGAGGACTCCCTCAGGAAGAGGAGGGATGGTTATATACAGTGATGCATCCGGGAAAGGCCTAGAGTGTGTATTAATGCAGCATGGTCATGTCATAGCTTATGCATCCAGGCAACTGAAACCACATGAGAGGAATTACCCAACTCATGACTTAGAGCTGGCGGCGGTAATATTCGCATTGAAAATCTGGAGGCATTATCTTCTGGGAGACAAGGTGCTAATCTACACTGATCACAAAAATCTTAAGTATGTCTTCACGCAGAAAGAATTGAACATGAGACAGAGACGGTGGCTTGAATTAATGGCAGATTATGATATAGATTTACAGTATCATCCAGGCAGAGTCATACCGTACCAGATGCATTGAGCAGGAAAGCCAGAGAATAAAATGCTAGTACTACTTACGCATCAGAAGGAGTTAATTCGGGACATCATGAAACTGGACCTGATGATAGTACAAGGAGTCGATAGGACAGGACAGTTGATGACCTTTCAGATCTAGTCAACCTTGATGGATGAGATTAAGAAGCTCAAAAAGAAGACCCCAGATTACAGAAATTCAGAGCTCAAATAGAGGCTGATTGAGGACGGATATCCGCATTCATTCGGATAATGCACTATATTTTGGTAACAGAATTTGTGTTCCCCAAGGAGAAGTCCGACAGAAATTTTGGCAGAAGCACATAGTTCGGCCTATTCCATTCACCCGGGAGGAACTAAAATGTATCGGGACTTGAAGCAGAAATTTTGGTGGAATGCCATGAAGAGGGAGATAGCCCAGTATGTGGCCAAGTGCTTAGTTTGCCAGCAAATAAAGGCAGAACACCAAAGAACAGCTGGACTTCTACAGCCATTGCCGATACCCGAATGGAAGTGGGAACACATCACCATGGACTTTGTTACGGCTCTACCTCGCAGTCCTAAGGGTAACAATGCAGTATGGGTGATCGTTGACCGCCTCACAAAAGCAGCTCACTTTCTACCTTTCAGAGTAGGTCAGTCAACAGAAGTTCTTGCAGATAAGTACATGAAAGAAATTGTTCGTCTACATGGAATTCCAGTTAGCATCGTGTCAGATAGAGACACAAGATTCCGATCACATTTCTGGAAAGTCTCCAAGAAAGTTTAGGGACTCGTCTGGAATTCAGTACTTCATATCACCCCCAGACAGACGGACAATCGGAACGGACCATTCAAATTCTTGAAGACATGTTACGAGCCTGCATGATAGAATTTAAAGGGTCATGGGAGGACTGTATTCATTTGGTGGAGTTCTCTTATAATAACAGCTATCAGGCTAGTATCAGAATGGCACCATTTGAGGCATTGTATGGCAGAAAATGCAGGTCGCCGATATGTTGGGATGAAGTCGGCGAAAGAAGACTTATGGGACCAGACATTCTAGTTCAGACAACAGATAAAGTCCGAATTATCAGAGATCACCTCCGGGCAGCTCAGAGCCGACAAAAGAATTGGGCAGACACAAATAGAAGACCATTAGAATTCAGAACAGGTGACCATGTATTTTTGAAGATATCACCCACCAAAGGGTAATCCGATTCGGTACTCGTGGAAAACTCAGTCCCAGGTACATCGGCCCATTCGAAATTTTGGATCGCGTGGGAGAGGTGGCTTATCGAATGGCACTACCGCCATCTTTGGAAGGAGTACACAATGTATTCCATGTATCACAGTTAAGGAAGTATGTCAAGGATGAGAGTCACATTCTAGATCACTCCGAACTGGAACTACAATCAGATCTATCTTATAAAGAGCAACCGATGGCCATCCTGGACAAAAGTATCAAAACATTGAAGAATAAGGCAATACCATTAGTACTGGTTTCTTGGAATAGGCATGTGCCAGGAGAAGCCACATGGGAACGGGAGGACGTTATTCGTGAGCGATATCCCCATCTATTTACAACTTAGTTGGTAAAACCCTTTCTTCCTATTCTCTCTACCGTCATCTTCCCCTTCCTGAAATTTCGAGGACGAAATTTTTGTAAGGTGGATAGATTGTAACACCCCATTCCCAGTATACGTGCACAGTTACGTATCCTGATTTTTGGTGCATTTTATTATTATTATTTTATTTTATTTTATTTTCTGCTATTTAAATACTTACTCATATAGCAGTACTGCATGATTTGATCTGTTTGGTATTCGGATTTGACTAATTTTAGTTTCAAATATTATTTTTAATATTCTAAATTTTTCATGATTTTCTGGAATTTTTCGGAATTAAATTGTAAATCTTCAAACCGGTGTCGGCCAGTATCACTGGTTGATTCCAGGAATTTTAATTTACAATTGGGATCAAAATTCTGGATTCCGCTTTCACATTCCTTCTTAAAATTATATTTTCTTCCTTCAGGCATTTTCTGGGATTTTTCAGATTTTATCAAAAATCTAGCCTACCCGGTGTAGACACCGTTCACAGTAGATTCCAAGATTTTTATTTTGAGAATGGAATAGAATTTTTGAAACCGATTCCACCAAAAATCTTTATGTAATATTTATTATTTTGAGATTTTTTGGAAAGCTTTCCGGGATACTTCAATTTTTGGTCATTTCTGGAGTTTTCGGTATTTTCCCAGATACCGAGAATTATCCAAGTATTTCACTTTTCTCTTTTTACCGTATTTCTCTCTCCTTCCTCAAATGCGAGATTTCACCAGCTGGATCCATCATTAAATGCAGCCATCCTCTCCATGCTGCATTTAAAGCTTATGGGCCAATCAAACACTAGTCAAATCACCCATACCTCTTTGACTTTCCTGTAAACACAATCTTGGTTTTCTTGGACGCAGGTTTTGTTACTGCGTCCAGCAGCAGCTAGACGCAGCCTTGAGTGGTGGGACGCGGCCAATTTAGCATGAAACGCAAGTTTCATTGAGTGAATGGCAAACTTGTTATAATCTTAACTTACCCTTTATATATAACTCCCCACTCCTTCTCTCTCTTCACTTTTTCATTTCTTCTTCCTTCTCCACTTCCTGAGAACGTCCACAGCAGCAAGAAACAGCCCTTTGGCTGGCCATTCTCACCCTTCCACCCTCCATACACCACCATCTCTTCCACCATTCCATCCACCAATATCCCCTCCATATACTCCTCCATTCCAACTACAACAACAAACCAAAACATCATCTCCATCACCATCTTCTTCCTCTTCTTCACCACCAAGAACCCATTTTTCCACCAAAACTTCACCACCATCTCCACCACCACCTGCACCACCGTAGCCTCCGCCGAGCATACCATCCTTGCCTCCTCGTCAACCTCTTTCCGGCGGACTATAGTTTCATTCCCCGTCACGCCATTTGCAAAATCTCATTTTGCCATATTGAACTGGACTTGCACCATCAACCTCTTCTTTTGTGGAGACCGGCCACTCCTTTTGGTTTGGGGCCGTGTTCTTCTCGGTTGACAGGACTCTAGCCGGTGCCCTCCTTTTGGTTTGGGACCGAGCTTCATCACCGTAGATTTCCCGGTAATCGTTCACGATTATTCCGGTGATCGTTTTGGTGATTGACTTGGCAAGGATCATCTCTTCTTCACTTGGCACTCTTGCTGGACATTGGACGCGTTCTAGGCGAGTAATTCTACTCGCCAAGACTTGGATATTATTTCATATTTGTTAAGAAAACGCACCAGTTCCTAAAAACGCACCAGTTTCCTAAAAACGCACCAGTTTCCTGAAAACGCACCAGTTTCCTGAAACGCACCAGTTTCCTGAAAACGCACCGTTCCTAAAAACGCACCAGTTTCTGAAAACGCACCAGTTTCCTGAAACGCACCACTTTCCTGAAAACGCACCACTTTTCTGAAAACGCACCACTTTCCTGAAAACGCACCACTTTCCTGAAAACGCACCACTTTTCTGAAAACGCACCACTTTCTTGAAACGCACCACTTTCTTGAAACGTGCCACTTTTTGAGACGCGACCCAACCGAACGCAGCCTTCTTAAGTCGATTTGACCCTTTACTATAGTCGACTAACTCCTTCTCTAAGTCGACTAATTTCTCTCCCTAGTCGACTAATCTTGATTAATTGTTATGGTTAATTACTTCTTTGATTTTGAACATTATCTTTGGGTCATTTATTATATATCGCTATTTGCAAGACTTGTCACTTGATGAATATCACCTCTTATCATGCTATCTATTACATAAGGCATGATCCACTTGACCCTCA
Source organism: Agave tequilana (assembly GCA_038442645.1). Classification (NCBI taxonomy): domain Eukaryota; kingdom Viridiplantae; phylum Streptophyta; class Magnoliopsida; order Asparagales; family Asparagaceae; genus Agave; species Agave tequilana. The sequence continues at coordinate 216,582 of JAVJIF010030225.1, forward strand.
TAATTATCACGATAACGGGAATAATGACCTGACATCTTGGCAAGTACAACTGTACTCCTGATACTCATGTGATACATTATAGTACGAACCAGTACTCTTGATATTCCTGACTTGTTCTTGTTCATTCCCGTTATCTGATAATATTGTTAAACCATAAAACGAGACAACTTGCATCGGGTCGGGGAAACTTGCGGCTATCAATATATGTTCGTGTTTACAGTGGTTTTAGGATGTTGTGCAACTACATGTTCCGGTCTGACCTGTGGGCCTCCAGGCGACCGAGGGGAGTGCTGGCTCCCTCCTTCCTGGTACCATCATGATAAGGGCATACAATAAGTCCCTCCTGTTAGCCTTGCGACAGGTTCCGTCCACCAAGCAACGAACATCCTGGGCTGTGGTCCCGGGTATGCACGGGACCCACTGTAAACATAGTTCGTTGATACCCCAGCTGGTTTCCAATAACAACCTTGCTTTACTCGAATATGGATCTATGTGTGCTGGGACGCTAGTTCACATAGCTAGATATCAGGGTAAGATGAGTATAATAATAATAATAACAATAATAAGACGCTAATTGTGGGTGTTGTATGCGCTTGGATTACAGGTGTCATGAGATAAAGGTATATGGATGAGGGTTTCCTTGTTTGGATTATTCCCTCGAGGTACTAGTCTCATGAGGCCGTAGCTTAAGCTTATATAATGCCCTTTCTTTTTTAACATGTTGCGCTTCTTCTACTTGCTGGCTGATTTCTCATGATATTGTACCACTTTCATGTTCATGTTTCTGTTGCCACTCGGCTGTTACCTGCTCTACTTGTTGGGAGGTCCTGACTCCCTTGAATTTCTATGTTCAGGTTCCAAACCTTGGATCGAGGTGGAGCCTTCTGTGGAGGATCAGGCTTTCCTTTCCGAGTAGGCTGATTAGTCTCGGTTGCTGTCATCCCAGACTTTCCTTTTGGCTCGCGGGACCTTTCTTCAGCTCGTGAGCATCTTTGTAATTATCTTGTAAATCGTACTTTTGAGTTTGGCTGTGATATATGATGCATGCGATATGTAAATATATGTCACATTCTGTGATAACCTTGTACCTTGTACTTCTTATGTTGGCATATGAAAGGACGCTACGCTTTGTCGTACTCTGATTCTTGTTTGTACTGATGCTTAGCGTATATACGTAAGGGTATTTCTGACCTGCGTATGTACGTCGCAGTGACGTCCCCGTAGCCTTGGAATCGGGGCGTTACATTTTTAGAATAATTTTCTTTTTCTTTTAAAATAATTTTCTTTTTCAAAGAGTTTTTTTCTTCAAAACAATCTTTTTTTTTTTCAACAAAAATAATTTTATTCTTCAAATATTCACATTTTCTTTTGAAATGATTTCAAAATTATTTTGACAAGGCTCTTATCATTTCATTTTTTCAATCTTTTATTTTTCATTTTTAACAATTCTTATTTTTAAGAAGTTGTTGACAAAATAAAGCAAGTTCATCATAAGGCATGTCAACTTTTTCATCAAACTTGGATTCAGAGTATACCTTAAGGGGGTCATCTCTTTGAACCATGTAGCACATGTTGGAAGCATCACTTCTATCATCTGAGACACTCTTTTTTTCATTTGGCGTTTGTCTCCAAGAGAGCAAAGATGTTCCAAACTACAAAAGCTGATTCAATGTTAGACACCCTAAATAAATAATTCATTTAGGGTACTCTTTAAAAATGGATGGCTTTTGATTAGCCTCAAGATGTTTGCTATTAATTAAATATGAGTCCTTAATAGTGGCAAAATAAGCATGAATCCCTAGGGCTTTAAGATATATAGACATCTTAACTTTTCAAATTTGAATATTAAGAATGTCAAACATGAGAGGTGTCATGAAATCCATGTGTGTGTGTGTGGAAAAAGTTGTGATTAGCTAAAATGAGGATCTTTAACTCAAGCTTGTTAGACCCAAATCAAGAGCACCAAGCTCTGATACCAATTGTAAGTCACCTAGAGGAGGTGAATAGGTGACAGGCTAATCAAATGCAAAACTAATGCGGAATAAAACTTATTATGGAACCTAAAAACTATTAGACTAACACACAATATATACCAAAGAGTGTAGCCAAATTTTTGGTGAAAGGCTCTGAACTATCTCCTCAAGATTCCTCTAAATTAAGAGTTGAGGTGCTACTATGGCTCTCTTGGTTAAATACTAGTGTGAGCAAATAATCCCAAGCAAATATTATATAAAGCACAAGGAATATCAAGCATGTAAGAGATATGAACAATAAGTGCAAGCAAGATATAAACACAAGTGAGAGAGAGAGATAAGCAATCGCAAACATGGGAGAATTATTTCGAGGTTCGAACACACTTGCTCTACGTCCCCGCCTTTAACTCTATAAAGGATTTTCACTATAAAGATCCCACAAGATCACTCGGTGTCACAACACCTAAAACAAGTTCCCTCAAAAACTCTTGGACCCGCAAGTTCCTCACTTGTTCCTGCAAGAACAATACACGCAAGCACACTAGCTTGTCGAGGCTGTACCTCTACAATTTCCCAATGCAAGGGGGTGGAACACTTGTGATCACTTCTCTTGATCAAAAAAATAACTCTCTCATAAGAAGGATCCTATAGAGGATGGAAATAGCAAGGGATAACTCAAACTTGTGTAAGAAAAATAAGATAGATTTGTGGGGGGAAAACTCAAGCAATCCTTTAACTCTTGGTAACTCTCTTTTGATATGAAATTGAAGCTCTAAAATCTAATTGAAAAACTTCTATGAAAGATAGAAAAATAGCTCTTAAAAACTCTCTCAAAAATCTTTTCCAAAACTTGCCCAATATACCCCAATTTATAGGTTGCAGAAAACTAACTGTTGGGGGCCAGATGGCCTGTTGGTCGACTGGACGGTCAACCAGCCAACGATCATTTTTTAGACCGTTGGGGGTTATCGGTCGACTACCTGGTCAACCACACCCAGACCTGTCAATCGCCAACCATTCGACCAAGGCAAGAACCAGATAGCACTGCTCTCTTGATCGGTTGACCGTTCGGCAGACCAGGGCCAGGTCCAGAGAGAAAACTCTCTGGATCGCTTGACCGTTCGGTCGACCGGCCCTCAAACCAGGACTTTGTGCACGTTTTGTGCACATCGGTGGAGTCGGTTGACCGCTCGGTCGACCGAGGTTCGATTGACCGCTCGGTCGATCACCAGAAGCCAAGGTCATCAGAATTAAAACTTGATATTTTTAAAACTGTAAAAAAAATTTTAAACACATAAAAATCCACAAATATAAGTTCATTAAAATACTTTGAAGTACAAATATCTGTGATCAAAAATCAACACATATTACAAACAAGTTGAACTATTTTTGTGTTATAGAAATTTTGACTTAACCAAAAACTATATTTTTCAAAATCAACTTTGAAATGAAAAATCTATTTTTTCCAAACTTTTTCTAATACAAAAATAAGATATTAGAACTCATTTTAAACATAGTGTGTATGGAAATGATCCAATAAACATATAAGATGAAATATCTATGTTTTTGATAATAAGCTCTAAACAAAGTTTTGATTAATACAAAACATAAACCATGAAGTAGAAACATCAAAATAAGTTTTTTTAAACAATATGAAGCATCAATGTGTATGGATGAAATCCAATACACATATAAACTAAGTAAACTTGTTTTGATGAAATATATTCATGAAACCAAAAGATATATTCGTTGAAGCTCAAAACCAAAACGATATTTTCTAAAATCAAAACTATTTAACTTCAAATGTTTTGTGTGTATATGAGCTTGAGCAATCCACAACTAATCTATTCTTTATATTTATCTAAAATACAAAATTTTAACACTTATAAACATGACACAAGTGTTGAAAATCTTCTTCTCCATATTGACTTGGTCCAAATCTTGATCTATGAGTTAGACTCCTCTAGAGTACTTGATGTGATCTTGGAGCACGAGCTATTGAATCAATAAGTGATAGATTCAAAACTTAACTTCGAATCTTTTGTTGAAGCTAAACATTGACTATGATCTTGATCGAAAATCTAAAACTTATTAAATACAAGATCATTAGTACTATAGCTACATGAGTTAATCATCATCAAAACTAGAGTGATGGACATTTGTGCTAACACTTTCTGGATATCTGCATTGTACTTTGGCAGATCAAACTTCCAAACTCAATGGCTATATTTGGCTTTAAAAATCACTAAATAAATGAGATTTTTGGGCTTCTTCTTCTTTCCACACCATGGACCTAAGAACACACAAGTAAATTATTATTAGCAACTTTTTTATATAAAATAAATATGAGGATATGGTTGAAATATGCATTTCTAGAGACTAATCATTGATCGGTGGCCAGACGCGTCCAGGGGGCTCCTGGCCCCCTGTTCATGAGTTGAGAGGGGCAGTAACCCCTCTCTTCTTTCCTCACTCTCTCTTGTTTCTCACTCTCTTCTCTCTTTCTTTATTATCTCTCTCTCACCTAGTTTCTCTCTTTACTGTCTCTATCTCTCTACTATCTTTCTCTCCCTCCGTTCCTTTCTCTCCCTCCGTTCCTCTCTCTCCTATTCTTTTTCTCTCTAGCTATCTCTTTCTCTCTCTAAATTTTCTCTCTAGCTCTCTTTTTCTCTCTCTAGATTTCTTTTGTTAGCTCTTTCTTTCTCTCTATCTTTTTCTTTCTAGCTCTTCCTCTTTCTCTTGCTTTCTCTCTTCTCTCTCCTCTCTTATTCTCGTTCTTTTTGTAAAAATATTTATATATATTTTAATATATTATGGCGCATGCGGTAGTTTCTAGGATTCTAGATTTCACGGTGTTTTCTGATATTTAGGCTAGTGTCCTCACCTTATTTTGGGTTTTCCCGCTTTGTCAGGTCAACAGTGTATTTATTTCTATATTTTGGATTGTATCCGTATTTTGTATTGGGATGTACCCTCATATTCGTATATGGCCGAGTGCCAGTATTATATATGTATATGCCTGTGATGAATGTTTGTATTAGGGTCATTTATTTCATGTACTTATCCATGCCTGCGATGTGTTTTATTCTACTTTATACCATGCGTGGCTGACCCTTCGCGGTCGTTGAGCCTTCGGGCTCTCTACTCAGCCTCCGGGCTTTACTTCTCCACAATAGTATAGCTCTTATCACGTTTATATGCATGCTAGTGTGGTACTAACATCTCATGCAGGTACCCTTGTACTGACTCTGGGTTTCTGCCCACTCTCGGGCTAGCTACCCAATTGGTTCTTATCACGTTTTTAAGCCTGCACCCTTATGGTTTTTGTGGTAGCTATCGAGAGTGTTCTTAAACCCCGAGCGTACTTTAGCCTCCAGGCTCTCACCAACTTCTTCAAAAAAGGAGTGCGTTTAGACCGTCAGGTCTCTCATGCTCCGCCTGGTAGGCATGCTTAGCACTCAGCACTTTACCACTAGATTCATCTAGGCGAAACTCTGTCAGATTTTAGACTCGCCTTTTAAGCCGCGTCATTCTAGTAGCTCCATCAATCACTCTAGTGATTAAACACTGTTTGTTGTCCGTACCTCCAGCTTGATTAGCTCCTCTTGGATGTTTGCTTCTTTGCTTTTTGCCTGCTTGCCAGTTTATCGATTCTTCTATTAATGGTTGTGAAGAGTTTGAAATCTTATTTACATTATTTTTCTGAGATTGCATGATTTTCTAGTATTCGTATTGATCTCTTATATCGGTATTATTTTCCTGTATCGCTTGACGTGTTTTCACTTGATGTGCTAACATTTATCATGCTGTCTCTTGTCACCGGCCTGCTATCACCCTTCTATCATGATATCACCTGACATCCAGTATCATATACCTAACTCTTATAATTATCATGATAACGGGAATTATGACCTGACATCTTGATTATATCTTGATATATTCTAGTACAAATCGTACTCCTGATACATATGTACTCCTGATACTCCTGACTTATTCTTACTCATTCCTGTAATCTGATAATTATTTAATAAACTATAAAATGTGACAACTTACATCGAATTGGGGAAACATGTTGGCCAAAAGGTCTGTCACTCTAGTTTTGATGATGATTAACTCATGTAGTTATAGTACTAATGATCTTGTGTTTATTAGGTTTCAGATATTCGATCAAGATCTTAGTTGGTGTTTAGCTTCAACAAAAGAATCAAAGTCAAGTTTTGAAGCTACCACGTATTGATTCAAGAGCTCGCGCTTCAAGATCACATCTAGTACTCAAAGAGGAGTCTAGCTCATGGATCAAATTTTAGATCAAGTCAAGATGAAGAGAAGATTTTTAAAGTGAAGACTTGAGTCAAGAGTTTGTAAGTATTAAAAATTTTATTTTAAGATAAAATGTAAAGGATAGATTAGTTGTACATTGCTTAAGATCTTATACACAAACACAAAACTTTGGTTTTTAGAAAAATACAGTTTTGGTTTCATGATTAAATTTCTATATCTCAAAAACTAATGCGCATGTTTATAATATGTGTTGATTTTTCACCACACATACTTATACTTCATAGTATTTTGATGAATTTAATTTTGTGAGATTTATGGAGATTTTATGATATTTAAAATGAATTTAGAAAGATCTTTAAAAAATCCTAAAAATGTGTTTTTTGGACTGCTTGCGGTCGACCGACCGGTCGACTGAAGGCTAAGCTGATCGACCAAGCGGTCGACCGATGTGCACAAACCCATGTGACTTGAGCTCAGTCTACCGACCGGTCGACCGTAGTTAAGTTCGGTCGACCGACTGAGTTTACAGAGCTCGGGGTTTTCTCAGTTGACCGGGCGGCCGACTATCCTATTGATTTACTCTAACAACTTTTCAGTAATTTTGCCATAACTTTTTATTCTTATAATCAATCAATATAATTTAAATTGCATTTCAAAGATAAATTTCAGGGATATATTTCTTGTTCAATAGTCATTTTCAGATTCAAATATTAAGGATGTCAAATATTAGGTTAAATTTTGTTCTTGTTTTGAAAATAGTTTACAATTTCTGATTTGTCACCTTTCAGTATTTTATTAATAACTTTCTACTCCAAAATTATAATTTGATTTAAGTTGCACTAGAAATAAGACTTAAAGATCAACAAATTCTTCCTTGTACTTACTTCTAAATTCTAATGTTTTAGGTCTCAAAACTGTGCTCAAAGTTGACCTACTGCATAGTTTGGGTCTGTGGTCGATCGACCGCCCAGGTCGACCGCAAGACTCCAACGGTCAGAAATTTAACCGTTGGTTGGTCGACCGGGCAGTCAACTGACAGGCCATTTCTAGCAATTTTTTGAACCATAACGGCTAGTTTTTTTGGACTATAAATATGAGATTTTTGGGTGAGTTTTAAACAAGTTTTTCAAGAGCTTATTTTTCATCTTCAATAAAGTTTTCCCAACAAGTTTTTAGAGCTCCATTGCTAAAGTTTATCAAGAATGATTCTCTTGAGTTTTCAAAAGCTTTTTCTTGAGTTTTTTCATCACTCAATCTACCTAGTTTTCTTACACAAGCTTGAGCTTTCCATTGCTATATTCATCCTATAGGATACTTGTTTGTGAGACTATTTGTTGTCCATCAAGAGAAGTGATCACCAAGTGTGCCACCTTAGTATTTGAAGAAGTTGTAGAGGTTGCGGCATCGGTGAGCTTGCGGGTTCACATGTGTTGTTCTTGTGAGAATAAGTGAGGGACTTGCGGATACAAGAGTTCTTGAGGAAGCTCGTTATATGTGTTATGGCACCGAGTGATCTTGCAAGATTATTTATAGTGAAAATCTTTCATAGTTTTGAAGGCGGGGACATAGAGCAAGTATGCTCAAACCTCGAAACAATTTTGCCATGTTTGCGATTGCTTATCTCTCTCTCTCTCACATACTTGTGTTTTATATCTTGCCTATTATATTGTTCATCTCTTTATATTCTTGATATATTTATGCTTAATTTAATATATACTTGGTTTTTTTGCTCACACTTGTATTCAACTAAGAGAGCCATAGTGGCACCTCAACTCTTAATCTAGAGGAATCTTGAGGAGATAGTCCAGAGCGCTTCACCGAAAATTCGGCTACACTCTTTAGTTATACGTTGTGTGTTAGCCTAATAGTTTTTAGATTGCATAATTAGTTTTTAATTCTGCATTAGATTAGCTAGTCACCTATTCACCCCTCTAGGTGACCTATAATTGGTATTAGAGTTTGGTGCTCTTGATTTGGATCTAACAACCTTGAGTTAAGATCATATTTTTTGCTAATCACAATATTTGCCCACACACACACATATGGATTTCATAACACCTCCTATGTTTGACATTCTTAACTTCCAAAATTAGAAAGTTAGGATGTCCATGTACCTAAAGGCCCTAGGTATTCATGTTTATTTTGCCACAATTAAAGATTCTTATTTTCTAAATAGCAAGCATCTTAAGGCTAATGTAAAAGATATTCATGCTTTAAAGTTAACCCTAAATAATGATTATCTATCTAGAGTTTTTAACATTGAGTCGGCTTTTATAGTATGGAACACTCTTTGCTGTCTTGAGAAATAAACGTCAAATAAAAAAGAAAGTGACTCGGATAATGGAAGTGCTACTTTCAGCATGTGCTATATGGTCCAAGGAGATAACCCCTTTGAGGTAAATTTCGATTTCGAGCTAGACGAAGTTGAGATGCCATATGATGATCTTGCATATTTTTGCCAAAAACTTCTTGAAAAATATGATTTGTTAAAAGAGAAAAACAAAAGTTTAAAAAATGAAAATGAATTTGTTTTAAAAGAAAAGGATTCTTTTAAAATAATTTTGAAATTATTTCAAAAGAAAATAAATTTTTGAAAAAGCAAAATGTTTCCTTGCCTTCAAAATTAAATGATATTTGTGAAGGAAACAAATCATTGAAAAAGAAATTTATTTTAATGGAAAAAGAAAAGGAGACTATTTTGAAAGAAAAAGACTCTTTGAAAAAGAAATTGTTTTAAGAGAAAAAGGAAAGATTTCTAAAAAGAAAAATAAATTTGAATCTCATTCTTGCCATGTCTCTCATGCTAATAATGTTGCATTCTCTTTTGATAAAAATGAGATTCATGTTTTGAAAAAGAGATTTGAATGTTTGGACTTTAAGCCAATGTGCATTTAACCACTCTAAATTGGAATCTTTATTTCACAAGAAACAAGTTTCACATACTCATGCATACCCTACACAGCATACATCACACGCACACTATGATCACACCCACATACATATATATACTAGAGTGTACACATGTACACATTGCAGTGGCAAAGGCTATTTAGAAAATTTTATTTTGATAAATTAAATTCCTTCAATTTTGCAAATAAAATATTTGGGTTCCAATTGTTTCTAACCCTCATGGACCCAAAAAGATATGGGTACCAAAATTTTCACCTCTTGTGTTTGATGTAGGTGTGGGCTCTTACAAAACGTGAGAGCTTCGATGCCTTGGTGATGGATGCATTTGGAGCTTGAAAGACACACTAAATTGATGCATCACTATCAACGAAGTATGGTGGGAGGACCACCTCATGTTTTGGAGAAATAAATTGGCTACATCAGTTTTGATAACTATTTCTTCCTTTTTAAAAATATTTTTTAAATATTTATATGCTAGTGTAGTGACCTAAACTCTATCATATATAGTTTTATGCTTAATATTGAGTTGATTGGTTGTTAACTATGCATGTGTTTTTAAAATCTTTTCAATAGATTTACATACCTGTTCATGTTTTGAATGCTTTAGTTAAAGCATATATTATTTTGTATGTCTATATCATGTTGATATGCAAATCTTGTTAAAACTTATGTTATACATGTACAAATTTTGATATACATGCTTTATATGCTCTATTTCTTTTATGTACTCAATTATTTATTTGTTGTATATTGTATGTCCTAGTTTTGATGATTCATGCATAACTATATGATATATCATGTTTTTGATAAAAAATTCATATGAGTTTTATTTTGAGCTTTATTATTTATTTTCATGAATATGTCATTCACATGATTCTTGTACACTCACATTTTTTTTTGTTTACTCATGACGTTATTTTCATAAGCATGTACGTGCTTTCTGGATTTTGAATGTCACTTCTTGTGTAATGAGCATGCTTCATGAGATACATGATTTGTTTCCTCTTTGAAGAATCTTTAACTAGTTCTCAAAAAATAAAATTACTTTAAGCTAGTTATTTATTCTTCATTTTGTACTATTTTCAATATATAATTATTTTTAAAATCTTATTTTTAAAAATTTTTACCCTTAAAGGGTAGTTGGTTGGGTGACCATCCTTGTATACCCTCATTGAATATCTTTAAGACTTGTGCATGAAAGGGTGGATGCTATGAGTTATACACATGATTTTTATGGTATTTTATTATTGTATACTCATACTAGTTTTCTTATATATGTGTGTTCAAATCTCAAGTGGTATTTCGTTTATACAAACATATATATGATTTTGATTGTGCTTTTTTTACATTGACCACACATGTTTTATAGTATAAACTATTTATGCTAAGCTTGATTTTATTTTTAATGATAATTGATATTTCTACAAGCTTATGCATGTGTTTTGTTATTATTTCAAAACAAAAAAAGTTTTTTTAACTTAAAATGATTTCATGTTGATTTTTATCTATAAGATAATATTTATGTTTATCTACAAGTGATATCAATATTTATTTTATCAACTACAATTTGATTTCAATTAGTATCAAAATTTATTTTGTTGACTACAAGTAGTTTCAAAATTTGTTTTAAGAGTGTAAAAAAGTTTTCAAATTTTGTTTGATATGTATTGCCTATATGCAATGGGAGCTTAACATCTCCTCCACATATAGATTTATGTTGAGTGTATTTTATATATTGAGGAGCTTGACCTCTCTTCTTTATGTGACACACGTGTGCAGAGGGAGCTTAACATCTCTGTCTATACATTGTATATTATTCTTCTATGGGTTAGAGTTTAGTCATCCATTCTCCATGTAATGTATGTATGCAGAGGGAGTTAACTTAACGTTTCTCTTCTTCATGAATGTATATCGCATATATATCTTTCTTATTTTTACCCCTTTGTTGATGAATTGACAAAAGGGGGAGAAGAACTTAGAGTTTATATATGCATGCTTTATTTTTGTTTATGCATATATTTTTGCTTGTTTATACGCTTACATTGAATATCTTTATATTTTATTCTTATGCATAAGTTAAGAGAGAGTTTCTATGAAACTTACTTTTAATCCATGCATATATAACTCCATGAGTTTTGTTATCATCAAAAAGTGGGAGATTGTTGGCCCAAAAACCCATCACTCTAGTTTTGATGATGATTAACTCATGCAGTTATAATACTAATGATCTTGTGTTTATTAAGTTTCAGATATCCAATCAAGATCTTAGTCGGTGTTTGCTTCAAAAAAAATTAAAGTCAAGTTTTTAAGCTACCATGTGTTGAATCAAGAGCTCGCGCTTCAAGATCACATCTAGTACTCAAAGAAGAGATTAGCTTATGGATCAAATTATGGATCAAGTCAAGATGAAGAGAAGATTTTCAAGTGAAGACTTAAGTTAAGAGTTTGTAAGTGTTAAAATTTTTGTTTTAGAATAAAATATAAAGGATAGATTAGTTGTGGATTGCTCAAGATCTTATACACATATACAAAACTTTGATTTTCAAAAAATATAGTTTTGGTTTCATGATTAAATTTCTATATCTCAAATACTAGTTCACATGTTTATAATGTGTTGATTTTTCATCACACATACTTGTGCTTCATAGTATTTCAATGAACTTATTTTTGTGATATTTATGGAGATTTTATGATATTTAAAATGAATTTAGAAAGATCATTAAAAATCCTGAAAATGTGTTTTTAGGTTGCTTGCAGTCGACCGACCGGTCGACTACGGTCGGTCAACCGAAGGCTGAGCTGGTCGACCGAGCGGTCGACCGCGTGCACAAGACATGCACAAGCCCATGTTACTTGAGCTTGATCGACCGATCGGTTGATCGTAGTTGAGTTCGACTGACCGACCGGTCGACCGACTGAGTTGCAGAGCTCTCAGGTTTTCTCGGTCGACCAGGCGGCCGACCATTCTGCTGATTTGCTCTAACACCCTTTCAGTAATTTAGCCATAACTTTTTATTCTTATATTAAATCAATATAATTTAAATTGCATTTAAATGATAACTTTTAGGCTATATTTCTTGTTCAATAGTTATTTTCTAATTCAAATGTTAAAGATGTCAAATATTAGGTTGAAGTCTGTTCTTATTTTGAAAATAGTTTACAATTTTTTATTTAACATCTTTCAGTAACTTATCGATAACTTTCTACTCTGACAGTATATTGATTTGATTTAAGTTGCATTATAAAGAGAACTTAAAGATCTACAAATTCTTCCTATATAATTATTTCTAAATTCAAATGTTTAGGCCTCAAAATGGTGCTCAGAATTGATCTATTACACAGTGTGGGTCTGTGGTCGGTCGACTGGCCGTTGGACGGCCAGACTCCAACGGTCAAAAATTGACCGTTGGTCAGTCGACTGGGCAGTCGACTGACAGGCCATTTTTGGTAATTTTTGAACTATAATGGCTAGTTTTTCTTGGCCTATAAATATGGGATTTTTAGGTGAGTTTTAAACAAGTTTTTCAAGAGCTTATTTTTCCATTTTCAATACAGTTTTCCCAACAAGTTTTTAGAGCTTCATTGCCATATCAAAAGAGAGTTTATCAAGAGTGATTCTCTTGAGTTTTCAAAAGCTTTTTCTTAAGTTTTTTCACCACTCAATCTACCTAGTTTTCTTACACAAGCTTGAGCTTTCCAATGCTATATTTATCCTATAGGATCCTTGTTTGTGAGTATTTGTTAGTGATCAAGAGAAGTGATCACCAGTGGAACACCTTTGTATTTGGAGGAGTTGTAAAGGTTGTGACCTCGGCGAGCTTGCGTGTTCGCGTGTGTTGTTCTTACGGGAACAAGTGAGAGACTTATGGGTCCAAGAGTTCTTGAGGGAGCTTATTGTAGATATTGCGGCGCCGAGTGATCTTGCGGGATCATTTATTATGGAAATCCTTCATAGTGTTGAAGGCGGGGACGTAGAGTAAGTGTGCTCAAACCTCGAAACAATTCTCCCGTATTTGTGATTGCTTATCTCTCTCACTTGTGTTTTATATCTTGCATGCTTATATTGTTCATCTCTTTATATGCTTGATATATTTATGCTTAATTGAATATATACTTAGGTTTGTTTGTTCACACTTGTATTCAACTAAGAGAGCCATAGTGGCGCCTCAACTCTTAATCTAGAGAAATCTTGAGGAGATAGTCCTGAGCCTTTCACCAGCAACATCCCTATTTGGCTACTCTTTGGTTATACATTGTGTGGTAGCCTAATAGTTTTTAGGTTGCATAATTAGTTTTTAATTCCGTATTAGTTTTGTATTAGATTAGCTAGTCACCTATTCACCCTCCTCTAGGTGACCTACAAAAGCTACAAATATCAATATATGTTCGTGTTTACAGTAGTATTAGGTATGTTGTACAACTAAATCTTCCGGTTCAACCTGAGGGCCTCCAGGTGACCGAGGGGAGCGCTTGCTCCTCCTTCTTGGTACCATCTTGAAAAAAGCATCCTATAAAACCCTCTTATATGCTTTGCAGTTGGTTCTGTACACCAGCAACGGAACACCCTGGACAGTGATCCCGAGCATGTACGGAACCTACTGTAAACATTATTCGTTGATACCCTCGTTGGATTCTAATAACAATCTTGCTTTTGTCAGATGTGGATATATGTATGCTGAGATGCTAGTCCATATAACTAGACATCTGAGTAGGATGAGTAATAATAATAAAAAATGCCAACTAATAATTCGTTGTATGTTTTGCAATTCAGGTCTTATTGACTTAGTTTCAATGAAGTGAGATATATATTATATAGATGAGGGTTTCTTTGTTTGGATTATTCCTTCGAAGTACTTATCTCATGAAACCGTAAACAGAGTTTGTACTGCTAATTTTACCTTATTTGCTTTTATTGGGTTTTACTTCAGATTTTTGTTTTATTATTATTATAATGTTATATATGTTTACATCATACCTTATCATTTGTGTTCTATTCCACCAGGCTCCTGCTTTGATCATATTATACCACGCATATTCCCTGCTTGATAACATTTACATTCTCTTTACCTGCTCGTGTATGCATGTGCTCACGACACGATTTTCAATACACGCACTTTTGATATAAATTTATCGATACACTTGTGCTTATCCCTGAATGCCACTTGGCATTCGCCACACCACTCGTTGGGGAGTTTCTAACTACCCTGGATCCTCATGTTCAGATCCCGGAGCTTAAAGCTTGTAGATTATCCCAGTGTTGCTGATCAGAGTAGCGCAACGGTAGCGGGGATCATCGGCAAACCGTCTGAGGTCGTCCTCTCCGGGCCCCCTGCTCGTCCCTTGAGTTTTCCTTCTGTAACTCGTTAGTGCCCTTTGTGAAAATCACCTAGAGGGGGGGTGAATAGGTGATAATGCTAATCAATGCACAATATAAAAATTATGAAGCAACAATCTCACAAAGCAAGTGAATATAGTAATGAATGTAGAGAGCAAGTAATAAGAGCAATGAAAATAGAGCAAGAAATAGGAACAAGTAAACCAAACGCAAACACCGAGATTTGTTATCGAGGTTCGAGCACCCAGCTCTACTTCTCCGCCTTCCCCAGAAGGATTCCAACCACTTCCACTATCACAAAGATGTCACAAATACACCGGAGTACCCAACTCCACAATCTCAAGTACAAGCAATCTATGAGTAGTCAAAAGACCACAAACTCTCTCTTACAAAATTCTCTTCCCTTACAAAGGTCCTTAGAGAAAAATGAGTAGGAATGAAGCTCTTGTGTGTAAGGAGAAAAGAAAAAGAAATCAGAGAGTTCTTGAAAACACTACAGAAAATGAGAGAGAATTTCAGCACAAAAACCAAGAAACCAAGTCTTTTTGAAAGCCTTAAACTTTTGGAAATTTTAAGAATTTTTCTAGTAACCAATCTCTCCCTAAACACCCCTATTTATAGGAGAGGGCTAGAGTTTAGAGATAAAACATATTTAAGGCTAATCAGAAAGTATTAAAACCAAAACAAGTCATTTAAACACACTTAAGTGAGAAAAGGAAAAAAATAAACCAGCTCAGAAAAATAGCCGTTACTGTTCAAACGGCTAGTCCGGTCGACCGGCCAGGTCGACCGCCAGCTCAAATAAAATAGTCGTTGCAGGCTATGGTCGACCGGCCGGTCGATCCAAACAAACAGAGAGCTCTGCTCTCAGACCCGGTCGACCCGGATGGTCGACCGTCCAAAGTCTGTCAAACGTGCACAGATTTGTGCACGTCGGTCGACCGACCCGGTCGACCGACTTCAAGCCAAGTCGACTTGTCAGAAGACTAGTCGACTGGTTGAAGTGTGAAACAGGAAACTGGATCAGAAAAACAGTTTAAAAATATTTTGAAAAATCTTTTAACACTCCTAAAAATCACTAAAAATAGTTTTATCATTTTCCATTGATATATAAACATGTGGTAAAAAGTTTAGCTCAAATATCAATCAATATGAACTATTTTTGTCTCTTATCATTTTTACCAAAAACCAAAATCTGTATTTTCTAAAACTTGGATTTTGAATACGTTTTGTCCAAAACTCTTCCAAATACAAAAACATGATATTTAAACACTTTGAAGCATGATGTATATGGATATAATCCTATATACATGAAACATATATATATCATAGTTTTTGTCATAAATTCCAAAAATAAGTTTTGATAAAACACAAAACTTAAAACACATGAATAGGTATATCAAAGTAAGTTTGTAGGTTGAAGATTGTATAAAAACTATTTTTGTATATGTTATAGGAAATATGTTTGGAAACAAGATGTGCGCAAAAACGTGTGTGATAGAGCTTCAAACCTATTCACTATTCTTTAACAAAACTCTAAACTTAAAACAATCCTAATAAATTATCTTGAGCAATCTTGAAGTCTTGAGCCATGCGATGCCTTGCTAGAGCCTTCTCTTCTATGTTCCTTCCTTGATGTGCAAAAAGCCTTCTTTGCTTCATGAACCTAGAAATTCTTGCAATAGCTAAGCAATGGCCTCCAAATATGGTACTAACCTGAAACTTATCTTAAACAAACTAATTAGTACCAAATAGCTCTTATTTGTTTTGTTATCATCAAAACTCTAAACAAATGGAGAGTGTAACCTTTTGGGCCAACAATCTCCCCTTTTTGATGATGAACAAAACAAATAGGCTATAAGAATATAGATAGGGAAGGAGAAAGCTCCCCCTCAAATTATGCTATATTAAACAAAGAAAAACATAATTTGTAATTTGCAAGTAAGCACCATGAAACCAAAAACCATGAGAATATAAAACACTTGCAAAACACTTAAACTACACATCAAAAACTAAAAACATATATAAACTCATATGGAACCAAAACCATATGAACTCATATTTCCATACATAAACTCATTCTCCCCCTTTTTGTCATACATCAAAAAGAATTAAGAAAACATTTTTATTCAATAACGCAAACATTAAGTTCACCACAAATGTAGGAAAATCTAGCAAAATCAAGTGGTTTAGTGAAAATATCGGCTAGTTGCAAATCCGTAGAAACATAATCAATATCTATATCTCCTTTCTCAAAATGATCTCTAAGAAAGTGATATCTAATCTCAATGTGCTTGGTCTTACTATGTTGATTTGCATTCTTTGTCATATGTATAGTACTAGTATTATCACAAAATATTTTTATATGGGTATAATGCAAATCATAATCAAGGAGAGTATGTTTCATCCAAAGGACTTGTGCACAACAAGCCCCCGCGGCAACATACTCCGCCTCGGCGGTTGAAAGAGCTACGGAATTTTGTTTCCTAGAGGACCATGAAACAAGACAATTACCAAGAAATTGACATGTCCCACTAGTACTCTTTCTATCTACTCTACAACCCGCATAGTCGGCATCCGAATAACTCGTCATTGAGAAATCTCCGTTTTCGGATACCATAGACCCATTCCAATCGTTCCCTTAATATAACGAATAATGCGTTTTACCGCAATAAGATGGGACTCTTTGGGACACGATTGAAATCTAGCACAAAGACACACACTAAACATGATATCCGGCCTACTTGCCGTCAAATACAAAAGACTACCTATCATGCTTCTATACAATTTAATATCAACATTTTTACCTTGGTCATCCTTATCAAGCTTGGTGGTAGTTGCCATGGGAGTGTTGCAAACCTTTGAGTCTTCAAGTCCAAACTTCTTTACGAGTTCCTTTGCGTATTTGGCTTGACATATGATGTTCCCATCTTACAATTGCTTGATTTGGAGTCCAAGAAAGAAATTAAGCTCACCCATTGAAGACATTTCAAACTCACATTGC
Organism: Agave tequilana; assembly: GCA_038442645.1. Taxonomy (NCBI): domain Eukaryota; kingdom Viridiplantae; phylum Streptophyta; class Magnoliopsida; order Asparagales; family Asparagaceae; genus Agave; species Agave tequilana. The sequence continues at coordinate 234,085 of JAVJIF010030225.1, forward strand.
ATAACCTTTTCAATTCCTTGCATAAAAACTCATTAGTAGAACCAAAAATTATATCATCAACATAAATTTGCACAATTAAAATGTCATTATCAACATGCTTAGTGAATAGTGTTGTATCTACTTTGCCTTTAATAAAATCATTTGAAATGAGAAAACTAGAAAGCCTTTCATACCAAGCTCTTGGAGCTTGTTTCAATCCATACAAAGCTTTATCAAGTTTAAAAACAAAATCGGGATGAACATGATCAACAAAACCGGGAGGTTGAGCAACATAAACTTATTCATTTATAAAACCATTCAAAAATGCACTTTTCACATCCATTTGAAAAAGTTTAAAATTTTTGAAAGATGCAAAAGCTAGTGTCATCCGTATGGCTTCAAGCCGTGCTACGGGTGCAAAGGTCTCCTCAAAGTCAATTCCCTCAACTTGAGTGTAACCTTGGGCCACTAACCTAGCCTTATTCCTAATCACATTTTCGGACTCATCCATCTTGTTTCTAAAGATCCACTTAGTACCAATTATTGGTCTATCGTGGAGCCTAGGAACAAGGTGCCAAACTTGGTTGCGCTCAAATTGATTGAGTTCCTCTTGCATGGCTAGCAACCAATATGAGTCCGCCTCGGCTTCGAGGATGCTTTTGGGTTCAAAATGAGAAATGAAAGCAAAATTACCACATAGGTCATGGAGTTTGGAGCGAGTTGTTACCCCTTTAGATGCATCACCTAAGATGAGCTCCTTGGGATGATTTGTGGCATATCTCCAAGCTTTAGGAAGCGGTTGAGAGCTTTTCTCTTTATCCTCTTGAACGTCACCAATTGGTTCTTGCTTATCATCTTGAGCGGGTGAGTCCTTCAAGGATAGTCTCTCCATGTCTTCACCTAATGGTTCAATCTCTACAACATTCTCAACAAACACATTAGATTCTTCAAATTTAACATGCATGGATTCTTTAATGGTAAGTGAAGCTCTATTGAATACTCTATAAGCTTTACTAGTTGTAGAATATCCAACAAAGATTGCTTCATAAGCCTTAGCATCAAATTTACCCAAGTTAACTTTAGTGTTCAAAACAAAACACTTGCAACTAAAAACTTTGAAATATGCAACATTAGGTTTTCTAGAATGATACATTTCAAAAGATGTTTTGGAAGAATTTTTACATAAATAAATACAATTTGATATATAGCATGCGGTGTTTACGGTCTCGGCCCATAGATATTGAGGGAGGTCATACTCACTTATCATTGTCCTAGCCATCTCTTGAAGTGTTCTATTTTTCCTTTCTATAACTCCATTTTGTTGTGGAGTTCTAGGACAAGACATTTCATGCTTAATTCCCTTTTCATCACAATAAGTCATGAAGAGTTGTTAACAAACTCACCACCTCTATCACTCCTTATTCTCAAAATCGAAAAACCTTTTTCTTTTTCAACTCTTTTTCGAAAAATCTTAAAATAAGAAAAAGCTTGATCTTTGTGTTCCAAGAAGAAAACCCAAGTGAAACGGGAAAAATCATCAACTAAAACAAATGCAAATCTACTACCATTTAAGCTCTTAGTTTTAGTAGGTCCAAAAAGATCCATATGAATTAATTCTAAAGGCCTAGTTGACATGATATCCTTGATTGGTTTGAAGGAAGACTTGGTTTGTTTTCCAAGTTGGCACGCACCACAAATGCGGTCTTTCTCAAACTTCAAGTAAGGTATACCCTTCACCAAATCCTTAGAATTAATCCTAGAAAGATGGTCAAAAGATGCATGTCCTAATCTTCTATGCCAAAGCCAAGAATTTTCATCAAAAGCATTTAAGCATTTAGTAGAACATTCCACATTAAGCATGTCAATGATATAAACATTATCATCACGAAAACCGGTGAGAATACAATCATTGGTTTTAACATCAAAAATCTTGCAAGAAGAATCATCAAAACAACTTTAAGTCCACGATCACAAAATTGACTAATGCTAAGCAAATTATGTTTTAAACCATCAACAAGTACAACATTTTCTATAATGGGAGATGCACCAATTTGAATGTTACCTATACCGATGATAGTGCCTTTGGAGTCATCCCCGAAGGTGACGGAGCCACCTTCCTCGTACCTTAATAGGGTTGTAAAGTTATTGATGTCCCACGTCATGTGTCTTGAACAACCACTATCAAGGTACCACCGCTCCCTACGTCTTGGAGCCTTGGTGTGTACCTACATCAAATAATTTAGGACTTGATTTTGGTACCCACATTTTCTTGGGTCCTAAAGAGTTAGTTTCATTAACCCAAACAAGATTATTGGTTCTATTTATTTGGTCATAACAAAATTTAGCCAAATGTCCATTCTTACCACAATATGTGCATCTATACACTCTACCATATTTAAAAGCATAGTGAGTGTGTGATTTGTGAGCATGAGAATTGTGAGCATGAAAAGATTTAGCATGAGAAGTGTTATGTGTAGTGTGAGCATGGGAATCTTAACATGTGAATTTTTAGCATGAGAGGTGTGCTTTTTGGAAAATATTTCTTCAAGTTTCTTAGTGTTAAAAGCACAATCCTTTAAAGTCTTTTCAAAATCAACAATTCTAGTTTTCAAAGAAGAAATTTCTTTTTCATCAATTTTAGGAAATTTTGCTTTACAAGCAACTTTGTAAGCACAAAATTCTTTTGGATAGAAATGAGATTTGAAGAAATTTCATCTTTTTCTTTAGAAATAATAGCAAGTTGATTTTTGAGAAAAGCAACTTCTTTTTCCAATTTAGAGCATTCAATCTTTTTATTGTCATAGGTTTCTGAAAGTTCAACAAAGGCATGAACAAGAACTTCTTTGCTTAATTCATCATCTTCATCATCAAGAGGTTGAGGGGTTACCTTTGGTGTGTTTGCCATGAAACACATATTCGCTACATCCGCCTCTTCCTCGGACTCGCTTTCCGAATCCCAAGTTGCCTTGTACGCTTTCTTTTCTTCCGGTTTCTTTGGCTTGAAAGAGGAGGTCATCTTCTTCTTGAACTCCGGGCAATCCGCCATGATGTGTCCGGGCTTTCGGCAATTGTAGCATATAATTCTCCTCTCCTCTTTGCCTTCAAATTTCCTTCGGAAGTTGAGCTTGTTCCTCCGGTACATTCTCTTCTCATTGCGAACAAGTAGTGATAGCTCCTCATCTTCTTCTTCATCTTCTTCATCGTCTTCAAGAGCCGATGAAGACTTGAAGGCTAAGGAATTCTTCTTTAGTAGAACGGCCTCTTCTCTTGCTTTCTTTTCCATCTCATGGGTTTTTAGGTTCCCAATGAGACTAATGAGGTCCATCTCATCCTTGTCGTTTAATTCTTTTAGGGTGGTGGCCTTGATCTCCCATGATGTAGGAAGTGCCCGAATCACTTTTCGCACCTTTTGGTCATTGAAGATGTCATCACCTAAAGAAGAAAGAGCATTTGTGATTTTAGTAAATCTAGTAATCATACAATCAATAGATTCTTCATCAATCATTTTAAAGGATTCATATTGGGACATTAAGAGATCTATCTTAGCTCTCTTAACTTGTGAAGTCCCCTCGTGTGTGACCAATAAATGTTGCCAAATCTCATAGGCGAATTGGCAATGAATTACCCGTGTAAGGTCATCCTCATTCAAGGCGGTTAAGAGGAAATTTTGCGCCTTGGAGTTAGCCTCATATTCTCTAAAGTTGAAGTCGGTCCATGTGCTCTCATCACTATCGGGTGCAACATAGGGTTTGGTCAATGATTTAGCCACTAAGCTACCTAAGAATTGCAAAAAGATAGTCATCCTAACTTCCAAATAGAGAAGTTGAGTCCATCAAATTTAGGAGGGGTTTTGATGTTATCGGCCATGTTTACTAGTGAATGACAAATGGAATGCAAATGTTGATTAGCAAATTTTAAGGATCTCTCTATGGATGTTAAGCCAAAACCTAGAGTCCAAGCTCTGATACCAATTGAAAATCACCTAGAGGGGGTTGAATAGGTGATAATGCTAATCAATGCACAATATAAAAATTATGAAGCAACAATCTCACAAAGCAAGTGAATATAGCAATGAATGTAGAAAGCAAGTAATAAGAGCAATGAAAATAGAGTAAGAAATAAGAGCAAGTAAACTAAACGTAAACACCGAGATTTGTTATCGAGGTTCGAGCACCCAGCTCTACTTCCCCGCCTTCCCCAGAAGGATTCCAACCACTTCCACTATCACAAAGATGTCACAAATACACCGGAGTACCCAACTCCACAATCTCAAGTACAAGCAATCTCTGAGTAGTCAAAAGACCACAAACTCTCTCTTGTAAAATTCTCTTCCCTTACAAAGGTCCTTAGAGAAAAATGAGTAGGAATGAAGCTCTTGTGTGTAAGGAGAAAAGAAAAAAATCAGAGAGTTCTTGAAAACACTACAGAAAATGAGAGAGAATTTCAGCACAAAAATCAAGAAACCAAGTCTTTTTGAATGCCTTAAACTTTTGGAAATTTTGAGAATTTTTCTAGTAACCAATCTCTCCCTAAGCACCCCTATTTATAGGAGAGGGCTAGGGTTTAGAGATAAAACATATTTAAGGCTAATCAGAAAGTATTAAAACCAAAACAAGTCATTTAAACACACTTAAGTGAGAAAAGGACAAAAATAAATCAGCTCCGAAAAATAGCCGTTACTGTTCAAACGGCTAGTCCGGTCGACCGGCCAGGTCGACCACTAGCTCAAAAAAAATAGCCGTTGCAGGCTACGGTCGACCGGCCGGTCGACCCAAACAAACAGAGAGCTCTGCTCTCAGACCCGGTCGACCCGGACGGTCGACCGTCCAAAGTCTGCCAAACGTGCACAGATTTGTGCACGTCGGTCGACCGACCCGGTCGACCGACTTCAAGCCAAGTCGACTTGTCAGAAGACTAGTCGATTGATTGAAGTCTGGAACAGGAAACTGGATCAGAAAAACAGTTTAAAAATATTTTGAAAAATCTTTTAACACTCCTAAAATCACTAAAAATAGTTTTATCATTTTCCATTGATATATAAACATGTGGTAAAAAGTTTAGCTCAAATATCAATCAATATGAACTATTTTTGTCTCTTATCATTTTTACCAAAAACCAAAAACTGTATTTTCTAAAACTTGGATTTTGAATACGTTTTGTCCAAAACTCTTCCAAATACAAAAACATGATATTTAAACACTTTGAAGCATGATGTATATGGATATAATCCTATATACATGAAACATATATATATCATATTTTTTGTCATAAATTCCAAAAATAAGTTTTGATAAAACACAAAACTTAAAACACATGAATAGGTATATCAAAGTAAGTTTGTAGGTTGAAGATTGTATAAAAACTATTTTGTACATGTTATAGGAAATATGTTTGGAAACAAGATGTGCGCAAAAACGTGTGTGATAGAGCTTCAAACCTATTCACTATTCTTTAACAAAACTCTAAACTAAAAACAATCCTAATAAATTTTCTTGAGCATCTTGAAGTCTTGAACCATGCGATGCCTTGCTAGAGCCTTCTCTTCTATGTTCCTTCCTTGATGTGCAAAAAGCCTTCTTTGCTTCATGAACCTAGAAATTCTTGCAATAGCTAAGCAATGGCCTCCAAATATGGTACTAACCTGAAACTTATCTTAAACAAACTAATTAGTACCAAATAACTCTTATTTGTTTTGTTATCATCAAAACTCTAAACAAATGGAGAGTGTAACCTTTTGGGCCAACACTTTGTACTGTTCATACTTGTATATCAGTTTGTACTCTCATAATTGCACCTATCAGTGATATAATATGTAATATTATGTCACATCTGATGATAACTTTATAATTGTACTCATATGTTAGAATGTATAATGCACCACGTATTTTTGAACTTGTCTGTACTGATGCTTAGCATATATATGTGAGGGTATTTTTGACCTACTTATATATGTCACAGAATGTCTTTGTACCCGCGAGATCGGGGCATTACACGAGCTGACAGCCAATTGCTTTTCCTTGGAATTGCTTGGTGTGAAACTCGGTCCCACCATGTTTGCAGACACTTTTGGGTGGTACTCGATGTAGGAGAATAATTTCTTCTTCCGGGATCGTTGTCTTTTGTATAACTCTGAAGCCATTGACAACCGACTAAAAATTGAAGGTTTATTTGTCTGAAAGCTGCAATGGCAATCAGAGAGTATTGCCGAGATTAGTTGCTCGCAGTGGGATCGAAAGGCAATATGATGGACTCTCCTCTTCCTTGTCAGGTAGTCCCTGAGGTCCATTGAGGGGATGTCTGAGGAACTAGCCTCGAACTCCTAAGGTGAGGGCTTTTTGGTTGAACATGTGTCTCGGGTTTCTTTGTTGAAACGCGGACCTCACGTTGAGTTGAAATGCAAGCATCGCATTTTGTTGAAACGCGACAATCACATTTAGAGTCAAAAAACGCGAGCCTCGCATTGTCGGGGAACGCGGGCCTCATGTTTTGGAGCTGTGAAAATGCGGGTCTCGCGTTTGATGAGGACCTTGCATTGTTAAAGAACGCGAGACTCGCGTTCTGGGACAGAAATGTAGTCCTCACATCGCTTAAGAGAAATGCTGGTATCATCCTCACATTCTGAATCTATAGAACAGATTGTCTTGGCAGAATTTTCAATTTGTTGTTGACATGTGTGGTGCCTTCGTCGACATTCAGCATTCTGGTTAAGCAATAAAGGATGTTGGGAACCCCGATAACCTGAAATTGCAGAGTTTGGAGAGGAGGAGGACAGCGGAATTGGTCTTCACTGTCTCTTTGATCATGCACCACCGCTTTTGCCCTGCGGGCCTCCTAAGAGACGTTAACGCGGGCATCATGAGATGCACGAGAGATTTTTAGAACCTCTTCAGAAGTGAAACCTTTTGCATTGTTAGCAATGGGGTGGGCTACTTCAAGAGTAATCTCCGAAGAGATTCGAAAGCGTGTCTCAGAAGAGACTGTGTAGTATTGCCGCATTGCCTTGGGCCTCCTAAAACTTTTCTTGGTCAAATTCTATGACAAGGGATTTTATCGTCTTCCCAAGGAGCCGGACATCGGCTTACACAAAGCATTCTCGTCAGTAGAGAAGGAAGTCCCCAGCGGAGTCACCATCTTTTGTTCGCATCGGAAAAGGTTCTTGAGTCGGTGTAAGATTTATTTGAGTAGCTGTAAAAATACAATGAAATGATTTTGATTACAAAAGAGATAAGAAAACTCGATTCTCTCCTTTATTTATAGATGGGTTCTTTGAGTGGCGATGGAGAGTGATTCTTGTTCTCCATTGACTGGCCGACTGTCTAACTTCTCTTCAGGATACTCTCAAAGACTAATCAGAGAGAAACTCTATTTTTAACACGCGAAGTGTTTAGAGACCACTGATTACTCTTTTTCTCCTTTTCTCCAAAGTCCTCTCTTTGGATTCAAAAGAGCCTGGATTCAAAGAAGTCATCTTGATTCCAAAGAGTCGTCCCCCTTTTCATAGCAACTCAGGCTATTTATAAGAAGTCACAGGGATATTGTCGTCCCCTAAAATTCCTTCATGATGGGGATTAACTCTCTCAACATGGGGAATTAATTGACCCAGTAATGGGGTCGGTTACAACAGAAATGTGGGTCACACGCTGAAGCGGACCTCGCGTTGCTTGTTGTAGACGCGAGCGTCTCAAAATGCGGAGTTACTCAACTCACGTTTGAAGTGAGATGCAGGTTTTCTTAGACCCGCGTCTGAAGTGGAGCGCCAAGTTGCTCAGACTCGCACTTGACCTGGAACACGGAATTACTCAGACTCGCGTTGGTCGGGACACAGAGTTATTCAGACGCGCATCTAACATGGGCTTACTCAAGCCTGTGTCTGAAATCTCCATACTTCTTGGCGCGCAAGGTCTGAGTTTCAGTTTAAAATGTGACCTTCGCATAAAAGTGAGTTTCGCGCCTGATGACTTGTCTTTGGTGATTTTTAAACAGTCTACAATAGTTAGCATTTAAGCCTAACGAAAAATTCTCAACAACTCATTATGCTGAGGAAAATAGCACGGCTAACCAAACTCAAATAGTAGTTAGTAAACACATACCAAATTTATTGATAGTTGAAGATTTGTTAAAAAAACCTAAGGGATCTGATCCTGCTTCTCCTCCAAAATCTCTTACAAATTCTCGTCCATGGAATGGTAAGATCTTAAAAAGTTGTAATTATTTTTCCAGCGAAATAATCACAAATCAAATGTATCAAGTTAATATTATACCTCTGATATGCCCCACCATTAAGTTAACATTATACTTCTAATAGTGATTTCCTTCAATATCCCCAGCTGATAAAATTTCAACTTGTCAATTCTCTTCAATAGAATAGTAAGTCCACTAAATTGCTAAAATCGCAAAATCTCCCAGTCAAGTTAAAAACTACTACTCTGACTAAAACTTTAATTTGTTAATTCTCGTCAATAGAATCGCAAGTCCACTAAATTGCTAAAATCGCAAAGTCTCTCGGTCAAATTAAAACCTACACTCCTGACCAAAATTTTAACTTGTCAATTCTCTTCAATAGAATAGCAAGTCCACTAAATTGCTTAAATCGTGAAATCTCTCGATCAAGTTAATATCACACCTCTGATCAAAATTGCTCAGAATGTAATATAAATCCCTATTAAGTTAATATTATACCTATATAGTGATTTTGTCAATTTTTCCTATGAAAACGAGACATTTGATGCTAAGTTAAATATCACACCTTTAGCATCCATTTCATTGATAAGTTAAATATTACACGTATAACAATAATCTTTCCTTGAGCTTTCTTATCTAAGCCGAGATATCAAATGCTAAGTTAATATCACACCTCCAGCATTCACCTTAATGTTAAGTTAATATTAAACATATGAAAGTGATTTTCTCAATTTTCTCAATGAAAATTAGGTCTTCTAAATGCTAAGTTTATATCACACCTCTAACATTCACCTCCTTGTCAAGTTAATATCATACCTCTGACAATTCAATTTGCTTCCAATCGCAAATCCTAACCCGTCATGTTAACATTACATCTCTGACGATGAAATCTTTGAAGAAGATTAGAGAAAGCTTGAAGCTCTATGGGTTCAGAAAAGCTCAAGAGCTTTGTTCAAATGCGGGTCTGAATGAAGATGATGAACAGTCAAAATGAATTAATTGTTGAAAGATTCGGGTCTTTTATAAGCCTTTCAGTAGCCGAGATATGTGGCGCGTATCTCGAGCTTAATCCAAGCCAGACACGCGTCCAACATGATGCCTGCATCCGCGTCTAAAAGCATCTAATGCGATTTTTGCATGTTGAGAGTCACGTCTTAACAACAATTAAGAGTCGTGTCACTATAATAATTAAAAGTCGCTTCTTAACAACAATTAAGAGCCACGTCTCTATAGCAATTGAAAGCTGTAAATTCAACAGTTGAGAGTCACGTCTCAACTTCATTGAAGTTCGCATCTCCACTTGATTAGTATGACAACCGCGTCTATGAGGGATACGTTCTCTCACATACAAAGTGTATGTCATTGCTTCTACAATAAGTTCAATAGTACACTGACAAAAATAATTGACAACCTACTAGTTCAGTAGTACACTGATAAACAAATCAGAGCTTATAACAAGTGCTAGACTGAGTTTCTAAGACACTTGTGATGATCTTTCTTGGAGGCTTCAAGCAGTTCAATAGTACACTCATGAAGATTACAATCCAGATAGAATCAAGCTCAAAGCATCTTAAAAGATTGTCAGTCCAATCATGGAAAGCCTGAAATTAACTAAAGTCCAAAGTGATTCAAAATCTGTCCCAGTCAACTGTGGAGTTTTAAAAACTTTGGAGAGAGCTTTGTAGGCTGTTCAAAAATCACTAAGAACAAGTCATCAGACGCGAACCTCACAGCAACGCGAAGATCGTGTTTCAAACTTAAAATATGGACCTCGCATCGAAAGATGCATGGAGACTTTAGACGCGGGCCTAAGTAAACCCGCGCTCAATGCGAGTCTGAGTAACTCATCATCCATCCAATGCGAGTTTGAGGAGCTCCGCGTCTCACGTAGGTCTGAGCAACCCTGTGACCCATTCAAGCAACTCGGCGCTCTACTTTAGACGTAGGTCTGAGAAACTTACGTCTCACTTCGAACGCGGGTCTAAGTGACTCTGCGTTCTAGCTGAGACGCCCGCGTCTACAACAAACGACGCGTCCAGCGTGTGACCCGCATTTCTTTTCTAATTGAGCCCCATTATTGGGTCAATTAACTTCCCATGTAATGTGGTATTTGATTAGTCTCTAAAATTGCATATTTCATACCACATCTTCACATTTATTTAATATTAAATTCTGCTAATAATACCTCTCTTGTTTGTTTCTTGGTCATGACATTAATGAAGAAGAAGACCCAAAATCACCATTTAATTGGTGATTAAAAGCCCTCAAATATAGCCATTGACTTTGGAAGGATGTTTCGTCATAACCAGGGCCCCAAAACCAGAAACCGGGACATGCAGCCGTCAGGGGGACAAGTGGGTAGCATGTAGTAGGCGGCACTTCACGCGCTGCCCTAGAACAGCTGCGGAAACGCATCCTGGCCCGCGTTTTTGCGGCTCTGGAATGAAGCCGCGCACCGAGATTCGATGTACGGCTCCATACACTGTCCCTGGTACCCTTCTTCATCAATAAATACATGGGACTTTCCAGAGCTAAAGAGGAGGAGTTTTTGAAGTGTTTTTAGGTTAGTTTTTAGGGTTTTCCCCTTGTTGTAGTTTAGGGTTGTTTAGTTTAGTTCTTCTTCTTCTTCCTCCTCCTTTGTATTTTCCATTTCTTGTAGATCATGTAATAGGAGAGAGTGCTACATGGTTGAAAAGTCAGAGTGCTTGTAATAGAAGGTGACAAGCTATGAAAGGTTCTCTCTTTACCTCTCTTTGTTTTCTTCTCTAACTCCTTTTACATGTTTAGCTAATTTCTCTTATGACAACTAATTACTAACCACTAACTTGCTAACTTCTTACTTGATAATCCACATGAATCCAATAGCCTCTACTTGGCTTTGCTCTTGCAAGAGTTATTGATTGTTCATGATGATAGATTTTAACACCCTAACATCCTAACTCTCTAACAAGCTAATATTACTTTACTCTATGATTACTCTTGTTTAATTTTGATGTTTTAAGTGAACTTGCACTTGTTGTGTTGAGTTTGGATGTGAAAATTATCACATGGGTCATGCTTTGAAACGCTCTTGAACCAAAGACTAGTGATGGCTAATGATACATGTGCGGCAACTATCACTAAGAGGTTAGCATGGTTAGTGGAGCTATTAGTAGTTAGTAGTCATGGATTTTCTTTCTCTTTTTACTTTATTTTAGATATAAAAATAAAATCACAAATACCATTCTTCTATGTTTCTCACTTTTTTATTCACCATACTTCTCTTTTCATTCTTTATTTTCTTTTCTTTTGATTCTTTAAAACTTTGAAGAACACTTAACATACACGTGAACATACCGTGTAAGCTTCTATCGCTTCCCGTCCTTGTGGATTCGACTCAATTTAGCCTCTATGCTATAACGAAAGTATCGAGGAAGCCAATGCGCACACACTTTAACTCTTGATTTCAAAACATATACTTTTCGTGCGCGGTTCACACTTTAACTCTTGATTTCAAAATATACACTTTTCATGTGTGGTTTCTCCCGGCAACGGCGCCAAAATTTGATTGGGGAAAAATCGCGTACAAAAAAATGTATGTTTTAAAATATTACACTACTTTCGCAGGTGACGCGATTGCACTGAGCATGTACAACAAGTCATTAAACCTCTAGGTTTCCCCTAAAGGAGGAGTTTTATCTCCTGAGGGTTTTCAGTAGATTACACCCACAAAATTCATAACAAAAGAAATCAAATGTCAGTATTTTTGAAAACGCATTTGAAATAGAAAAAAGTGTTGAAGTATTTTTATGAAAATATAAGTGATCCAAGGTCATAGGTTAACCAGAAATTATTCTTCCTTAAATTAAGTCGAAATGCAAAATCTTGTTATAAATTAAATTGATTCTTTGATCTATCATAAAACCTTTAGAAAAATATGCACTTTGTGAACTGTGAAGATTTTTGAGATATTGACTCAAACTCTCATGCCATTGATTTGTGTATATTTATTTTTTTCTCTTTTTTCTTTTTTCTTTCTTCAATTTTCTTAGGCTTTCTTATTTACCCGGGTAATGAGCCTTTAGCCAGTGAAACCAGATAGTTTTTAGGGCACCAGATGAGAAAACATCCCTCGGACTTAAGGACTCGAGTAAACAAGGCCACAAAACTAAAGGGGATTATTTTATTTTTGTCCACCATTTTTTGTATGAATAATCATGCTTCTTGAGGCATAATTATCCAACTTCAATAAGTGATTTTTATTATCATCATTTCATTTTTTATATATATATTTTTATGGCATATTCAGTCTTTGTTTCAATCTCAAAAATTGTGTAAGTGTGAAGTGCATAAATCTAAGGCAAAAAATTCAAGATCAAATTATCGTTCCTATCTTGCTTTCTTATCCTAAAATTTAAACAAGATCTATTATTTTGACTCGGTTTAAAATTTTATAATTTTAGGTCTTTCTAATTCCTAAGATAATCTTAATATTCTTAATAATAAATCAAAACTATTTCTCTTATTTCAAAAAGTTTTGTAAAAAGACAAGAAAAGAGTTTTTTATCCAAAAAAATTTTTAAAAAAATTTAAAAAGAAGTGTAAAAGAAAGAAAATGTAAAACTAACTATGTTAGTAAATTCTCTCCCATACTTATCTCATACATTGTCCTCAATGCATCGTGAATGTGTATATACATGAAACAAATGAGAAGAGAAAGAAAATTACCTCATGGTGGTGGCTCTGGTAGTGATCTGATTGGGCCAAGTGTTGCTACCCAATCAAGATAATGTGGTGGCTCACGGAACCCACCTTTATTGACCTCTTTAATACGACCCAGTAAATGTTGGAGAACTGATGATCTTATTGAAAAATTACCCCCATTCTATTTCCAATTTTCAGAAATAATTACTGAGTCATTTTGTTCAACATCCTTGTCCAACAATGAAGTGTGATTTTGGGAGACGATGAATTTGGACTCAAATGGAATAGGAAAAAAACTGACACTGACTCGGGAATTTGACTCAGATCAAGTCGAGATTCAAAAGTTAGAGTCGAAATTCGTTCAAAAATAAGGTTCAAACCAAAGAATTGATGTTCACACACTTTTCCCATCAATAAAGTGTGATCATAAGCTATTAGTGATTCAATTTCACAGTGTACTGATACAGAATTCAATGTTGATTTCGAAATAGAGAAAAAAATCTAATAAAGATACTAGAGTCATTATTGAATCAAAAAGTGAAATGAAATCACCAACTTGAGGCTCAGGATCACGTTCATATTCAATTTCAATTTCAGGAAAGGGATAACTTACCAAAATGTCAATGTGATTTTCAAACCTTGGAGTTTGGTCAAGTTTCAATGGGTTTGCTGAAATTGAATCTTAGTTTCTAAAATAGCATGATCTTGGGTTCAATTGGTAGAATTAGGAATATAAGGATTGGTCAAAGGTTGACAAGAAAGACTTTCCTCTCTCTTATTGATCAATTCTCTCATTATTGAGTCGAACCTACTGATAGGCCGGGTAACAGAATTTTGAGTCCGAATCATGTCTTTCATACTCTTTACAATTGGTTCTTCTTGAAAAGGTGAGTATGGAAGTTGATTTTGAAAATTGTGGTGAGATTGTGAGTCTATCAGATATTGAGTTTGTTGCTCAAACTCACGCAAGAGCTCCATACTCAAGTCCAGGACTTATGGTTGTTCATTTTGAATTTGTTCGACTGGAAAAGATAAGCATGACTCTTAAAATTTTGGTTGAGATGATAAGTCAACATATTTTGAATTTATTTTGCCATTTCACAACAGACTTCCCAGCACTTTTCTAGCTCAGATTTTTCTTCAATTGAATGTTCTAGAAAAGGAGTATATGGAGATTGATTTGGAAGGATTCTGAATTGAGCAAATTTTGAATTTATTGTTGGGACTCAAGCATGGCTTCCATACTACTTTCCAAATTAGATTTTTCTCCAGTTGGTGGGCAGGAAAAGGAGGATATAAATCCAAATCGTTGAATGAAAATTGTGGACAGGGTGGTTGAAAATTTGACTCGAGGGAGGTGAATCCCCATTGACTCTATGAAGAGTTGAAATTATTTTGAAAATTATGGTCATAAGATTGGGGGTATGGGTCATATTAAGTCGAATAATCCCAATCCGGTCTGTATGATTTGCTCAAGTTGTACATATCCGGGTTAAAATTATCCGAGTCAAATGAGGCCAGGGTAAAATATGGATTCATATTAAGATTATAAAAATTGTTGTTGTTGAAATCCATATCACAATTCACAAAAAAAAAAAACAAACAAACAAATAAAGAAAAAGAAAACAAGCATATGCTAGGGTTGACTTAGACCTAAACGACTCCTAACTAGTTAGACTGTCCACGGGGGGTACATTGTCAGAATCTGACCACAAATTAATCGGCCAGGTAGGGGCAAGATCAGTGAGAGGTATCCATGCCGGAGCAACGAGCCTAATTATGCCAAATCACTGTTCTTTAAGGTTTCGCCTCTTAATCCCCAACCTTCGACACCGATTTGATAAGAGTCAAACTTTAATAACTTTCCCCTTAGGTCAATCTCCTAAATGAGTCCGAGATGTCCCTAGGGGCCAACGTCTAGCAAGTTTTATTTAAGCTTGGGTTGTGTGAGTGGGGAGGTGATTTTTTAGCTAAGCGAGGGTAATGACTTCCCCACCTTATGTTGTATTGGGTTTTACCCTTAAGTTTAATTCGTGCAAGTGTGCAATATAAGTAAGAATGAACACACAAAGAGAGTAAATCAACCACGTGTTTGTCTTAGCTATATGCTATGCAATATGAACACCTCCGTCAAGACCACAACAACAGAAGAATAAAACACAGTATATTGGAATGAAAATTGACACGTGCTTAGATGCAGATGTCTAAACTGTTTTAAAACATCCAATTATCGTATTTTAGTTTTTAAAATTATTACAGTGCACAAGTAATACAAACAAAAACTAGCAGTAGAATATAAGAATATATAAGAATTTACCCAATCATACAAAAGCAAGTGTGGACTTCTACAATGCTAAAACTTTAACCTGCACACAAAAAACAAAGAAGAAAAGTTACAAAAATGTGAAATCAAACCGTTCCCATCCCCGACAATAGCGCCAAAATTTGATAGGGGAAAATCGTGCACAAAAAGTGTATGTTTTGAAATCAAGAGTTAAAAGTGTGTGTGTGTTTTAACTTCCTCAATACTTCCGTTATAGTATAGAAGCTAAAACGAGTCGAATCCACAAGGACGGGAGGCGATAGAAGTTTACACAGTATATTCACATGTATGTTAAGTGTTCTTTAAAATTTTAAAGAATCAAAAGAAAAAAAATAAAGAATGAAAAGAGAAGTACCGGTGAAAACAAAGAAGTGAGCAACATAGAAGAATGGCATTTGTGATTTTGTTTTTATATCTAAAACAAAGTAAAAAGAGAAAGAAAACCCATGGCTACTAACTACTAATGGCTCTACTAACCATGCTAACCTCTTAGTAATAGTTGCCTCACATGTATCATTGGCCATCACTAGTTCTTAGTTCAAGAGCGTTTCAAAGTATGACCCATGCGATAACTTTCACATTCAAACTCAACACAACAAGTGCAAGCTACACTTAGACCATCAAAACTAAACAAGAGTAAGCATGGAGTAAAGTAATGTTAGCTTGTTAGAGAGTTAAGATGTTAGAGTGTTAAAATCCATCATCATAAGCCATCAATGGTTCTTGCAAGAGCAAGACCAAGTAGAGGCTATTAGATTCATGTGGACTTTCAAGTAAGAAGTTCGCAAGTTAGTGGTTAGTAGTTAGTTGCCATGTGAGAAAATTAGCTAAACATATAAAAGGAGTTAGAGAAGAAAACAAAGAGAGGTAAGAGATAACCTTTCATAACTTGGCACCTTCTATTACAAGCACTCTTACTTTCCAACCATGTATCACTCTCTCCTATTGCAAGGTCTAGAAGAAATGGAAAAAAACAAAGGAGGAGGAAGAAGAAGAACTAAACTAAACTACTCTAAACTACAATAAGGGAAAAACCCTAAAAACTAACCTAAAAACACTTTAAAAACTCCTCCTCTTTAGCTCTGGAAAGCCCCAGGTATTTATAGACGAAGAAGGGTACCAGAGACAGTATATGGAGCCGCGTGTCGAATCTCGGCGCGCGGATCCATATCAGAGCTACAGAAACGCGGCCCAAGTCGTGTTTCCTCGGCTGTATCTGTGCGCGCCGCCTGCTGCGCGCTGCCTGCTTGTCCCCCAGTCGGCTGCATGTCTCGGTTTCTGATTTTGGGCCCCTGATTTTGACAAAACAGCCCTCAAAGTCAATGGCTATATTTGCAGGCTTTTAATCACCAATTAAATGGTGATTTTGGGCTTTCTTCTTCATTTCATGCCATTAATTTAGAAACATACAAGAGAGGTATTATTAGCAGAATTTAATATTAAATAAATGTGAAGATATGGTATGAAATATGCAGTTTTAGAGACTAATAAGAGTTAATCCCCATTATGGAGGGATTTTAAGGGACAATAATACCCTTATGACTTCCTATAAATAGCCTGAGGAGCTATGGAGAAGGGAAAGAGGAGGCTTCTGCTGAGATTGAGAGCTGAGAATTCTTAAGTTAAAAGCTTCTTGCTTTTTAGCCACAGAGGTTCAGAGAGAGAAAAAAAGTTATCAGTAGACTCTAAACACTTAGTGTGTTAAAAACAGAGCTCCCTCCTGATTAATCTTTGAGAGCGTCCAGAAGAGAAGCTCGACATTCGGCCGATTAATGGGGAAAAAGAATCACTCTCCATCGCCACACAATGAACCCAGCCTTAAACAAAAGGGAAAACTAGTTCTTTTCCTCTCTTTTGTAATCAGAATCATTCCGTTGTAACTTTTTTGTTGTAACTTTTCAGCCACTCAAAAAACTTTATATTGACCAACTTATTCGATCAAACAATCCCATCAAACATCTTGATAAGGATCGTCCCTATCCCTTCATGCCGTGTAAAAGATCATCGCCCATCACAACAAATATCCATTTAACTTCTCAAAACTAGAAAACCAATTCCTGTTGGGACACACATGATAGGTAGCTCCTGTATCTAGCATCCACTCAGACTCACCTGAGTAACCAATAATAAGAGTAGTGACTGAGAAAGAAAATACTGTTGAGTCTGAGTCCGATCTATCTGCCTGTGAAGTACTACCCCATTGGGTACTGATCACCTGTGCAAGACTTGCTTCAGTCTTCAACTCCTTATTCTTATCTTTGATCTTTGGACAATCAACTTTTCAGTATCCTAACTCTTTACAGAAGGAGCACTGGTTCTTCTTCATATCTCTGAAAGCTGGTCTGGATTTTGATCTCCCACGCTCGTCTTTTCCCTTCTGATTGAAACTTCTACCTCTTGTTGTCTAACGCCTCTACTAATGTACCATTGAGAGAAGACTGTTACTTCATAATTTATAAGAGTAGCCGACACATCACTATAATTAAGTGTTTGTATACCATTAATCAAGATTAGGACGAAGGTATTATACTCTTCAACAGAATTACCGTCTTGTTCTCTTCTTTGATCTCCATATCCACATTAACTAGGTCTTCAAGAAATTTTGTATAGTTATTCATGTGTTCATCAATAGAAAGTCCTCTCTTCAACTGGAAGCGGTAAAGCCTCCTCTACAGATGCAATCGACTTTCGATGCTCTTCGTTCACATCTTCCTTGTAGAAGTTTCATGCAACACATGATACTTGATGTCTTGCGCTAAGCAGAACCTCATAAGACCACAAGTTGTTCTATTCATCTTATCCTAATCTTTTTCAGAAATCTCCTCTAGCTTTTCTTCCAATCGTAGAGTGTCTTTGAGGTTTGATATCATCAATGCATCCATCACTTCAAATCTTCACATTTCAAAATTATTTTTGCCATCAAATTTTTCCACATCGATCTTCAATGGATGTGAGTGCATGGATTTCACCGTGATTGACTATCTCTGGCCATCTCCTAATAGATTCCTCAAAGTAATGTAGAAAACGATTAATAAAAACAAATCTAAATAGAAAATCTTTACCTCCAAATGAAACTGCAGATAGTTTTCAAGTTGATTTGCTCCACCAGAATGAAACTCCCCGTCGAATTCGAAAAGCTCTGATAGCACTTATTGGAATCCCCCTCGCAGAGGAGACAGTCACCAGAGAGAGTAGTCGCCAAACGCAAGAACACAGAAAACAAAGAAAGAAAGCTAGAACACACAATTTAATGAGGTTCGGCAATTTGTGTACGTTCTCGGGGTAAAAGAGGAGAGAGATCTTATCAAATAATCAAATTACAGGATACATAACAGGGCAATTTTATATAGGCAGAGTCCTTGAGTTTAAAGAAACCAACAGATCCAAATTCGAATCAGAAACGAACTTTGAATCAACTTAGGAAATTATCACTCGCGTCTTCCCGTCGACCGGTTCCTTATACGGTCTACCTGTCGGTCGACCTAGATTTCCAGCAACTCTTGACAGTCTCAGTCGGTCGATCGTCCGGTCGATCAATACCTTCTCCTGCAGCCGCCTTCTTCTATGCGGTTGACCGACCGGTCGACCGCAACTCCTTGTGCGTATTTTGTGCATGACCTGTCGACAAGAGGTCGATCGGTTCTCCATCATCAGCTAGGAACAGAGCTTCTTTTTTGCCTTTGAATTATGATCTCTTTGCATTCTCATCTCCAATGAGTTAAAAAACTCTACGATCATGATTTTACATTCTCTCCCCCACATAGACCACCTTTTATCAAGAACAGTTGTGATTATATAGGAATCAAAAAGACCGTTCACATATCCACTATGGGCATAGGACAACATCTTGTATGTTTGATGCACATCACTATGAGACAGAGTACGTTAGATATACATATAGGGCACATTCAATGAGGGGACCCGAGAACCACAAATGGGTGCCTTTGAGATAAAAGCCACTCACACTTCCTGCCAGAAAAACCTGCTGTGTCCCATTGAGCAGGAGCCATCCGTTTGCAGCATACGAAACTCGAAGAGTTATAACTGCATCTTTGAAGCCTTTTATGATGTTCTACGCTGGACCTAGTAATCCTACTCCAGCAAAAAATATTTTTACGTAGTTCACAAGGATGTCAGTGTTCCTTCCTTGGTGCTGCTCATCCAATTCAGATGTAAGATCTGTGTGCATCTTCAAGCTGGGAAGCAACCAAAAGACAACCCAAGCATGCATTCACCAAGTTGCAGAGGCCAGATTATTTGATCGTACCATGAAAGGCGGCAACCAGCTGACCATGGGCTCAGACAGACTTCACCTCTGGTGGTTCCCCTTTGTTCAAACAGACGAACAAGTACAAGTTGACTCGACTGACCCAAGCTAGCCTTTATCTTCATGCATAATTATTCACATTTCAGCTTGATATTTCCAAAGATAACTTCAACGAATTGATCCACTGCCGATGATGTTCAAATTTATGATGGGGGTTGTCTGTTTTCCAAAAGTATTACACAATTAGTTAGCACACAGACAAAATTATAGTCAGTGCTTTCGATGGCTCTTCTGCTGTATCATTCAACTCCACAGCCAGGTTTGATGATGTTGAAGAGAATCACCAGCTCTTTCAACTTCATCACGACATTGATATTGGAACACTGATACAAATAGGATTTCCTTACCAACCGTACACGAGATGCTGCACTTGAGGAGGCAAGAGATGCAAATCCTGACAATGTTGTTTATCATAGTCTCTTGTACCAGGTATTGCTCCAGTAGCCAACCTAAGGATCTCATTCCCGGTGAAACAATGGTGAGCAAAAGCCAGCCCTCCATCGACCACCTGTGACAAGCTGGGCATAGAAACTGATTTCCTAATCATACTGGCTTGTGAGGGTTCGTTCTTGCTCTCATGGAGAACTTTGTCAAGCTCTGAGTACTCCACAAATCTTTGGGTTGCAGCTTCCCAAGACAGGTTGTATCTTTGCTCAGTGGTGAGCGGTTGAGGCTCATTAGATAATGCCTCTCTAACTCTTGCAACAAAATCCTCTGGGGTTTTGTATGTCAAACAGTTGGGAAACGACCTAAAGAAGTCATTTGATGGGTGATCAGCACATACAACAAACTTTCCCATAGCAAGAGCTTCAGCTGTTGCCGTACACAAGACATCACTGATGCTAGGATTAATAAATACTTTGTATCTGCAAAATCAACCAGAGAACATAAGCATTGTCATACCAAAAAAAAAAACACTAATAGATAAGTATTGAAAAAGTTTTAGGTATACTTGTAAGTACCCATGAAGTAAATCATCAGCATGATCCCTTCCTCTGAGGAAGTTGAGGTTCAGGTCTAACTTCTTTGCAGTGGATTGTACCTCTAATGAGTCTTCTCCATTTCCATACACGTCCAGCTTAAAACCTTCGAGCTCGTTTTTGTTCTTTGCCAATAAATCTATCAATTCCCTGTACCCTTTTGCCCATACCATCTTCCCTAGAAAGTATGCACCTTTGGAGAATGACTGCTGCTCACGCTCCTTTTCTGCTGCTATTTTCTCTCCAACCTTGAGGAATTTGGGATTCACACCATGAACATTGCAAATGGTTGACCTGGGTAGATCCTGTGTGGCTGCAGAAAGACGCAAAATCTGCAGAAACCATAGCTAATAAGCTAAAGAACTCATATTAATGGAGCTGACAACTATGATTAGGAAAGGAGACTAAATAGTCTGGATCAGGCGGCTTGACCTCTTGATCAGACCACTTGGTACACTTGATTGGCGGCTAGACTAGTTGCTAAACTAAGTATATACAGTCAACATAAGGTCATGATATGATACCTTATGGCAGTATGCTCGTGCAGCCAAGTTATTGATGTGTTTGACAAAAAAAGCTTGGATAGCTCCATTCTTCTCCCTCTTGATGTACTCCAAGTAATTTGTATGAACAATTCCAACGACAAGGTTGAATTTATCAGTCCAACGCTGCCCATGATGGTACCAATTCAGGTGCTCGGGCTCTTCCAATATAGCAATATCAGCCTCCTTCGAGGAAATGAATTGTGAAGTATCCCCAGCAGGTATTATACTGCGTCTTTCTCTAGAGAACTAAATCAAAAGCAAAGATAAAGAATGACTCAATGCAATCAAAACTTAAATAAAAATCAGCACATAATACAGAATGCACCGTATTATTACCTTTCCTGGATAAAATGAGATCTTGAAATCAGCCTTAAAGCCAACCCTTTCCTCCACCCAGTTTCGTATGTAAGATTCCTGCTCTTCTGGAGAGCTAAATGTCAAACTGTTAGGATAAACAAGTTCCTGATCTGCCTTGCACAGCCAAGGGACCACCAATGTTACATTTTGCTTTGCGGTCTTAGCCAAATAAGCAGCACGAAAAAGTGGGTTCACAGCAGTTCCAGTCATCCATGGAAGACTGGCAGTTGTTACAATTGCAACATGATGCTTAGTATCTGCTGTGTCATGTTTTGGGGAGTTAGCCCAGAAACCACCATCACAGCGGTGCCCTGTGCTTTGGAGCACACTAGCAACCCGAAAATCAAGTTCATCATTGATGTTTTCATGTTCAAGAAGGGAGGGAGAATTGCATATGAGTGGATCTTTGCGTCTGCTGCACAAGGCCTCTACTACTTTATCACATACATCTACATCCAAAAAGTATTTTGCAGCATAAGTCTTTGTATATAGCTTCTAATACACACGCATAAAGACGCAAGTTCAATCAGACAATACTATAGGATCCATGTTTAACATAAAAATAATAACCCTATAAACAACCAAGACAATATCAGTTTTCCTGCACTTATCATTTTCTAAAAAATGCTAAAATTCAAGTTCATTGAGTGAGAACATCCAAAGAAAATGACGTGATTCCACACCAAGTACCAAATATCTAGCAAGTAGCAATGCCATCCATATAACCAAGTTTCCCTCCAAAAAAAAAAAAAAAATACATAACGGAGTTAAAGAATAAGGTGTTCCTTGTCAATACTACTATTCATGTACTCTCCTGATGACATAATGAATTACCTACCATTGGTAATGATAATAGATGGTTCCCCTATATCGTTGGATACACATGAGATGCATTCATTTGTTCACAATGGATAAACAAAATAGAACAGTACTAAGCCAAAAGAAACGAATTTTGTAAAGATGCAAAAACAGATGCATAGTATCTTTACACCTATAGATTACTCAACTGGTCAGTAACACGTTCACAGGAAGCAGGAAGATGAGAATATTTTTCTGAGCGCGTCATTGGAAAAAATTAGTCAGCTTGTACTATTCACATAAAAGCATAAATAAAACAAAAATAACAATTTTCAATATTTATGCAACATGTAGTCATCAACAGTGACAAATCCCTTGGGCACAACTGGATAGCCAGGTCCTGGATGCCTATCACTTGCATAAAAAACAAACTTTAACACTATGCTGCAGTAGCGCACACATACTGACCTCATTGAAAGGCTCAAATTCGTGCCATAATAATATTGATGAAATCATACCGAAAGAACTCAAGCTCTTCAAAAAAAATTGATTCAGAAAGCAAGAAAAAGAATCACATGTTCTGCCCATCCTCAAAAGTGTACATAATAATGACATGGGAGTTGGGACAAGCTGGTTCAGTAACAAAAATCCTATAATCTACGACCAACATGCATGATAGACTTCAAATATATTTGCGCTACTAGGCAACATCAATCAGGCATTGTATCAGTCAGTGTTACACCAGTATCAAGTCTCTGGGTATCCTAAAGTGTCACACGGGAACCTTCCAAAAACCTGTAGGATATGGCTATACTTCGTAGACGTACAAGCAAATATGTACATTATCATATATTAATAATGAGTAGTGAACAAAAGAAATTGGATCACAACAAAAATAACCTTCCATGTTTATTGGATACAATCTAGTATTAATTTTACATAAAAATGCTCAAGATTTGGTATTGTCATGTTGTCATAATAGGTTTACTACTTGAAAGTGTTGCTGGAGATCAAAAAATGTCAAAAGTCAATACACCTTTTAAGTGCCCTGGTAACACTGATCAGAGTTAAAAATAAGCGCAACAGAGATCAAGATGTTTTTTTAGTGCCACCTGCATCTCAGATCTTATAATTCCTTTATTTACATATTTATTTTAATAAAAACCCATGCTGACACTAACTTCACAAAGCATCAACAATGGAAAATTTTCCTGTGGCAAGTAAAGGTAGAATGTTCTAAAATATAGACTGGTGTTTGTTAATTTAACAAAAGCAAACAATTGAGTATCAAGAGAGAATAAATTTGATTGAACTCAATGTACTAAGTCGTGTAAAAATAATATAATATAGTCAATGAGCACTTGCACGCAGCCATGAGGGTCAGAACAAAATGTGGTGAGACTAGACAACTTTTTTGTCAGAGCGGGCTTGATTATAGATTACCACACTGCCCCATGTCTTGAGTTGAGTCCTAGGTGGGGAATTGAAAGAGGAACCTTGAAGGGAAACAGAAGGCTGCAGCACTAAGTTGGGACTACTAAGAAGCCATGCTTATTTATATAAAACACGAAGATGCAGTTCTTGTTTAGAGAGGCACCAGATTGCGCTGATGCATAAGAAAACCAAAAGTGGAAGACCTAGTAAGATGGACAGAAGTTATAATAAAACATTTGAATATTGACATTAAATGCATGAAAAAGGAAAAATAGGGAAGGAATTTTATCTGTAAGGCTGACTAAAAATAGCCGGGACAAGGAAAATAAATACGCAAGAGACATCAAGAAAAAACAACAGCACCTTTCCGTGAAAAAAAAGTTAGATGAAAGAAAGTAAGATAATATACCAATTGTTAATTGAATACATGGACCACATTTGTAAATATATACAGTGGAAAATAAAAACCAGAGGTTAGCCAGCTAATGAATCCTTGTGGTAAAAGAAACTATCAGCACGTTCAGTCTACCTAATGTATTGATTAACAGCATAGAAATCTGAATAACATTATGATGAGAAAAGGCCTTAAAGAACTAATTGAAATTCTCGAAGAAAAAAAAGTGGTAGAAAAAGTTGATGTCCTTAGAGAAAGAATATCAGCTCACATCCATAATCTATAAAGTGGAAATGGATTAACTAGAAAGGAAACATGTATGTTCATACCTCGGCTTATGCCAAGCTGATCAAATAATGGGCCAGATTGTCTAACGAGATATGCCAACAGTTCAGGGAAATCCAATGGTGGCACTTCCTGCATAAAAGAGAAGATGAAAATCAGCTAAGCACATGAGAACACCACTACTGTTAGAAAGCATGCAACTTTAGGAAACAAAAAATGTAGAGTAACATATAAATGATAACAGAATGTGATATACCTTCAATTCTTGAGGTTCCTTGTGAATAGATTTCTGCAGAAGACATGCAATGATAAATAAGTGACAAATCATATACAATTTACAAAGATGTTAGGGGAAAATACAGGGAAAGACACAAATCATATGTGATCCTCATAATAATAGCCTACTTCAAGCATCAATGTTTGCAAACCAGGTGCTTATAGCAACGATGACTTCATCAGCAATTACAATGACCAAAACTATAATAATGATCGTAAACAGTGTTTGCTTTTCTCAACAATAATTATAGTTCTATGAAAGTTTATAAAGGAATTTTTGTGGAACACTTCAGGGCATCTTGCACATGTCGTGAGCTCTTGGCACAGTTCAGATGCCGATACAACTAAGACAATAAAAATATTGACTAAAGACTTCCCGCCCAAAATGAGTGTATGAGACAATGATTTAAGACTCTATACATGAGATTCATAATATTTACTCCTTGTCATAGACAAAACGCGCATGATATTTCATATGAGAATAAACACACATGGTGAACTCATTTTTCATTTTATAACGGAACAGTTGGTAGAACCTATAAGATGATTCCTAAATATATTAAGTTATTAGCAAATAGAAGATATAGTTAACACTCCTTCGTTCAGCTCACAAAACAACCAAATTATATTCACATTCATCTGTTTCCCTTATTTGGACTTCCATATGAGCTACACAGTACCTCACGTAATTTGTACAACAGGCATGGTGATGTGAAACGTGTACGTGTGCGGAAGCAATAAATAAAATAACTCAATTAAACGTTTCACCAACAAGAACGATCGTCGATAAAAAAGCTTAAAACAGCT
Source organism: Agave tequilana (assembly GCA_038442645.1). NCBI lineage: Eukaryota > Viridiplantae > Streptophyta > Magnoliopsida > Asparagales > Asparagaceae > Agave > Agave tequilana. The sequence goes on from JAVJIF010030225.1 coordinate 259,454, forward strand.
AATATTAGCATGTCCTTTTTAGCAAATTTTCATTAATTTCATTATTCATTGAAAAAATGAATACATGAGGTCTTTATATCGGATACAACATTGTATCTCCTACTTCTATTTGGATTACATAATCTAAATTCTAAAAGAAATCAAAAGTCTAAAAGAAATAGAAAAATACATAAAAAAAGTAGTAATCCTATTACAAATCGTATTACTAAAAACAAAATTAGAAGAAATAGAAATTAGAAATTAGAAATTCTAATGCTAGTAGAATTACTGAATTTATGTTGAGTTGGCGTGTCTTCTCCAACGATGAAAGATTTGTCATCTCTTCATTCCGTTGTCCACATCACATGGAGTCCCACCTAATCATGGCCTAAAAATTTGACTTATCCTCTGATAACATTTCCCAATTCCCAGCACAAGACTGAAAAGCAAGACCCTTGGAGTTGTTCTAATACTAGGGCAAATTAATTTTCCATGCATAACTAGTCACCTTAAAGATAATATTCAGAAGTAACAGCAAAAAACTTTTTATTGGAGGGAACAATGTCCATCTCACCTAATTAAACATCCCCAGTTTTAGGAACCTTAATGTCCTTCCAATCTTCATCATAATTCAAATATAGATAATCTATTTCTCCAGCGTTTTAGTTTTGAACTGAATTCTGGACCTATTACTGGATCTATCTCCATTGACACCTAAATCAAACACAAACCATCCAACCGGAAACAAATAACCTTCAAGGAGACAAAGGAGATTACGCGGGGGAGGGGGGGGGGGGGCGGGGGGGAGGGGGTGTGGGGGTTGTAAATGAAAGAAAGAAATAAAAGAAAAGAAAAGAAAATCATTAAAGCTGTAAAAGGAATGACCATACTCCAAAGGAAGTTAATTTGCTTTTTAAACCTAGCCTCTCCTTGCCACCAGATCTTAGACACGTTTTTAGATATTAAATAAGTAAACAAGTTTACAGCCCAATAGACAATTTGTCTACTGAATCTTTGAACCATCATAGTGCTAAAGAAAACTTGTTCCAAACATTCGTTGAAGCTTTAGTTCCCAGCCATGCTGCCTCAGGACTTCCAACCTATTCCGGACCTATTTTGTAAAACAGAACTTTATTTCATCCAGGGGCCTCCTGAATTTTCTGTAGGATATAATAAGTAAACGGTGGAAAAGTTCCCACCTAGTCTTATTAGTTAGATAACAATGAAACGAAAGCACAACAAAAACACTTAAATATGAGAAATTCTCATAATCATTGAACTTTCTGCTGAACATGCTTTAACTATCTTGGCAACCGTTGCCATTTTACCCATCTAAAAATTTCTGTCTTAAAGATTACAGGCAAATGCTTCTTTCCGTGATGAATATATTAATAACAGTACTGTAGATTATCAGAAATGGAAGATTTAAAGATGCTGCCTCAAGCAACTGATATATCCCAAATCTTAGGTAATGACATGTCTGATGCCAGAGAATAAAGCTTGAATTCCTATAGTAACTTTTGAAGTTTTTTTTTTTTTTTTTTTTTTCTTTTTGGCTCAGGAAATTTCCACTTAATTGGATGCAATTAAAATGTGAAAAGCATCCTCCTTTAGGTATATTAATTAAAGAATCAAACCATTCTCATCTTTGCTCTTTCCATAAAGAAACAACTGTGGAATGACAATAAACACTTGCCATAATCACACTTAAACTAAAGGTTAGATAATTGCTTACTTAAGAAACAAACCATAACAACAGTCTCCAAATTTTCACTATGGTAAATAATAGCCACCCAATTCCAACATCTCATTAAAAAAGGTCATATATTTCGAAATTACTTATCACTATAAAGTAAGGATAGAACATTACCAGGCTCAATTTCACTTTCTCCACAAACACATTACTCTTGAAATTCCCAAAAATCTCCTCAAACTGGCTCTTCCGCTTAAACTCCTTCAAACTTATCTTCAAATTTGGAATCAACTCCCACTCTTTCACCCCCTCCTCCTCCCCTTTCCTCCTCCGCACTTTCCTCCTCGAATTATCCTTCGCAAAATCCACCAGAAACCCTCTCGATTCGTCGTCCACTTCGGCCACAATCGCGTTCCTGAACCCTGAAAACCGATGCCAATCCTCGTGCTGGGGCTCCACTTCTCGAACACCTTTCTGCTGAACTCCGGCGACGAGTAAACCCTTCGAATCTCGGACAGTTTCGGCTGGATCCGCTTCATGAACTCGAATTCAGCGATGGACTCGTTCTTGGCGGAGTTGAGGAAGTTCTCGAGCTCGCGGTCGGCGAGGTTCTTGAAGGACCTCGCCCTCGTCCGGATCAATTGGAGGTCGGCGCCGGCGGAGTCTCTGACCTCTCTCCAGCCTTTCGAGATGAAGGAGAAGGCGCTCTCGGCCGTCGCAGAGGTCGAGGGGCGACTGTCCATGCCGAGATTGATCATGGCGACCGACAGCTCGAAATCAGCGAAATTTCTAGGGCTAGCGTTTTCTCTCGTTGCTGACTGTTTCTCTCCTCTTTGTTAAGTGGATTGTGTGGACTGAAACAGAGAGGGAAATCGAAAGTAGCGTTGGGGGTTTACAAGGGTCCGATCTCGTGGGGCCCGCCCCATGGTGACGTGGAATTTGGTCACGTGATGGTGGTGAGCTGGAAGGGTCCAATTGGGTGCGGTGAATGCGGATGGGACCTTTACTCGGATATTCTAGACCGTTGAATATTCTACGGGCCGCGTGTCCGACTGTCTCGAGTCTGGTAACGTGTGACGACTTTGCCCCCGGGAGATTCTTTTGTCGTGTAATCCAAACTCATGGGTCGGAGTCATTTTGAAGCCCAAGACAATGCTTGTGCCCGGCCCACAGGAATCTTTCTTCTAAGCTACGGCTTTGGCTTCTAGCAATATTGTGGAAAATAGAATTTTAGATTATTTTTTTTTCCCTTTTCTCCCAAGTTTTGACAAGCATGATTATCAAATGAGAAATTTCATTTTTAAAATGATAAATTGAATTTTTGCTCGTAGTTCTCTTTATTTAAACCAAAAAAGTTTTTTTTTTTTTTTTTGCACAAAATGGTTAGAACTAAACTCCCTCGTGTTTCATTAAAAAGTCATTAATGAAATAAGCTTGATCCAGAGTACACAATATAAAATGCAATAAAGCAGCTTGGTGAAAAACTTCTTCCCTCAGTTAAAAAAAAAAAAAAATGTAACAAGCTGACCAAACCGACGCCAGGGAAGCCAGACTCGAGGGATGGGCGTGTTGCAGAATCTATAGAATCTCTCGTCCGGCTCCGCCTCTACTAAATCATCAAAAGCCAAGAAGTTCTTTCAGCTAAAATCTAAAGATTTACTATTTGAAAGTGCTTGGTCCGCCATACACAGCGCTTCCTCATCCTAATGATGCTATCAACCACCAGGGGAGAAGACTATTTTTTTGTTTTGAGAGGGAAAAAAAAAAGAAAGGCAATTACTTTAGAAGAAGGGGGAAAAAACACCATCACCTAAAGGAAAAGAAAAAAGGGGCACAGATAAAAAAGGGACAGCATCACTCTATATCCATCAAAATTTGTTTTAACCTGTGTGTTGATAGAAGCAAGCTTCTTACCCCTACACAACTTTTCCATTTTGTGGAACCAGGCCAGGTTCACTCACTGTTCACCTGGACATTCAAGTGAAGAAGAACACGAGAGAATAGAAAATATCTTAGTGAAAACTTTAGAAACGAGGCTTGACCGAGAAACTCAAGGAAATGAAATGTGATCTAGAGATTACCTCAATGATGGTTCCTTTGGTTACACAACCAAGAGAAGTGTACACAGGACTATTTTGATTCTTCTTTATCCTAATTGTTTCGAGATTAAAAGTGCACTTGAGTACATGTGCTAGATGCGCTTTTGTGAATCTCAAACCCATTGGTCGGATAATACGCTTGTATTTGTATTTAGGTGGTTTTCTTGTAACCTTCCCCGACGACCCCCTCCCCCAGTCTCCCCGGCGAACTCCCCTCGCTTCCCCCCACTGTTCGGCCGGGAGGAGGGAGGCTGGGCAGCTGAGGGGGAGGGGTTCACCGGGGAGAAGGGGGTCGCCGGGAGTGAAGGAGACCGTTGGCGGAGGGCTCACCGCCGTTCATCGGGAAAAAGAAGAAGGAGAAGAAAGAAGGGGAGAGAAGAAGGAGAAGGAGTATTTTAGTCTTTTTCACGAGAATAGTTGCATTCTAAAAATAAATAGCACACTTGTAATTATTTGTGAGGTGACTTTCTCATTTTCTGGGGTGGCAATACCCTCTCCCCTTTGGTGACCACTCACTTCCATTGCTTGGCTGAACAAAAACAACCAACAGGGTATCAACATTAGCCACGTTCCGCGTTCAAGAATAAATCAGCAAGGATGAAAAAGTTTGGAATTCAGAAAAATATCCGGAAAAAGTTAGAAAATTATTGGGGGATAGTTCGGTAATGATATGGTCAGAGAACAATATTTATTAAGTGTATTTTTATATAAAAAGTACATTCAAACACAAATACAGTGGATTATGCTATTTTGTATCAGAAATGGCCACAGAGTTTGAGTACTGAGCGATGATATAAATATTTCGGAGGATAGATGGATAAATGAATATAAGTTCATCTATTGCGAATTTCATGTACATTTGTTGAGCTATTTGAGAACTTCGCGAAAAATTTGTGGCCGAACATGCTATCAAAGCATAAAAGGAGATAAAACACTATCAAAAAAAGCTTCCAAATGTAGCCAAGAAAATGAATTCTCAGACATCATGTAAAGCTAGACGTGGTTGAGATGTGAATCCTGTTTCCTAAAGAGAGCTAACTAGCTCGAAGGCCTTTCACTCTAGATTTGATGATGAATAACTTATGAAGTTATGTTACTAATTATCTTGTGTTAATTAAGTTTTAAATATTTAAATAAGATCTTAGTCAGCGTTTAACTTCTACAATGGACTCGAAGTCAAGTTTTCAAGCTATCATGTGTTGATTCAAGAGTTCGCGCTTCAAGATTACATCAAGTAATTAGTAACATAACTTATGAAGTTATGTTACTAATTATCTTGTGTTAATTAAGTTTTAAATATTTAATTAAGATCTTAGTCAGCGTTTAGCTTCTACAATGGACTCGAAGTCAAGTTTTGAAGCTATCATGTGTTGATTCAAGAGTTCGCACTTCAAGATTGCATTAAGTAATTGAGATGGAGTCGTCGCTCTTTGGATCGTGTTTTGGATCGAGTCGACTTGGAGAAGAAGATCGACAATAAGACTTTGGTTTAGGTTTGTTTATTAGTTTAGATCTTGTGTAAGGATAGAATAGTTTTGAAGTGCTCAAGTATTTACACACACACAAGTTTATTAGTTTGGTTTTCGATTTAACCATTTCGCTTTTAAGAATTTATGTTTATATGATTTACATCACAATAGAATGAGTTTTATGGTTTATATATATGTTGGATTCTATCCACACATATTAGAACTTATATTGTTTAGAAAAATTTATTTTTATGAGTTTTGTGTTTCGGTTTAACGTGTATACATTTTGTGTTTTGAATATATCAAGTAAACATATATCGGTTTCATGAATAGATTCCATCAAAAGAAGTTTACATAGTTTATATGTACATTAAGTTTCATCCATATGCATTTATGCTTTATATGCTTAAATAACTTATTTTGATGTATCTAGTTCATGTGTTTAAGTTTTGTTTTTATCAAAACTTATTTTGATATTTATTATCAAAAATAAGTATATATCATTTACTATGTGTAGGATTCTATCCATGCACATCATGCTTCAAATATGTTTCAATATCTTATTTTTGTATTTATACATGTTTGAAGAAAAATCGGATTTTATTTAGAAGTTTGATTTTTGAAAAATACGATTTTTAGTTTTTGCCTATATATCTTTAACTCAAAAATAGTTCAATTATTTGTAATATGTGTTGTTTTTTTATCACACATATTTGTATTTTAAAGTATTTATATGAACTTATTTTTGTGAAATTAATGAGGATTTATTGAAATTTTTATGGGTTTATGAACTTAGTTTTAAAACCCTTAAAATTTGGCTTTGGGTTGCTCACGGTCGACCGACCGGTCGACCACAGGCTGGCTCGATCGACCGACCGGTCGATCGACGTGCACACATGCACAAGCCCAATGGGTGGTTGACCGACCGGTCGACCGACTGGCTCAACTCAAGTTTCTGTTGGGGGCCGGTTGACCGGGCAGTCGACCGAAAGAGAGTTAAAATTATATTTAATTTGGGGGTGGTCGACCGGCAATCCAATGGTCAGAAAATTGATCGTTGGCTGATCGACCGGGCGGTTGACTGGCAGGCCATTTGGCCTGGGTTCTGAGCCCCAGCGACTAGTTTTTGTCTAGCCTATTTAAAGGAGTTTCTTGGCCAGTTTTTCTCAAGATTTTTAAGAGCTAATTTTTCTCCACTTCAACTAAGTTTTCAGCAAGTTTTTAAAATAAGTTTTAGAGCTTTAAAATCTTTATCCTTATTTTATTTCAAAGTTTTGGAAAATTAAAAGAAAATAAGTTTTGAGAAATCCAGTTTCTACTTTTCATTTCTATATCTTTCAAAAGTTTTTCTCAAGAGTTTTCCTTTGTGTTTCTTTTTCAAAAACTTTGTGCACTCACATACTTGAGCTATTCATTGTAAATCTATCCTCTAAGATATTGTGTTGTGAGAGGTGCTTTGTTTGTGATCTGTTGAGATCACCAAGTATTGTTTGTGATCTAAGTGATCACCAAGTTGTAATTTTCTCTTTGTTTTGTACTTGATTTTGTGCCTTCCCTCCTGTGTAGAGGTGTGAGAGTTGGAGTTGTGTACTCCTTGTTTGTGATGGTGCAATTTCTCGGTGGAGGTCATTTTGTGAAAGATCCTTAGTGGATAGTGAAATTTTCTATGTGAAGGTGGGGACGTAGAGCGGTGGCTCGAACCTTGAAACATATTTTGGTGTTCGCATTTGGATCTTTCTCTCTCAACTCTCTATTCTTTATATCTTTCATTGCTATTCTTTCTCATATCTATACATATTTGATATTGTTTATGTGTTCACACTAGTATTCAACCAAGAGAGCAATTGAAGCATCTCAACTCTTAGTTTAGAAGAATCGTGAGGAGAAATTCTAAAACCCTTCACAAGGAATTCGGTTTCACTCTTGGTTTTACATTGTGTGTTAGTGTAAAAATTTTAATTCCGCATTATTTGTCATTAGATTAGTACTATACTTATTCACCCCCTCTACGTATATCAATTGGTATCAGAGTTAGGGCTCCTTATATTCAGTTTAACCACCTAGGAGTGATCCTCATATTGCTAATCTAGTTATTTCTTTTGCACACATTCATTTATTGCACTCATAGATTATTTTGCTCCACCCATGTATGATTCTTCTAGCATTGATATGTGAAAGTTTAAGATGAGTGCATATTTAAAAGCATTAGGATTGCATGTTTAACTTGTCACTACTAAAAGTTCTTATATTAGTAATGACAAGTATATTGAGGCTAATGCACAAGAATTAATTGCACTTAGGCAATCACTAAGTAAAAATATTTATCTATGATTTCTCATTGTAATTCTGCTTTTACAGTGTGAAACATTTTGATCTCTCTTAAGAACAAACTTCACAAGATGTCGAGAGAGAACCCACTAGAGATGAGTCCGATCAAGCTTGCTATATGGTCTAAGAGATTGGCTCCCTCGAGATAACTTTATACACTCATTTAGATGATTGTGCTAGCTCTTTCAATGATAATGATAGTATGGATGCACATTTTTTTTTGAATGAATAGCTTTTCGAGTTTTGTGAAAACTTGCTTTCAAAATAAAATATTTTGAAAAATAAGAGTTTTGATTTAAAGAAGAAAAATGAGTTTTTGTTTTCAAATCTTGATTTGATTTTGAAAGAGAGAGTTGAGATTTCAAGTGAAAGGGGTTCCTTGAAAACTCAACTTGATCTTGTTTTGAAAGAAAATGAGATTTTGAAAAGTAAAAATAATTTGGATGTTGTTTTAGAGAAAAATAATGTTTTGTCTTTTAGACTTGATTTTATTTTAAAAATAATGATTCTTTGGAAAAGAAAATTGTTTTGATTTCTAAAGAATTGGAATATATTTCTTTAGAAAATATTTCTTTGAAAAATAATTTTGCTCTTATGTTTGTCATGATTCTATTATTTTACCTCATAGTGATAAGAATTTTGTTTATCTTGCATATTCCACATCTTCTTCAAGTATTGATAATGATATTTATATTTTAAAGAAGAGTGTAGATTGTTTGGGTTCCACTTTGAGCCAATGTGCTAGTACTCACAAGAGATTGTAATCCATGTTTCGTAAGAAACATGCTCCACATTTGCATGCACACCCTCCACGGCATACACATGCTCATCATGTTTACACACATGACTCCAAGTATGCTAAAGTGTACACTTATACACATTGTGATCGTACGGGCCACCTTGCAAAATTTGTTATTGTGGACTAAATGCTTTAAATTTTGTAAGTAAGAATGTTTGAATTAGGAGAGGTGCTAGCCCCGGAGGACCCAAGAAAGTTTGAGCACCAAAATCTATTCTTATTTCTTTTGATGTAGGTGTGGGCTCTCACAAGACGTGAGAGACTTAGTGCCTTGGGGGTGGATGCTTTTGAGCTAAATGGACACAATATTGGATGCATCGCTATCATGGAGTTTTGGAGGGAGGACCACCATGTTTTTGAAGACTTAGAGACTAGTTTTTCGGTTTGATAACTATCTTTATTCTCCTTTATATGTTTGTATTTATATGCTTTTGAGATTGAATGTTTTAACATATACTAGTTTTCTTATTCATTATAATTAAATGCAATGCTTATTAGACTTGTGATATACATATATAGTATTTGAGATACATCCATATTTATATGGACTTATATCTTTGTGTTCTCACTATAGTTTAGTTATTGTGTATATCCTAATTCTAATAACACTTGCAATTTCACAATCATGTTTTGGTGTTTTTATGCTTCAAAATTTTGATTACATGTTTAGATGCAACTTTCGTTAAAACTTGTATTTATACTAGTACAATTAGTAAGTTACACTTGATTCTTATGTTTACGTGCTTTATTACTCATGTGTACTCATTACATGTACTTGTATAATCTAGTTTTGATGATTCTTACATTTATACTTGTACTCCTATGTTCTTTTTTATATCACCTTTGTACATGTTTTCTTGAGAATGTGTTTAGCTTCATGTATATGTAACTTTTGTCAAAACTATTAGATATACATGTTCTATCCTTGAGTCACTTATATTAGATGTCATATACTTTATGAGGACTCTTTTCATGTTTGGATAAATATGTATGTTTCAGTTTTAACAAAATATACATATGCCTTTAAGTTTGTTTAGTTTTTGATAAAAATAGAATTTTTTATATTTTATGCTTTCATGTTTATGAAAAAGGAATTTCATATTTCTCTTTACTGAAATTGAACTTCATTTCCTTATCTTCATGCATATATTGATTACATGATTTTTGTACACTCGATTTCTTTTATCTACTCATGATTTTTGCTTCATGAGCATATATGTGCTTTATAGATTTTTTAGTGTCAATTATTATGTAATATACATGTTTCATTAAATATATTATTAGTTTCATATTTGAAGGATCTTTAACTAGTTTCTAAAAACTATTTTAAACTAGTTCTTTATTCTTCACATGGCAGTCCTTTCAATCTAGCTATACCATTTTCAAAACCTTATTTTTGAAAACTTCTATCCTTAAAGGACGGTTGGTTGGGCGGCCATGCCTTGTATGCTCACATTGTATATCTTTTTAAACATATGCATGATAGGGTGGATGTTATGAGTTATACATGATTCTTATGATATTTCAACTTTGTATACTCATGTTTTCTTATATATATATGCATCATATTTCAATTGGTATTTAAATTAATCATACATACATATATATGATTTCTTGTGCTAGATTAATTATGTTTATACATATATGTTTTATAGCACAAATTATTTTATGCTAAGCTTGATTTAGTTATAAATGTTAATCGATATCTTTTTCAAGTTTATGCATTAGTTTTGTTGGTATTTTAAAAAGGAGGAGATAAAATTCTTGATTTTACTTTCAAACGATATCTTACTCCCACTCTTTTTTAGAAAAATATTTTGTTTTTGGAAATGCTTATATTTTTCATATTGGTATCAATTGTTTACAATTGATATCTATATTGCAAAATGGTATAGAATTTAAAAAAATTGAAAGTAAATAATCCATGTTGTTTTTCAATTGGTATACTTTTTATATGATATCCATGTTATATTTTCAATTGGTATTTATTTGGTTTTCTTTGGTATGAAAATGTTATTTTACTTTTACTTTCAATTGGTATTTCCAATTGACATATTTGTTTTTAAAATTGGTATTTTGTTTCAATTAATAGTTTTACTTTCAATTGGTTTTTACCCTATTGTTGGTGATTAACAATAAGGGGGAGAATTATTTGAGAGTTTATATATGCAGTTTTAGTTTTATGCATATATTTTGTTTTGATATCAAGTTTTTGATATCATGTTTACTTGGTATATTGGCATCTAGCTAGTGATTGTATTGATATACTTTGTTTTTGGTATCTAATTAGCAATTATAATGAATATATATTCTTTATCATTTGGCATTTAGTATAGCATATTCATTTGGTATCAAGAGTTTGCCATGAATATATACCTTTTGTATACATTTGGTACCTAGAGCTAACATTGTATATCTATATAATTGTTATGATTGGTATCTTACGCTTACCTTAAATGTTTATTTGTTTATGCTATGCATGAGTTAAGGGAAAGTTTCTATGATGCTTATCTTTAATGCATGCATTTATAACCTCATAAGTTTTGTCATCATCAAAAAGGGGGAGATTGTTGGCCCGAAGGCCATTCACCCTAGTTTTGATGATGACTATCTTATAAAGTTATGTTGCTAATGATCTTGTATTTATTAAGTTTCAGATATCAATCAAGTTCTTAGTCGGTGTTTAGCTTCTACAATTGACTCGAAGTCAAGTTTCAAAGCTATCACATGTTGATTCAAGAGCTTGCGCTTCAAGATCGCATCAAGTACTCGAGATGGAGTCGTCGCTCTTTGGATCATGTTTTGGATCAAGTCGACTTGGAGAAGAAGATCGACAAGAACACTTTGGTTTAGGTTTGTTTATTAGTTTAGATCTTGTGTAAAGATAGAATAGTTTTGAATTGCTTAAGTATTCACACACACACACACACAAAAACACAAGTAATAAAACATTAATTAAATCGTTTACCACTTCTAAGTGCTCCTTTGATGCTCAAAGAACCTTCTGAATGCGAGCCCAACATCTACAACGACTGGCAGAGCTCCTTTGATGCTGTATATTTTTTTCTTATGGCATACAGGTAATCACTCTCACTCTTTCTCACTTTAATTTCCCTATGTTTTCTTTCTCTCTCTATTTTCTTTTAATCCTGAATTCGGTTCTTTTTACTGATCAGATTATAGTTATGGTCCAAGCTGGCCATGGAGTCCTCCAACTTGGCTCTTGCAAGATTGTAAGCGACACCATTGATTTGATCCATCTTTTCCCTTGTTTCTGTAAATTATCACGAGCTTATTGAAGTAAATTTGATCTCAGATACCAGAAGACCTTCACTTTGTACTGAGAATGAAGCACATGTCTGAGTTGTAGGGAGACCAATTAGGCTTCTTCCTGTCGTAGTTGTAGACTGTCGAAAATCACTGAAGAAAAGTCATCAGATAACAGGATCTATGCTTCAGAAGTGAGGCTAATCGAAGCCACTCGTGCAATACCAAGACGCAGAGCTCAAAGCCCGTGTCACAGTACCACTTCAGTGCTCAGGCACAAAGCTTGAAGCCCGCCTCTCAAACGCGAAGCTCGAGGCGCGCGTCTAATACCACGTCAATGAGGAAACACAGAGTCGGAGGCTCGCGTTTCAACACCACCGCGACGCCCAAAACACGGAGCTCAAGACCCGCGTCCATCGTTAGCTCAACGGCTAAACGCAAAGCTCAAGCCCGAATTCCAACTGGAGAGGAGTCCTGTGTCTGAGTTGTAACTACCCCCATTACCAAGTCAAGTACTGCTCACGTAATGAGGAGAGTTAACCCTCATTATGGAGGGTTTTTAGGGGATAGTTTTACCCCTGAAACTCCTATAAATAGCTCAGTTTACTATTGAAAAGGGTCCGAATTTTCAACTGAGGAATACTTATAAAGAGTTAAACTCTTCTACCAACTTACTGAGTTTAAGTTTTTGCCTAAGTCTCTTTGAGATTTCATTGGATAGGAGTTGTACTACTCCACCAGTGATCCTAGGAGAAGATTTTCAGAAGAGATTGACGTTCACCCAGTCACAAAAAAAAAAGAATCACTTTCCACCGCTACCAATAAACCTTTGACAAGTCATTTTCGTTAATCCCCAAGGGTTTGTGGGGTTCGTCAAGTTAATATTACACCTCTGACAATTTATTCTATTTCTCCACCAAAGTTCCCTACCAATTCCCTCCCATGGAGTGGTAGGTCCACAAGCTCAATCACTACTATGTTAATACTACACTTCTAACAGTGAAAATTTTCAATACTCCCCAACGAGTACGGACTTCCACTTGTCGCTTCCTTACATGGAGTCACAAGTCTACAAAATTGTCAAGTAAATACTACACCTCTGACATTCTAAACTTCACTTGTCAATTCTCCTCAATAGAATGACAAGTCCTCAAAATTGTTCATATCGCAAATCAACTCTTGTTGTCATGTTAACACTACACCTCTGATAAATTACTGTTAAGTTTAATATCACACCTCTAACATGCTGGCCCAAAGGCCTTCCACCCTAGTTTTGATGATGATTAACTCATGTAGTTATGTGTACTAATAATCTTGTGATTTTAGTTTCAGATCATTAATCAAGTTATTAGTTGGTGATTAGCTTCAACAAGATGATTTGGAAGCTTTCACTTGTTGATTCAAGAGCCCAAGCGTCAAAGATCATATATAACAATTGCTCGGTGGATCAAGGAGTTTTGGATCGAGTCGGCTTGGAGATTGCGCTCTACAAGAAGACTTCGGTACCATAGTTTAGTTTTGTGTTTAGATCCAAATTGTAAAGATTAGAATAGTATGATATGCTCAAGTTCACAACACACACGTTTCATGTTTTGAATATTGGTTTTCGGTTTTTCGGTTTTAGGTTTAACCGATCTTGGTTTTCATGAATAGATATTATATCAAAACAAGTTTACATGGTTTAATGTATGTTAGATTTGTTCTACATACATGCATGCTTAATTTCCTAGACAAACTTAGTTTTGACTTACTTATTCATGTGTTTTATGTTTTGGTATTTTTGACAAAACATATTTTGGAATTATTGACAAAAACATGAATATATATTTGTTTCATGTATATTGGATTTCTATCCATATGCATCATGCTTCAAAGTGTTTAAATATCCTGTTTTTGTATTTGGAAGAGTTTTGGACAAAACGTATTTTCTATTCAAAATCTAAGTTTTAGAAAATACAGTTTTTGGTTTTTGGTAAAAATAACAAGACACAAAAATAATTCATATTGATTGATATTTGAGCTAAACTTTTTACCACATGTTTATATATCAATGCAAAATGATAAAACTATTTTTGGTGATTTTTAGAAGTGTTAAAAGATTTTTTAAAATATTTTTAAACTGTTTTTCTGACCCAGTTTTCTGTTCCAGGCTTCAACCAGTCGACTAGTCTTCTGACCAAGTCGACTTGGCTGAAGTCGGTCGACCGGGTCGGTCGACCGACGTGCACAGATTTGTGCACGTTTGGCAGACTCTGGACGGTCGACCGTCCGGGTCGACCGGGTCTGAGAGCAGAGCTCTCTATTTGTTTGGGTCAACCGGGGCGGTAGACCGGTAGCTGCCAACGGGCAGAATTTGACCGTTAGACGGTCGACCGGACCGGTCGACCGGCAGTGCATTTCTGGCATTTTCTGCTGCCAACGGCTATGTTTTTCTGGGGGCTATAAATGCCCCATTGGAAAGAGTTTTTCTCTAAGATTTTTTGTGCGAATTTTTCCCTACTCTCTAGTGTTTTCACAGCAATCAAAAGAAGTTTTTGGATTCAAATTGAACAATCTATTTGGTGTTTTTGCTAGGGTTTGGAAAATCAAAGAAAAGGGTTTTTGGGAAAAAGATTTTGATTCATCTTCTATATCTTGGTTTCAGTTTTTCCTAAGGATTTTCTTTGTGATTTTGATTTCCATTCCATTGGTTTTCTCCACACTTGAGCAACATCTACTTCTTATTCTATAGGATCTTTGTGTGGGAGAAAGAAATTGTTTGTGGTTGTTGTTTAGACCACCAAGTTAAAAACCCAATCTTTGCTTTGTGCCTTGCCCTCATTGTGTTGAGGAAGTTGTGCATTTTGGTTGTATCCCTCAAGTTGTGAGGTGATCCTTGTGTTTGCTTTGTGCTAATCCCTCGGGTTGTGAGGTGATTGTTTTGTTGGCTTGGAGCTTGCCTCAAGGAGAAGGTTGTGGTTGTAAAGAGAGGAGTTGGGTACTCCTTGTGAGAGTTCTTTGTGGACTAGCTAGTGGATTAGAAATCCTTCGTGTGTCGAAGGCGGGGATGTAGAGTTGGGTGCTCGAACCTCGTAACATATCTTGTTGTTTGCGCTTGATCCATTGACTCTCTCTATCTCTCTCTTTACTTTGTGCCTTGCAACTATTCATATTGTGCATTCATAATTGCTTGGCTTGGTTGTGTGTGCATCATTTGTTGATTGCATTTGAGTGTATTGCATTAAGTTTTTTTAAATTCCGCATTGAGTTCATTAGATTAGCATAATCACCTATTCACCCCCCCTCTAGGTGATCTTTCAATTGGTATCAGAGCTAGTGCTCCTGATATTTAGGTTTAACCACCTAGGAGTGAGATCTTAATTTGCTAATCTTCATTTGCATTGTTCATTTGCACTCATTTAGTTTGCTCTCATGGATAGCCCTCCTATGTTTGACCATATTAGACTTGATGCTTGGAAGGCCAATATGAGTAGCCATTTGAAAAGACTAGGACATCTAGTTTATCAAGCCTCCACTATGGAATCATTCCCTAATAGTAGCAAGCATAAAAAGGCTAATGCATTAGCACTTAGAGCACTTAGAGCATCTCTTAGTGAACATCTTTTACCGGTGTTTGATCGTTATGACTCGGCTTTTGCAGTTTGGAGCTTATTGACGTCTCCCGAGCTTCCAAGGATTATCAACAAGATGAGGAGATCTATAAGAGAAAAGTCCGAAGAGCGTTGCCTCATGGTCTAAGGGAATAACTCCCTTGAGGTACAATCGGATTCTCAATTAGATAATAGCTCTAGTTCCTATTGTCATGGTTGTTTTGAAGTTCAAACTTTAAATTTGGAACTTGCTTAAAAACTTGAAAATTTATTGGAAAAACACAATCTTTTGAAAGAGGACAACCTTATTTTGAAAAATGAATTAAAGGATTTGTGTTCTAATTTTGAATTGGTTTTGCAAGAGAAGGAAGAGATTACTAGTGAACGTGACTCACTAAGATCTCAACTAGACCTTCCCCTTAATGAGATTGATGTTTTGAAAAACAAAAATGATTGTAATGATGTTGTGAAAAACAATGAGGTTTTATCTTCTAAATTGGATTTTGTTTTAAAAGATAACCTTGTTTTGAAAAATAAAATTGATTCAATTACAAAAGGATTGGATTTAGTTTTAAAGAAAAATGAATCTTTGAAAATTGATATTGATTCTCATGTGTGCCATGCTAGTATAGCTTCTTCTTCTTCCTGCACACCTATTGCATGCTCCACTTTATCTTCCACTATTGAAAATGATATAAATGTTTTGAAGAAAAGTGTTGAATGTTTGGGTTCCACTTTGAGCCAATGCACATTGAATCATTCACGTTTGGAAACCTTGATTCGCAAGAAACAAGGTCCATCTTTGCATGCACACCCTACACGGCATACACATGCTTCCCACGGTCACCACCATTACATGTATGCTCATGTGTACACTTGTACACATTGTGGTCGACAAGGCCACCTTACTAGATTTTGTTATGATCGTGTTTATCATGAAAATTTAGCAACTAATCTTGTTTGGGTTAGAAAAGATACTAATCCCCGTGGACCCAAAAGAAAATGGGTACCAAAGACCACCTCTATGCTTTTTGATGTAGGTGGGAGCTCTCGCATCACGTGAGAGTATTGGTGCCTTGAGGTGGATGCGTTCTAAGCTTAAAAGAGAACCATTTGGATGCTTCACTCTCAAGGAGATTTGGTGGGAGGACCACCGTGGTTTGGAGAACTAGAGATGCACCTTCATCGGTTTTAGTATCATTCTCTAACTCCCATTTTTATTTGCATGCTTTTCATGTTCATCTATTTATAGTATGCCATGATTTATTGTTCATTATGCTTATGCCATGCTCATTAGAATAGTGCTATACATGTTTAGTTACTTGAGCACCCATGTTTTATATGGATCTATATTTAGTGTTCTCACCTTGTTTAAACTAACATGTATGCCCTAGATCTAATGCACATGCATTTACATAATGATCATGTGGATGTTTATGATTTTTATTTTATTGAATCATGTTTTATTGTTTCATGATTAGTATGATATGTCTATTAGACTTATGCTTTACATGATTAGTTGTTGAGACACCCATGTTTAGTATGGACCCATATTTTGTGTTCTCTTTATGTTTTAACTATCATATTAATCATAGATCTAATGCACATGTCATTGTCATGCTAATCATATGGTTGACTATGACTTTTTGTTTTAATAATTCATGTTTTGATTATTATGTTTATCATGTTGGGTTATGATTCCCGTTTTATGCTTCATGTTTTGACTACTTGCTTGAATGATAAGTTTTCATTAAGACTAGGATTTATACTTGTACAACTAGTGAGCTACAAATAGACCTTTATATATGTTTGTGCTTGAACGCTCATTTGTATTCACTTGATGTACTAGTATAGTCTAGTTTTGATGATTCTTGCATTTGACTTGTATTCATCATTTTTTTGTTTTAACTTCATGTATATGTCCATCTTGTCCAAACTATCATTTATACATATACATCCTTGAGTCACGTGCCTTCATGCATATACTTTTGTGGTCTCATTGTGTTTAGGATATGTATGTATACTTTAGTTTGTACATGACATACATATGCCTTGAAGTTTAAATCATTTGGATGAATTTCATGTTTGCTAGGTGATTTCACATTTATAACGAATTTCATGTTTTTAATATGATTTCAATTGGTGATTTCACATCTTAGATGAATTTCATGTTTTCAAGGAATTTCATATGAGCTTAATTGAATATTTTCATGTTGATATGTGTCACATTATTCTTGTACACTCACTTTATTAGTTTACTCATGATTTGTTTTCATGAGACTATGATATGGACTTTATGGATTTTGAGTGTTTAGTGATCATGTGATTTACATGTGTTTCATGAAAAATAATTTTGTTTTATTCCTTACTTGAAGGATTTCATACTAGTTTTAAAAGTTTTTCCTATAACTAGTTCGTATTCTTCACTATGGTAGAGATTTTCAAACATACTACATGTTCAAACCTATTTTTTGAAAACCCCTACCCTCAATGGGAGGATGGATGGGAGATCATGTTCATGTATGCCTTATAATGAAAATCATTTAAAACTTGAACCATGATTGGGAGGTATAGATAATATGAGATATACACTTGATCTTATTGTTATTTCAATTGGTATCATTGAATTCTTTCAATTGGTATCAACCTTGACATTTCTTGTATACTCATATATTTTGTATGTATGTATGCATTCAATTCCAAGAATATCAATTTCTATTGGTATCTATTTTTATACATATATATGTTTTATTTGTGCTTATTATGTCCCTATATTCTTAAGCACAAAATCTTGTTTATGCTAGTGCTTGAGCTTTAACTTTATTTCAATTGATTACTTTTAAATTGGTATCAAGCCTCTGCATTATTTTAGTTGGTATTTCATAAAGGGGGAGAAAATTTGATTTTATCTTTCAATTGGTATTTGATTCCCACTCCCTTACTTTATGATTGAGAATTTCAAATTGGTATCATATGTTCAAAATGAAAATTATTTACAATTGGTATCAAAACTTTTGGTTAGACATTCAAAATTTATTGGTATCAAGATTTTCATGTGTTTTGTTTAAAATTGGTATCAATAATTTTTGTTTGTTCCTTTATGATAGAAAATAGTCATTTCAATTATTTATATGACTTTAAAAGAAAAATACTATCTTTTGATATCAAGATGTCTTGTGTTTTAAATTGGTATCTAAAATTTTTTTAAAGAAAAATATAAAAGTTTTGATTTATATTGAAAATATGCAAGGAGAGCTTAACATCTCTTCTACATATAGATTCATGATGAGTGTATCTTGTATTGAAGAGCTTAACATCTCTTCTTTATGTGGTACACGTGTGTAGGGGGAGCTTCACATCTTCTCTTATGCATTACATAATGTGTGTTATGTGAATTAGGGCTTAACATCCCTCCTTCATGTAATGCATATGTGTAGGGAAGCTAACTTAGCGTCTTCCTCTTCATGAATGTATATAGCATATAACATGTATTGATCTTTGTTTATTTTCAATTGGTATCAAGATGCTTCATTGACATATTTTCAATTGATATCCTAATTGATTGTCACCCCTTATTGACTTTTTTTTTGTTCTAGACAAAAAGGGGGAAAATATTATTTTTTATTGATTCATTGTTTCAAACAAAAAGGGGGAGAAATATTTATTGATTTGGTTTTGCTTTTACCCCTATTGAAGATTGATTCTTTGTATTAAAAAGAGGAGAAGATTTTGTTTTGTTTTGGTTTGTACCCCTTTGTTGATGATTGACAAAAAGGGGAGAAGAATTTGAGTTTATATGCATGTTTATGTTTTGCATATATTAAGTTTAATTTAGTTTAATTTTAATTGATATCTAGAGCATGTTTTGTAATTGGTATCTAGAGCATGTTTTGTTTTGAACATTTCATTGGTATCTAGAACCCTTTATTGTTTATGCATTTATATGCATTCATGTTTAAGAGCCCTTATTGCATATTATTTATTGTTTATTTGTTTATGCATGAGTTAAGGGGGAGCTTCTTTGAA
Source organism: Agave tequilana (assembly GCA_038442645.1). Taxonomy (NCBI): domain Eukaryota; kingdom Viridiplantae; phylum Streptophyta; class Magnoliopsida; order Asparagales; family Asparagaceae; genus Agave; species Agave tequilana. The sequence goes on from JAVJIF010030225.1 coordinate 278,704, forward strand.
GCTTAACTTTAATCCATGCATATGTAACTCCATGAGTTTTGTCATCATCAAAAAGGGGGAGATTGTTGGCCCAAAGGCCTTCCACCCTAGTTTTGATGATGATTAACTCATGTAGTTATGTGTACTAATAATCTTGTGATTTTACTTTCAGATCATTAATCAAGTTATTAGTTGGTGATTAGCTTCAACAAGATGATTTGGAAGCTTTCACTTGTTGATTCAAGAGCCCGAACGTCAAAGATCATATATAGCAATTGCTCGGTGGATCAAGGAGTTTTGGATCGAGTCGGCTTAGAGATTGCACTCTACAAGAAGACTTCGGTACCATAGTTTAGTTTTGTGTTTAGATCCAAATTGTAAAGATTAGAATAGTATGATATGCTCAAGTTCACAACACACACGTTTCATGTTTTGAATATTGGTTTTCGGTTTTTCGGTTTTAGGTTAACCGATCTTGGTTTTCATGAATAGATATTATATCAAAACAAGTTTACATGGTTTAATGTATGTTAGATTTGTTCTACATACATGCATGCTTAATCTCCTAGACAAACTTAGTTTTGACTTACTTATTCATGTGTTTTATGTTTTGGTATTTTTGACAAAACATATTTTGGAATTATTGACAAAAACATGAATATATATTTGTTTCATGTATATTGGATTTCTATCCATATGCATCATGCTTCAAAGTGTTTAAATATCCTGTTTTTGTATTTGGAAGAGTTTTGGACAAAACGTATTTTCTATTCAAAATCTAAGTTTTAGAAAATACAGTTTTTGGTTTTTGGTAAAAATAACAAGACACAAAAATAGTTCATATTGATTGATACTTGAGCTAAACTTTTTACCACATGTTTATATATCAATGCAAAATGATAAAACTATTTTTGGTGATTTTTAGAAGTGTTAAAATTTTTCAAAATATTTTTAAACTGTTTTTCTGACCCAGTTTTCTATTCCAGGCTTCAACCAGTCGACTAGTCTTCTGACCAAGTCGACTTGGCTGAGTCGGTCGACCGACGTGAATAGATTTGTGCACGTTTGGCAGACTCTGGACGGTCGACCGTCCAGGTCGACCGGGGCGGTCGACCGGTAGCTGCCAACAGGCAGAATTTGACCGTTGGACGGTCGACCGGACCGGTCGACCGCAGTGCATTTCTGGCATTTTCTGCTGCCAACGGCTATGTTTTTCTGGGGGCTATAAATGCCCCATTGGAAAGAGTTTTTCTCTAAGATTTTTTGTGCGAATTTTTCCCTACTCTCTGGTGTTTTCACAGCAATCAAAAGAAGTTTTTGGATTCAAATTGAACAATCTATTTGGTGTTTTTGCTAGGGTTTGAAAAATCAAAGAAAAGGTTTTTGGGAAAAAAATTTTGATTCATTTTCTATATCTTGGTTTCAGTTTTTCCCAAGGATTTTCTTTGTGATTTTGATTTCCATTTCATTGGTTTTCTCCACACTTGAGCAACATCTACTTTCTTATTCTATAGGATCTTTGTGTGGGAGAAAAAAATTGTTTGTGGTTGTTATTTAGACCACCAAGTTAAAAACCCAATCTTTGCTTTGTGCCTTGCCCTCATTGTGTTGAGGAAGTTGTGCATTTGGGTTGTATCCCTCAAGTTGTGAGGTGATCCTTGTGTTTGCTTTGTGCTAATCCCTTGGGTTATGAGGTGATTGTTTTGTTGGCTTGGAGCTTGCCTCAAGGAGGAGGTTGTGGTTGTAAAGAGAGGAGTTGGGTACTTCTTGTGAGAGTTCTTTGTGGACTAGCTAGTGGATTAGAAATCCTTCGTGTGTCAAAGGCGGGGATGTAGAGCTGGGTGCTCGAACCTCGTAACATATCTTGTTGTTTGCGCTTGATCCATTGACTCTCTCTATCTCTCTCTTTGTGCCTTGCAACTATTCATATTGTGCATTCATAATTGCTTGGCTTGGTTGTGTGTGCATCATTTGTTGATTGCACTTGAGTGTATTGCATTAAGTTTTTTTAAATTCCGCATTGAGTTCATTAGATTAGCATAATCACCTATTCACCCCCCCTCTAGGTGATCTTTCATAACAGTGATCAAGTTGTTGTCAAATTCAATATTAAATCTCTGACAGTCACTTTTCTCAGGCTTTCATATCGAAGCTGAGACGAGCGGTGCTAAGTTTAACATCACACCTCTAGCATCCAGTTCATTGTTGTAATACACTATTTGAGTATTACCCAAAAAATAATAATAAATAATAATAAAAAAAATGGTAACTTATATGCGAGAGCTGGGGATCAAACTTGGGTCCCCAACAAGGGAGAGGAGAGAGTAAACCATTATGCCACATTGGCATGTAATCTAAAAGCACTCGAATTTAAATTTGAACCTAATAAGCTAGTCAGCCTATAATTTTCAAATCTAAACCGAATCTCCTTGAGATTTTTAGCAATCTGAATTCTTATCTGAATTACTAAATTAAGCAAACTAAACCTAACTAGAATTCAAGTTTCTAAAATATCTAATAAGCTATATAAAGACTCAAATCCTTTCTTTCTCTTCTACCTCAAGAGAAAACCCTAATCCAAACTCTTCCCACTTCCATCTTTCCTTTCTCCTCAAGCAGATTATGAACGAAAAGAGATTTTGAGGTACGGGGATTTAGGAGCAAACAAGGAGGAACAACTCAAATAAGTAGATCTAGATTGTGAATTTAATTTCAGTTTCTTAAAAAAAATAAATTAAATTAGAACTATAAAAAAAATAATTTATTAATTTCAGCAATCTACTACTCAACTTATCTATACCCATATGGCAAAACTCACCGCAATATATTTATTGGTTCCTAGAAACTTACCTAATAAAATTTTGTATGATCATTGTTTTAATACTCTACAAAGCCTAATTTGAGCAAATCAAATCCAGAAAGTAACCCCATTTTCTATAATTAATATGATACAAATATTTTATTCAATATCATGTCTATACAAGGGTCATCCATGAACTTTTTATACATCAAAATCAATTCAAAATCCAATTAAAATACATATCTAAATTTTACACTCTTTTAGAATTTCTACAATTTGAAACTTCAAAAAAAAAAAAGAAGAAAGAAAGAGGAAAAAAAGAGAAAAAATGGCTGCTGCTCTCGGCCTGGCTGAGAGCAGCTCGGCCACCTGCACTTACCCAGGAGGGTCCGTGCAGGGCTAGGCCGCACCGGGCCTAGCTAGCCCGAGCTGGGCTGCATAGGGGACCAGCCCCTGTGCAGCAAATTCCCAGAGAAAAAAAATTTTATATGGAAGAGGCCCACAAGCTGTTTCCAGCCCAGCTCTGCATGGGTTGCCTCTTCTGGATCCATACCCGCATGACAGAACCCGACCCAATTGAAAAATCTAGATTTGTTAACCTGCAGAAAGACAATTAGAATAATTAGTTAAAAATATTAAAATAAAATAGAGAAAAATATAAACAATAGTCTACAATACTTCTACTTTCTATGGATAAAATTTTCAGAGGAATAGCGACATAAATGAAATTAGATTACCCCTTTAAAGTCAGTTTCCCTTAATGAAAAATTCAAACCCGTTAAGAAATTTAATGTTATAAAGTCTTTAAAATCCCAACAAAAGAAAATTTAAAATTAGTCAAATTAAACCTATTAATTTCATGTAATCTAGAAGATCATATTCCTAACCTTAAGCTAATTAATCAAGATAAAAATAAAATAAAAATAAAATAAAAGACCCTAACAATTTCTATTGAAATAATTTATGTAGATTTATCAGGACCCTAAGATTTCAGTGCTTTTGGATTGTGATCTAGCTCATGTGAGTATTTTTTCCCTCATTCAATTAAACAAGAATTTTTGTGATAAATGATTTTATCTAGTAATTTAATTATGCTATAAAGGCGATTAAATGATCAAGCGAGTTTTCTTGTATTTAAAAATTTTATAGTTTCATGAATTATCTCCATGTATTATCTGTAGTATATTTATATATTCCTAGGAGTATGCAATAAAGTTCACTTATTTTAAGTATAAACCTATATAATCACTACATAACATAGGTTAGGACTTTGCAACTAAGACTCACCGGGATGACATTTATGACATTTATCTGATGACCATCATGTCCATGTTATCTAACTACTGGAAAAAATATTGTTATATGGTAACAACCTCGTCCTGCTTATCATGTTCACCGATATATATATATATATATATATATATATATATATATATATATATATATATATATATATATATATATATATATATATATATATATATATATATATATAGGAAAATTTTCAAATGAGAAACTTTCTCAAAATAAGCTTCGTGAGAAAATCATATAATAGATATTTATGGATGATCCGAACCGTTCATCTTGATGTACATACTCTAATTAGAGTACCAATAAAAAATCACGCGATTCCAAGTCTTTTTACCCATGCATCAAGTGACATGTTTATTCTACGGCGAATAAACGTTTGTTTTGTAACCACTTGTTGCATGGGTAAAAAGACTTAAACTCACGTGATTTTTTATTGTAGTCTAAATAAAGTATATAGATCAAGATGAACGGTTCGGATCATCCACATGATCACCCCTATATAGTTTTCTCACGGTCTTCGTGTGAGAAAGTTTCTCACACGAAGACTACTCTCTCTCTCTCTCTCTCTCTCTATATATATATATATATATATATATATATATATATATATATATATATATATATAATATATATATATATATATATATATATATATATATATATCCTGTTATACATGTATCACGATTTCACTTTTAATGTTGTTACTGTTGTCATTACCGAGTTATCCTAGTAAATTTTAGGTAACACGTACATTAATAATCTTGATAACTAATGATATGATATTAAACAACACTGGGATTAAGAAAATTGATGGAGGAGATAGCGTCTGTATTTTGGGTGGACCTAGGATTTAGGTTGTACAGCCGAAAGAGGGTTCCACTGCAGGGTTCTCGTGGGGTGACTGGCTCCCCGTCCTGTTCTTATTCCTGCTATGCATGTTATACATGTTACCTGACCTGTTATACATGTTCATGACTATCTTGCGGTAGGGCCTGGTTCAGCGCCAGGAGTCTCGGCCGTGGTCCCGGGTAGGAACGGGACCCACCTAAAACACAGAAAATGTCTCCAACCAATCAGTTTCAATAACTGAGGATCTCGATTGGCATGTGTAGTAGGCGTAGTATGAGATGCGCCTATTACATGTGGTAATTGGTATTCGCTGACATAATTAATAATGAAAAAAAGAATTCTTATATTGACGTTATAAACTGAACCTGATTTATGCATGCATGTTATGATAGACCTTTGACTATACTCATGACCTGTTGTGCACCGGATTGTATCACTGACTGGCTTGGTTACTATTCATTTATTATTTGGCATATTATTCCAACCTTATCTGTATATTTCTTTCATAATATGTTTACACGTTACATGCATGTAGTCCTTCCCTTTTTATTTTACCACTCACTAGGTCACTTATTGATGACCCTGAGTTTTCTATGCTCAGATCCAGATCCGAGGATATTGTAGGATGTAGGCTGTCTAAAAAATCACTAAAAGACAAGCCATTGAAAAGCAGAATTCCAAGTTCTAGACGCAAAGCTAATTTTGGCCGCGTCTCAACACCAAGGCGCGTAGGTCGAAACCTGCGTCTCAGCCGCACCAAGGCGCGTGGCTCGACAGACGCGTCTCAGCCGCACCAAGGCACGAGGGTCAAAAACCCGCGTCTCAGCAGCACCAAGGCGCGAGGCTCGACGGACGCGACTCAGCCGCACCAAGGCACGAGGGTCGAAACCCGCGTCTCAGCAGCACCAAGGCGCGAGGGTCGAAACCCGCGTCTCAGCATCAAGGAGTGAGGCTCGACAGACGCGTCTCAGCCGCACCAAGGCGCGTGGGTCGAAACCCGCGTCTCAGCAGCTCCAAGGCGCGTGGGTTGACACCCGCGTCTCAGTTGTAACCGTCCCGGTTATAGGGTCAATCACGGCCCACATAATGGGGAAAGTTAGCCCCCATTATGGAGTGTTTTTAGGAGGCACGTACGCCCCTGAAACCTCTATAAATAGCCCCGTTGCTATTGAGAAGGGGTCGGTCGATTAAAAAAAGGAGAGACAGAGAAAGAGAGTCCAACTCTTCAGCTAGCTTGCTGTGCTCAAGTTAGTCTTTGCCGACAATCTCTTTGAGAGTTTTGGTCGATAGAGCTGTGTTACTCCGTCAACCACCCGAAGAGAAGAGCCCCGGAAGATCTCAACGTTCACCCGGTCAACGGAGAATAAGATTCACTCTCCACCGCCACTTGAAGAACCCAGCCTAAACAAAGGGAGGATTCAAGACTCAACATCCTCCCTCCCTTGTAATCGGAATACTAATCTGTTGTAATCTTCTATCCAATCAAAAGAATTTTGCAATCGAATCCTCCTTTTCCGATGCGTACAAGAGATGGCGACTCCGCTGGGGACTACATTTGTTACTGATGAGCAAATCGTGACGCAAGGTGACGTCTTCTATAAGGGAAGATGGTCGAATCGCTTGTCGTCGAGTTCGACCAGGCAAAGTATGAAGAGTTTCTCTCTTCCGGCTCCAAGAGCCCAAAGACCCGCGTCTGTCACAGGGTCTCTACGGGGACTTGCCCCGAAACCCGCTCTGAGACTCTCTCAGGCGCGGCTGCTGTGAAGGGTGTCGCGGCTAACCGCGCCAAGCGTGACACATGCGCCAACGTCTCTCAGGAGACCCGCGTGACCTCAGGCGCAGCTACTGAAAAAAGTGTCGCGGCCAACCGCGCCATACGAGATACACGCGCCAACGTCTCTGTAACGCCCCGATCCCAAGGATACGGAGACGTTATGGCGACGTACATACGCGAGGTGAAAACAACCTCACGCGTACGTTATAGCTTCAGAGAGTGCCTTGGAGTCACATGGGAGATTCCGCATCAGGACTATTCATAGGTATTTTAGTGCTTTATTTCTGTTATCTTATTTATCCTTGTTTTCATATCTGTTATGATCGCTGACCTCTTTCTACAGGTATTCTTGTACTGCTTTCATGCTGGACCTCAGATCTATATGGAGGTATTGTACTGTACTGAGGCTTAACGTACGCGTGAGGTTGTTTTCACCTCGCGTATGTACGTCGCCATAACGTCTCCGTATCCTTGGGATCGGGGCGTTACAGTCTCTCAGGAGACCCGCGTGGTCAAGCCCTCTGGTGTCCAGCCAGTTCACCCTCTCCCTCAGCACCAGGTCGTCGTTGGTTTTTCTCCACCTCCACGACGCAACCGAAACGTTGAGCGTCGACAGAGGAGGCGTGCGCATCAGCTACAAGTTGGAACTTCTAATCGTTCAACTAAGGCAGGACGCAAGGTTCAAACTGGCGTCTTGGCTACGCCGCATCCAGCACGCGAAGTCCGCGTTTGGCGGCCCAAACACGAGACTCCCCAAATTAGTTCCTCTGAAGCCCTACTTACCAGACGCCAAGGCGAAGCTTGCGCGCCTCGTTAAGTACAAGAGGCACGTGCCCTTAGGCGTAGGGCCCAGCAGCCCACTCTCTCTCAAGCGTCCCTGCCCCGACGCACCAAGCAGCGACGCGAGAACCGCGTCTCTTCTCAGCAGAGATGCCAGACACGCGTCCTAAAGCTGCGACGCGAGAACCGCGTCTCTGAATCCTGCGTCCAAGCTGTACAGCGCAAGGATGCCTCCCGCCCTCGAAGTTGCAAGGCTAATCTCTTCGATCCTCTTCCCATGGATCTAAGGGATTACTTGACGAAGAAAAGAAGTGCTAATCAAATCACTTCATCATGTTGCTGCCAACGGCTCATCTCTTTGCTCTCTGAGTGCCGTTGTGGTTCAGGTGTGAACCAGCAGTCTTTAGTTAGACAGCTGACCCTGATTCCCCCATCAGCCAAAAGAAGACGCTCTCACCGGCGGAGGATCTTCTCTGACACTGAGTATCCAGAGCTCACTGCAAATATGACGAGCAGGAGCAGGGGAAAACAGCCTGTAGTCAGCTCCGACGAGTCTGACTCTGAACCGGAAGGAGTGTACCGACACACTCGCACGCGGACCGGGGCCATTCCCCCGATCAACTACAATGCCCTAGCCCGGGGCATTGAGATTAATGACTCGCACTCTGCCATTGCAGAGTCGCAGGCTTCAAACTCTTCTATAGAGAAAGAGGCCTTCACATACATGACGAGCACTCCTGAGGAGACTGCTAAGCGCTTGGAGCAGCAAGCCCAGGTCCAGAAGGAACAACTCGATATGATTCTTGCTCAACAGGAATCTATCGACTCTCTCAAGCAGATGCTCGCACAGTTGCTCGAAGACAGGAGGAAATCTCCCCCTAAAAAGTCTAAGGGCAAACGAAAAGAGGGAGAAAGCTTATCTTCCAAACACTCCGAGAAGAACGAACAATCTACTTCTAGTTCGTCTAAATCCTCATCACGAGGAAAAGACGACCGAGACCAGGGAAAGGTTCATTCTAAAAGAATGAATCAGTTGGAGCAACGTCTTGAGGCCCTTACCAACCGGAAAGGCCTCCAAGAAGCTGGAGTGGTCCGACCTTATCCGACCGAGTGGGACTTGGTTCCGTACCCACCCAAGTTCAAGGCTCCGACCCTCCAAGCGTTTGATGGGAAAGGTTCACCGAACCAACATATCTACTACTTTAAATCCCAAACAGGGAATGTAGTAGATAACGATGCTATCTTGGCACGCTTATTCATTGGCACCCTGAAAGGGCTTGCCTTTGAATGGTTCATGAAGCTCCCAGAAGGCTCCATCAAAAACTGGGGTGATTTGGAGAAGCTTTTCTTAACGCGCTTCTTCGAAGATGACTCGGAGGTCACAATGCCCACCCTTTTGGCTACTAAACAGCGAAAGGGAGAGTCTGTCAAATCTTTCGTGGAAAGATTTCGGAACGTGGCACTCCGATGTCCGAGCGGTATGACCCAGGTTACCCTGGTGGAAACATGCCGCCACAATCTCCAAACCTCACTCCTTGCTCAAATAGGAGTTGCTGAAAGCCGCACCTGGAAGCAATTAGTCCAATAAGGTGAACAGGCTGAGGAGATTGTCGCCCGCGTCAGAGCGGAAGAAGGTAAGCCCAGGCCAGAGAGGTCAACAAGGAGTGCGCCAGACACATCCATCTAAACAAAAAGGAAGGATAACTTGGCAGCAGAGACCAAATCCCCTGTCAAACCTCAACCGGTCAAGGGAAGTGGCTTTTCAAGCCAACCACGGGCCAACAAGCAGTATTCCTTCAAGGATGAACATGTCGACTCGCTCTTCAAATTACTCAACAAGAGCAATCGACTGAAGCTTCCTGAAGCTAGGCGCCCCGAGGAAATCGGTAAAACCGATAATCCCATCTACTGCATGTATCACAGGATGTTGGGACACCCTACCAAGAGCTGTTATGTCTTCAAGAACATCCTTCAGGCCCTGATTGACGCGGAGGTATTAAAACTCCGACCAGAGCAGAAGAAGGTGACGGCTAATATGACGTCAGTTCTCCAGTTTGGGAGACAACCCCCAACACCCTCTGGAGTAGTCCCTATCCCAAGAGGAGAGCTGAGAATGGTCAACACAGACCCTCACCAGCAGCAAGAAAAGGGCCTGGTACCTGTTCCCACACCTCGGGGAGAAGTCATGTGGGTTCATCCCGACCTTATTGATGGCCAGCAATGAACTACTGTAACCAGCAGGAAGTCCAAAGGCAAAGCAAAGGCTTCATCCTGCAACGTGGTGTGTGCCTCTTCTCGAGAAGCAGAAACTGATATTCTCTCGCTAACCGACTCAGAAGAGGAGACAATAGTTCTGGCCGCAGAACCCAGTCGGCTGGTGGCAGAAACCCATTCGGGGCAGCCATATTTGAAAAAGTATGGCGAAATGGCGGTAACTCCTCCAAGACCCGCTGCAGAGCCAGCCAAGCCCTCCACGAAGCAACCAGGGGAGAAACAGAAAGAACTTTGGTTTTCTCGAGTTCTTTCAAAAGACGTAGTGGAAGGATCCACGGCACCTTACCGCTTTGATGTCCTGGCTCAGTTAGCCAACATCCCGGCACGGATTACCCTTTATGAGCTCCTCAGGCTATCAAAGTCAACCAGAGAAGCTCTACAAGAAGCTCTGGCTAATGCTGAGGTCTTCATGACCCAGCTACCAAAGGAGGAAGATGTAGAGGATTGCCTCCGCGCCTCCCAAAATATTTCCTGTATCACCTTCACGGCAGATGATATGCAAGTCAAAGGGAAACATGATCGACCCCTTTACTTCGCAGGGTATATTGGATCATCTGAGGTGAACCGCATTCAAGTAGATCCCTGGTCTGCATTGAGCATCATGCCTCACCGGGTCATGCAACATTTGGGAATTCTTACTCATCGTTTGAGCCCTACTCAGACGACCATTTATGGGTTCAATGTCAATAGTGCCCGTCCAATAGGGAAGGTCAAACTCAAATGCCAGATCGGGGACCTGAGGTTGGAAGTGACATGCTATGTCATAGATGCTGACACCTCCTACAATTTGCTGTTGGGATGACCCTGGATTCATCGTAATTCTATCGTTCCCTCTACCCTCCACCAAGTCATGAAATACATTGACGAGAGTGGAAAGGTGCGAACGTTGATTGCCGAAAGGCATCCGTTCAAGGGAGTCGAGAATTATTTCACAGATTCCCTCATGTACCAGGACTCTGTGGAAACAGATGAAATCCCGCAACCAGAGGAGCCCGACTCTGGTAATGAAGCCGACACCGAGCCGGAAAAAGATGAGTGCATGTGGGAACTAGATCCACTTGTAACGGGCATTAATAAAGCCCGATGTTGATAATACCTCCGCCGATGATGTAGGCGGATGGTATATTAATGAAGATTTAGATCTGGCGTATTTTTCTGTGTTTGCTTCTGATTCAGTGCCGTGAGACACTAGTACCGACGTGGATGACGATCTCTGGTCGGCAATGGATGCTTTGACATCATTGCATGTACCGATGAAATCGTCCTTCGGAACATGTCGAAATGTCGGCGATGCGCAAGAATCAATATTCATGGTTCCAGCGAGATGGAAAGGCCAAAGACCAATTCTTTTCGGACGAATTGAATCCGAACCAATGACCCATGAAGAATCAGAAGGCGAGCAGGAATCCCCTCAGTTCGGTCATTATGAGCCAAAGGCACTCAGAATGATGAAAAACATGGGGTATGACCTAACAAGCAGACTCAGGTTAAACTTCGGCAAAGGAAGGAGAACGCTACTTCGATCCTTTGTGCCGAAAGGGAAAGCACCTGATTATTATCATCAGACTCGCAGGGGGTTGGGCTATGTGTCAACTCCGATCCCATCAGCCTCTGACTCTGAAGAGACATTGGGCCATGATTACTCATCGGGCACGTCCTCGTGGGAGTCAGATGCTAGTGTCGACAACATCTTTAGAGAACTTTCAGTGAACATGGTTTCAACAAGCCACCTGGAAGACGGAGATGAAGAAATGATCCAATTCGATACAGATCCTTGGATCAAATATTTAAATACTCTTTGGGATGCCCGCTTTGAACAGCGAGAGCCACCCACAGAAGACAAGGTTGTTCAGATCAATCTGGGGGATGAGGCTAATCCTAAGCCCATCTTCATAAGTGGTGGCCTGTCACCTTCGGAGAAAAAGGATCTAATATCTCTTGTACAAGAGTATATAGACGTCTTCGCCTGGAATTACGAAGACATGCCCGGACTTGATCCTCAAGTGGCTATGCACCACCTCAACATCAATTCGGACGTAAAGCCTGTCAAACAACAACATCGACGATTCCGCCCAGAGATAATGGAGGCGATAGAATCAGAAGTCAGAAAGCTTATAGATTCTGGCTTCATCAGGGAAGAACAACATCCCGACTGGGTAGCCAACATCGTCCCCGTTGCCAAGAAGAACGGAAAGATCCGAATCTGCATCGATTTTTGTGATCTGAACGAGGCCTGTCCCAAGGATGAATTCCCACTGCCAATCACAGATGTCATGATTGACAATACATGTGGATTCGAACGAATGTCCTTCATGGACGGATTCTCAGGATATAATCAAATCAAAATGTATCCTGATGACGAAAAGCACACCTCCTTCAGAACACCACTAGGGGTCTACTGCTACACCGTCATGCCCTTCGGACTGAAGAATGCAGGGGCAACGTATCAAAGGGCCATGAATGCCATTTTCCATCAGGAAATGCGCAAAACAGTGGAATGTTATGTTGATGACATTGCGGTAAAAAGCCGCGCCAAAGGTGATCACATATCTAACCTAAAGGCTATCTTTGGTATCATGCGGGCTCATCAATTGAAGATGAACCCTACCAAATCCTTCCTGGGGGTGGGCAGCGGCAAGTTCCAAGGGTTTGTAGTGACTTCCACAGGAATTCATTTAGATCTGGAAAAGATTCGCGCTATCTAGGAGATGCAACCTCCGAGGAATCTCAAGGAACTCAGAGGATTGCAAGGACGATTGGCGTACATCCGCAGGTTTATCTCAAATCTCTCCGGAAGATGCCAACCCTTCGCTAAGCTAATGAAGAAGGGTGTTTCGTTCATTTGGGATGACGCTTGCCAACAAGCATTTGAGGAAATCAAGCAATACCTCACACAACCACCAGTCCTTGCAGCTCCGATATCCGGAAAACCTTTCCTGGTATACATCCGAGCAATGGATCATTCTTTGGGAGCTCTACTAGCTCAGAATGATGATCAAGGACGAGAGCAAGCGATCTACTATCTGAGTAGAACAATGATCGGAGCCGAACATCGATACAACCCGATCGAGAAGGAATGTTTGGCACTGGTGTTCGCCATTCAGAAAATGCGACACTATCTGGTAGGCCAAACCATAAATGTCATATCAAAAGTCAACCCCTTGAGGTTACTCATGACAAAGCCTTCATCGTTAAATGGCCGACTGGTAAAATGGGCCATATTGCTATCCCAATATGAGATGCACTTTTTACCACAAAAGGCCATTAAAGGACAAGCGGTGGCAGATTTCCTGACTGAGCATCCAGATCCGAGGACAACCAAACTTTACGACGATCTCCCAGACGAGGTCGCTGAAGCCTGCCAAACCCAGACATCCTTTGAAAGGCAAGTGTGGCAACTTTTCTTTGACGGTGCATCAAGAACAAGCCCAAAAGGACACATAGTGGTAGGAGTAGGAGTAATACCCGTCTCCCCACAGAACTATGTGATTCCTCGAGCTGTCTCATTAACCGAGCCGTGCTCCAACAACGTAGCGGAGTACAACGCCCTTTTGATCGGGATGCAATTCGCCGATGAGATTGGCGTTAAAAATCTCGAAGCATATGGCGACTCCAAACTTATCGTCAGCCAAGTTCGCGGGGAGTACAAAGTCAGACATGAAGACCTAGTACCCTATTACAACGCAACTGTCCACATGGCTGGAAGGTTTACAAACTTCTACATCGACCATGTACCACGCAAGCAAAATGCGCATGCGGATGCACTCGCATCCCTTGCTGCCTCCTTAGCTCTTCCAGCTGGAGCAATGGAGAAAATATTTGTCTACAGCCATGACCTGTATTGCCCGAGAATTACTCTCGAGGGCTACCAGGAGTCAGCGGCAGATTGTCAAGGCAAAGAAGCACTCGAAGCGTCAACCGATCCAGAGCCTAGAGACTGGCGATTCCCCTACATAGATTATGTCTTGTACGGCATCCTGCCTCAGGACACCAAAGAAGTGGCTGCCATTCGAAGGAAAGCCCCCAAATTCTACTATAATGCGATTACGCGAACATTGTATCGTCGATCGCATAACGGGATCTTGCTCCGCTGCCTTTCACCAAAGGAGGCCCAAGATGCATTGAAAGAAGCCCACGACGGTATGTGTGGAGCCCATCAACCTGGCCCAAAACTTGCATACCGACTCCAAAGACTAGGATATTATTGGCCTAAGATGATCGCTGACGCCGTCACCTATGCCAAAAGATGTCACGCCTGCCAAGTACATGGCGATTTCATCCATCAAGCACCAGCGTACTTCACTCTACAACCTCTACCTGGCCATTTGAAATGTGGGGGATGGATGTAGTTGGCCCTATCAGCCCACCGTCATCAAAAGGACATCGGTTTATTTTGGCAATAACCGATTACTTCTCCAAATGGGCTGAGGCCGTTCCTTTGAAGGAGGTGAAGTCATCTGATGTGATCAAGTTCGTGAAACATCACGTCATTTACCGTTTTGGGGTACCTCGACGAATTGTCCACGACAATGGGCCCCAGTTCATCAGTCAAGCTTTCAAAAGGTTCTGCGGTAAGTTCAGAATCCAGAGTGTGTCCTCAACGGCATACTACCCCGCCGCTAATGGTCTCGCAGAAGCTTTCAACAAGACCATTGGCAAGCTCCTCAAGAAATTCGTCTCGGAAAGTCAACGTGACTGGGACGACAAGCTAGGTGAATGCTTATGGGCCTATCGCACAACTGTGCGAACCCCGACTAAAGCTACACCATTTTCTTTGGTGTATGGGTGTGAAGCCGTGCTTCCACTAGAAATCCAAATTCCATCTCTACGCGTCGCCTTGACAGCGGAGATGACAACAGAGGAGAAGCATCAACAGCGACCCCAGGAATTGGAGGCCTTAGACGATAAGCATCTGCAGGCCCAACAACAAATCGAGCTTTATCAAGTTCAAATTACCAGAGCCTTCAACAAGAAAGTTAAAGTGCGAACTTTCAAGAAAGGCGATCTTGTCTTAGCCGTCAGAAGACCCATGGTGATGACGCACAAGACGAAAGGAAAATTCCAGCCCAAATGGGAAGGACCATTCGTAGTAGAGTCAGTCTACTCAAATGGATCGTATCGCCTCATAACTTCAAATGGCGATACACTCATGATGCCGATCAATGGCAGATTTCTGAAGAGATACTATCCTTAATAGTACTCCTCCACTAATCACGTTAAAAGTACACCTCTGATCAAAACGAGAGCTTCTTCATTAACATCCGACGCCTCCAACGGCTAAGGATAGAGGAAAATGTTGGCTTCTAAGCCCAACATAAGTCTTCGACAACTCATCATGCTGAGGGGAATAGCATGGTAGCCCAACTCAAACGGTAGTTGGTAAAGGCACCTCAAATCCGTTGACAGCTGAGGGTTTGCTAAAAATCCTAAGTGGATGTAGTTCCGCTCTTCCCTCCAAAAATCCCCTACCAATTCTCATCCACAGAATGGTAGGTCTACAAAATACAATCATTGCTACGTTAACACTATACCTCTGGTAATGAAAATTCTCAATACTCCTTGTCGAGTGCAAACTTTGCTTGTCAACTCTACGTGGAGCAGCAAGACTTCAAACTTGCCAAGTTAACATTATACCTCTGGCTCTTCAAACTTCACTTGTCAATTCTCATCAATCGAATGATAGGTCTTCAAATTGCTCATCTCGCAAATTAATTTTTGCCAAGTTAATACCACACCTCTGACAAATTACTGTTAAGTTAACATTATACTTCTAAACAGTACATCGAGTTTCTGTCAAGTTAACATCACACCTCTGACAGTCATCTTTTCTTCAGACTTTCATATCGAAGCTGAAATAAACAATGCTAGGTTTAACACTACACCTCTAGCATCCAGGTCATCGCCAAGTTCAACAATACACTTATGGCCATGACTTTTCCTCAGACTTTCTCGTTGAAGTCGAGATGACTAATGCCAAGTTCAAAATTACACCTATAGCATTACCCTCATTGTCAAGTTAAACATTACACCTATGACAGTGACACTTTCAGTTTTCCTGGGCGAAAACTGAAATGCTTCTGAGTCAAGTTAATATCACACCTCTGACTTACATTCTTGTCAAGTTAACATCATACTTCTGACAAGACTTCATTCAACCGTTAAGTTAATATCACACCTCTAACAGTAAAGACTTTCTGAGATTCCCCGCGAGTCTAGTCTCACTTGTTATTCTCCCCAACAGAACAACGAGTCTACTTAAAAAACATTGTCAGGTTAATACTACACCATTAAACAGTGTTTTCATTAACTCCCCAGCTGATCTTAATCAAGTTAATCCCAAACCTCTGATAAAAGTTCATCTTCCCTGGGGGTACAAATCCCACCTATCACTCTCCTTTATAGAGTGGTAGGTCCACAAAATTATTCTATCTCTGTCAAGTTAACATTACACCTCTGACAGTATTGTGGAGTTCCTGAAATAAGATCTCTCCCTTCAAAACTTGACTTGTTAAAATTATCATCATAAGTTTTGGCAAAGTCAAAGATCCTTTGCTTCTATGCGTCTGACTAAAAACAAAAAGTTCAAGACAATAGAAGAGACAAAAAGAAAAGTGTCACTTTTATTTATATCCAGGCATATGAAAGTGATACAAAACGCTCTCTTATACAATGAGATTGAGTGTTACAGTTAAAGAGTACAAAGAAGTCCCTCTCTCTCTCTCTCTCAGAGGTTGCACTCACTCCTTAAAGCTGCATACGATTCCAAGTACAGGATGTTTGGAAGGGCGCCAAAGTAGGATCGGACATTGTGACAACGATCAGAAGCTGGTTGCACTACGATGCATGATGTAAACATCGAAGAAGTCTCTGGTTGACCGAGAACAATGGTGTTTCTTGAGGTCGAAAGGCAGCAGAATCTTCTGATCCTACCTGACCATCCGAAGTGGCGGATACGATCCATCATTGATGAACATCTCTTCCACCAGAAGGTCATCCAGTAGACATGGAGTTTTCCTCGATGTCACTTCTGGGATAAGAGATGAGGTTTTGAGGCCTCACAGGGGATGCTACCCACCACTATATCCACCGCTACCCCCGCCGCCATACTCACTCTGACCATGCCATGCCAAGAAGCATGACTGGTGCATCGAGTCCAAAGAGATCTTGGTGAGGGTTAAGTCCCCGTCAGGGTCCATGATTTCTTCCCTTGCGGACAACGGGGACTATAATTTCTTCCCTTGTGGACGAACATTGAACAAGTTCGCCAGCCGAAATATTCTCCCAGGGGCCCGGCAAACATAAAAAAGGATGATCAAGCCTACCTGCAAGAAGCAACAAAATTAGAAAATCCGAAGCTTAGTGTACTTCGACAGAAAACACTAAGTGACAGACGCAGCTATTGCTGAGGACTTCAGACGCAGGAATGGCCCATGCAGAGAGCCAAACTTCTGTGGAGGCAGAAACAGACGCGAACCAAAGCTGTGATATACACGGAATTTGAACGCGATCTAGTTTAACACCCATGTCTAAGATACAAAACGTAAAGAGAATCAGACGCGAAAATTGCCGTCTCCCTGTTGGATGAACAGGAGTTGCAAGATTCAGGACTGAGACCTCCAGTTTGAGTTGAAATTCTCCTAAGTCGACAGCCTCAAGACGCGAGCTCTATGTGCAAAACCTGCGGCCAGGTACCCAGATCTACTATACTCGCGTCCAGAGAAGTTTAAGTCAAATGGCGCAACTTCCAAAAGAGGAATGCACCAACTAAGACTTCAGAAGAAGAATCCAAGAGTTCAAAAGAACTCTATAAACCCTTTTAATGGTGAAAGTCAAGCCCGATGGCTTTATACCTGAAATAGGGGCTTCCTGCATGGAGGAAGCGCCCCTTTGAGTCTCGGCGACAATCGCCTTCGAAGACGAAGCAGTTTGCTTAGCCTAGGGCGCCATTGCGAATCGAAAATCTGATGTTAGATGGAAGAAGAGAGAACAAAGAAGCCCTTTTCTCAAACCCTAACAAAGGCGCTCGTAGACGAAGGGGAGACTAAATGATGACTCTCTCTCGACGACTGTTGCCATTTATAGGCACGGCGATTCGCAGAGATACGCGGCGCTTGGCTCGACGTCGAATCACCGCCTGACGCGTGGACAGTGCATTCAATGCAGCATGAAGTTCGCACGCCAAAAAGAAGGTGTCCCGTCGGCTCCACAGGACACGTGGCAGTGCACTCATGGCATGGCACGGATTCGCACTCAACAATCGCGCCTCTTCATTGGACGCATCCCTTCAGCACGGCCATGATTGCGTCCAGAAAGTCGCGGCTTCACTCCAAAAAGATGCTTTTCTCCGAAGTTCGCATCCTTCAAACTCAGACAAAAATCGCGTCTGCCTCATGAAGTAATAGTCGCGTTTTCATCCCAAAAGATGCACCCCTATAGAAGGCGTGTCTTTAAAACAGTGGTACCCCCTGCGTCCACAGAACTGGCGTTCAGTCCTTGCTTCTGCAATTTAATTCAACAGTACACTGGCACAAGCAGACGACCGTCCACTCCTGGCTTAAAGTGTACCCACGACAGACTTAAAGCAATCGGGGAGGTTTAGACTGTGCATCTAGACACTCAACACGATCAACTTTGGTGGCTTTAAAGAGTTCCACAGTACACTCACGAAGATCATACTCCAGATAAGATCAAACCCGGAGCATTGACAGTCCAGTCATAAGGGTGAGCTCAGCTAGAGTCCAAAGTATTTCGAAATCCGTCCCACTAACTGCGGAATGTCGAAAACTTTGGAGGGGGTTCTGTAGGCTGTCTAAAAAATCACTAAAAGACAAGCCATTGAAAAGCAGAATTCTAAGTTCTAAACGCAAAGCTAATTTTGGCCGCGTCTCAACACCAAGGCGCGTGGGTCGAAACCCGCGTCTCAGCCGCACCAAGGCGCGTGGCTCGACGGACGCGTCTTAGCCGCACCAAGGCGCGAGGGTCGAAACCCATGTCTCAGCAGCACCAAGGCGCGAGGCTCGACGGACGCGTCTCAGCCGCACCAAGGCGCGAGGGTCGAAACCCGCGTCTCAGCAGCACCAAGGCGCGAGGGTCGAAACCCGCGTCTCAGCATCAAGGAGTGAGGTTCAACAGACGTGTCTCAGCCGCACCAAGGCGCGTAGGTCGAAACCCGTGTCTCAGCAGCTCCAAGGCGCGTAGGTTGACACCCGCGTCTCAGTTGTAACCATCCCGGTTATAGGGTCAATCATGGCCCACATAACGGGGAAAGTTAGCCCCCATTATGGAGTATTTTTAGGAGGCACGTACGCCCCTGAAACCTCTATAAATAGCCCCGTTGCTATTGAGAAGGGGTCGGTCGATTAAAAAAAGGAGAGACAGAGAAAGAGAGTCCAACTCTTCAGCTAGCTTGCTGTGCTCAAATTACTTTGCCGACAATCTCTTTGAGAGTTTTGGTCGACAGAGCTGTGTTACTCCGTCAACCACCCGAAGAGAAGAACCCCGGAAGATCTCAACGTTCACCCGGTCAACAGAGAACAAGATTCACTCTCCACCGCCACTTGAAGAACCCGGCCTTAAACAAAGGGAGGATTCAAGACTCAACATTCTCCCTCCCTTGTAATCGGAATACTGATCTGTTGTAATCTTCTATCCAATCAAAAGAATTTTGCAATCGAATCCTCCTTTTCTGACGCGTACAAGGACCAGGAGTACTTTGAGCGTGTTGTAAATCTCCAGTAGACCATCCTCAGTTCAGTTCGTGAGGACTTTTAGTATTTTTGATTTTATTCTTTTTATGCTTATAATAAGTGAACTTTCAAGACATTATTGTACTTGCTTTTGAATGCTGGAATAAGTTGTGAACTTTATATTTTGATTTTATATATTGAGACTTAGCGTATTTATTTTGAGAATACGTCGCTGACTCTAGTCACACACCCAATTTTGTGTATTTTGGAAAGTGGAGCGTGATAGGATTTTCTTGGTATCAGAGCCAGGTTTTATTTAGGGTGTATAATTAAGTTAATAGCCAAGCTCTTACCAACAATGTTACAAATCATACGTTCTAGCTACAAGTGCAATAATGTTTAAAATATATTTGAAACCTATTTATATATTTTTCTAAATTTTATTTTGATTTTTCCAGAATAATGGCCTAACGACCTCCCTCCTCCCGTATTGTTGCTCGTTATGAGACCACTGATTTGATGGGAGTGCTCGTGGTATGAGGGAGTCCCAATAAGAACAAACAACACTCCTTCGAGATGGATTGTTGGCAGCTCAACAGACGGCCATAGCGGCCATAGAGAGGTCAACGACTCCTCAGGAATCAAAGCCCGGGAACATATTCGATTTCAGGAGGTTGCAGCCGGCCACCTTTGCCGGTAATGAGAAGCCACTGGAGGCAGAACAATGGTTGGTTGATATGACCAACCTCTTTACTGCAGCTCATGTTCCCAAGGATGAGCAAGTCAAGGTTCAACTGACAGATGTGGCTCAAACATGGTGGCTTGCAGAGGAAGAGCGGTTGTGATTAGTGTATAATTCTGCAATATTATATCGCATTTCTCCACCGATTTATGAATAATTGTCGGTCTAAACCGTGTTTTGGTCTCTATTGCAGGTAAATCAAGAGTTCAAGGGTAAAGGAGTAATAAGAGCTTAATTAAACCCCTTTTAGGGTAATTAATCCCGAATTTCGTGGAGGCCAAGCAAGGGATCATTTAGAAGATACGTCGAACCTAGACTCTTGTGCACGTCAGACGAATATTCAGGCGAAATTACCAGAAATGGAATATACCAGGAAGCACCTAGAGCCAAGACGGATCCCCGCACCAAAACCAGGGAGTTAACTCCCTGGTTTGGCTGTGGATCCACGGCAAAAGCCGCGGATCCGCGGCCCATTGGTGGGGCCACGCGTCGATTTTCGACGCGTGGCCCCGTTTCGTCTTCCAGAAGTCTCCTTCGCCTATAAAAACCCCTGCATAAGTCCAGAACGAAGCAATTTTTATTTTTAGGCTAGGGTTTCTATGTTTTAGTGTAGTGTAGGTAGGTGTTCTTCATTTCTTATATTTTGTTATGTTATTTCATTTTTAGATCATGTATTAGGGCTGAGAGATTCAGAGAGAGAGAGAGAGATAGAGAGGGATTGATGTAATAGATGGTGACAATCTATGTAAAGGTGCCTCCTTTCTTCTCCAATGTAATCTCCTCCATCTTCTACATGTTGCTTGGCTAACTTTTCTTCTCCTCATGGCAATCTAACTACTAACCACTAACCATCTAACCACTTACTTGATAATCCACATGAATCTAATAGCCTCTCCAAGGCCTTGCTCTTGCAAGAGCCATTGATGGCTCATGATGATGGGTTCTAACTTTTAACTTGCTAACCAAGCTAACTCTCTCTTATTTCATGCTTGCTTCTAATGGTTTGATGATCTAATGTTTGTATTAGCTTGCTCTTGATGCAAGTTTGAATGTGATGAACCATCTTATTTGCCATGCTTTGTATCGTCTCTTGAAGCCAAGGATTAGTGATGGCCAAGGATCCATGTGAGGCAACTATCACTAAGAGGTTAGCAAGGTTAGTAGATCATTTAGTAGTTAGTAGCCATGAGCTTTCTTTTACCTTGTTTTAAAAATCAATTCTTTTATCTTTTCATCGTTGTTTTCACCGCTTTCTTTGTTTGTCTTCGTTTTCATTTTCTTTACTACAAGCTTCTTCTTCTTTTCTATTTTGTTTTCCAAACCACTCCTCTTTTGTTTTCTTCGCCGCTTTCATCGCCTTCTCCGCCTACCACATGCTTGTTTTTCTTTTCTTTTCTTTTCACTTTCTTTCTTTTAACAAAGAAGAACTGTTAACATAAAACGTGAATAAAAACTGTTAATGCTTCTATCGCCTCCCGTCCCTGTGGATTCGACCCGTTGAGCCAATGCTATAATGGAAGTATCGAGGGCACATTAGCACATATCCGAGCTTTTCATTGATTTCATAAATACACATTTTAGAGTGCTAGTTTCGCCCCGATCAAATTTTTGGCGCCGTTGCCGGGGAACGGGAATTGTTTTGATTTCACGTTTTTGTTAACATTGTCTTCTCTGTTTTGGTGTGCAGGATACTCTTTACAGGAAATTAACATTGCAAAATAAATATTAGCTTTGCATCTCCCTGCTCTAGAAAGCAGGGACCCAGCTTCTAAAGAAAAGCCGCGCAAACGCGACATTTGCCGCTCTAACGCGGCTATTTTGTAAACAATGTGTATCTTGTTGTGCTGGGATGTGTGAATTGTAATAGCTAGTAGATTTGTACTGCTATCTTTCCTGCTTTGATTGCCTACACACCGTAATAAACAAAAGAACTAAAATACGGTATTTGGACGCTTTTTAAAACGGCTTAGACATTTACATTTAGGCACGTGTCAATTCAATTCCAATATACTGTATTTTGTTCTGTTGTTGTGATCTGGATTGAGGTGTACATATGGCATTGCATATAGCATAGGACAAACACGTGGGTGATTTACTCGCTTTGTGTTATATCCTTGTCTATATTGCATACTTGCACGAATTGAACTTAAGGGCATAACCCAATACAAGATAAGGTGGGGATTTCATCACCCTTCCTTAGCCCAAAAACTACCTCCCCACTCACACAACCCAAGCCCTAATAAAAATTGATAGACGTTGCCCCTAGGGACATCTCAGACTCATTAAGAGATTGACCAAGGGTGGAACTTGTTTTGAATCTTACTCTTGTGAAATCGGTGTCTAAGGTTGGGGATTAAGAGGTTACGCCTCGAAGATACCGTGATTTGGCGTAATTAAGGCCCGTTGCTTACGCACGGATACCTCCCACCGTATTTTGCCTCTAAGCTTGTGGTCGGATTCAAGCAACAACCTCTCCTGGGTAATCGACCAGTTAGGAGTCGTCTATGTCTAGGTCAACTTTAATATAGGCTTGGTTTTGATTTTATCTTTTCTTTTTGTTTGTTGTTTGATTTTTTCCTTTTTGTTTGTGATTGTTTGTGAAATGGAATTCAATAATAACAATTCTTTCAATCCGAATATGAATCCATATTTCACACCAACTCCATTTGTTTCGGATAATTCCAACCCAATTTTTCACAATATGAACCAACCAAATACACCGGGTTGGACTTATCCGAATCAATACAACCCATACCCACATTCTTATGACTATAATTTTTAAAATAATTTCAACTCGTTACAGAGTCAATGGGGATTCACCTCCCCCGAGTTTAATTTTCAACCTCCTTGTCCCCCAGTCCACCTTGTCCACAAATCTCATTCCCCGATTTCGCTTCTTATACTCCTTTTCTATAACCACCAATTGAAGAAAAATCTGAGTTAGAAAAGAGAGTAGAAGCCAATTTACAAGAGGTCGAGCGACTACTTCAGAAAAGGAGGGCCTCTCCAATTCCACAGTATTTTCAAGAGTCTTACTAAGTTCCACCTCCTCATAATGACCAACCATCTGCCCTGAAAATGAGTAAGGAACTCTTGTGTGAGTCCAAGCTTCAATCTCAAAACATTTTTGACTCACATTCTTCACAAAATTTCCAAAACCAAGATTCTTATACTCCCATTCTAGAGCATCCACTTGTAGAATAATCAAGTCTAGAAAAGCGTATAGAAATCTTGCAGGAGTCTGCGTTACAATTTTAAAAATCTTCTTCTCAGTCTGTTGATAGGATGGAAACACAATTGAGTAAATTGGTCAACATTTTTAAGAATGAAGAAACTCTCTCTTCTCCCCTTTGACCAATTTAAATATCTCTAACTCTATCAATTTGACCCATGACTCTTATTGTTTTGAAAACCAAGATTCCTACACTCCTTTTCTAGAACAACCACTAGAAGATACATCACATCTAGAAAAGAAGATAGAAGTCTTGCAAGAATCCGCATTAAAATTTCAAAAGTCATCTGCCGAGTCTGTCAATAGGTTGGAAACACAATTGAGTCAATTGGTTAGCATTTATAGGAATGAGAAAACTCTATCTTATCAACCTTTGACCAATTCAGCTATGCCAAACTCTATTGATCTGACCCAGGACTCTTGTCATTTTGAACATCAAGATTCAATTTCAGCACATTCACCTGAACTTGTCCAAACTTCAAATCCCATTGACATTTTGGAAAGTTATCCTTTTCATGAAATTAAACTTGAGCATGAATATGATCCTGAACTTCCACTTGATAATTCAATTTCACTTCATGATTCAATATTGACTGAGGTGTTTTTACCTGAATTCAGGCCTTTTCCCGAGTCAGTATTGGATCCTGTACCAATTCATTGTGAAATTGAATCACCAATCTTTTATGATGATCATATTGAACTTGACCAATTTCATACTTTTGAAAGTCCCATTGATAAATTAGCAAGTTCTCATTTTTATGGAATTGAACTCAATGAGGAATATGACTTTGACCCTCAAATTTGTGATCCAGTTCAAATTCCTGAATCAATATTGACTCCTGTTATATTACCCAATTTGAGTAACATTTTAGAGTCAGTTTTGATTCCCATACCTGTCATTCCTGAACTTGAATCACCAACCTTAGAAAGTCACATTCCATCATGGGAAAATGAATGTGGACTTGAGCTTCATCTTCTTGATTTGGACCCACTTGCTGAACCAATCTCGACTCCTGAACCTTTACTTGATTTAAGTCTTTTTTCTGAGTCGGTATTAGTTCCTGTACTTCCTGATTTCAAATCAATCATTCCATTCTGGGACAAGGGTCTTGATAGATTTGACTCTGAAATTATTTTGAAAATTTGAAAATTAGATAGGGTAAAATTCTTAATAAAAGTCATAAATATATACATCATTCTAGTGGGTTGTATTATAGAGGTCTCTGGTGGGTTCCTCCGGATTCCACGTACATTGGATTGGGCTGCATTTCGTGGACCAATCAGACCACCACTGGAACCACCACCCTGAGGTGATTTTTCCTTCCCTCTCTATTGATTTCATGCATACATACATCATGATGCATTGAGGACAATGCATGAGATAAGTGTGGGGGAGAGTTTACTTACATAGAGTTTTTAGATTTTCTTTCTTTTACACTTCTTTTAGGATACTTTTAGAAATCTTCCCTTTTGTATAGGAATTTTCTCTTTTTTTAAAACTTTTTGAAACAAGAGACAAAGTTTTGATCTATTTTAAAGAAAATTAGGTTGGAACCACCAATCGCTTGGGACTAATTCATGGACAACTTCTATGAGAGGTTCTTTACCAAGACAGTTCGAAGGAAAATGGAGCAGCAGTTCATCAACGTGCAATAGGGGAGTCGAAGCGTTGATGAGTACGCCGCGGAATTCTTAGGGTTGAGCCGGTTCGCTCCATACATGGTGGCAGAGGAGGAAGACGAGGCAAACTGATTCCAGCAGGGTCTGAGATTGGACATTCAGAAGTTCTTGGTCACACAACTGCTGAGGACTTACTCTCAGATTTTCAGTGTTGCCCGTAACTTGGAGCAGGTGGTAGAGAAGGAGAATAAGAGCAGGGTGCAGGCAAGGCCACTGAAGCGACCTTTTGACCAGGTGATTAAGGGACCTTCATCCAGGTTCGGAGGTGCTCCACATAACAAGTAACAGTTTACTCCTTCCTTGCGGGTAGTTGTTTGCTAATTTTGTCAGCTGCCAGGACATCATCAAGGGGAGTGCAGAAGGGCGAACGGACTATGTTAGGCTTGTGGAGCTAGAGATCATCAGCTAGTGAACTGCCCGTCCAAGGGGCAGAGGAGTGTCATGCCCGTTGCTCCAGCATCAGAAGTAGCCTAAAGGAATCTAGTACCTACAGGTAGAGGAGTTTCACTTCCTCCACAATGACAGGTGTTCAAACAGTCAAATAGGAGGGCAGGAGCAGGTCGTGGGAGAGGCTAGACTTTCAATCTGACTGCAGAAGAGGCAGAGGCATCATAGGAGGAGATGGCAGGTACCATTCTGGTACATTCAGTTTTAGTCATATCACTATTTGATTCTGGTGCTTCACATTGCTATAATCTACTAGTTTTGTTACGATGCATTTTATACCTTGTAATGATATGGACACTCAAGATTAGTACGGGGAATGGGATTATAACCACTAGTGGAGTATGCAAATATTGTCCTGTAGTGATTTGTGGAAATGGAGTTTAGTGCAGACATGTTAATGATAGACACGGGTGGATATGGCGTGATCTTGGGCATGACATGGTTTAGCAAGTATCATGCGGTAATTGATTGTCGGAGTAAGAGTGTAATATTCTGAATTCTACATCAACCAGAGTTTCAGCTTGTTGGAGAATTTAGGGCATCCAGATAGAAGCATCAAGGAGATTGCGTCATCACAGAAGCCAAGGAGATGTCGAAGCCAGTGGTGAAAGAATTTTAGATGTATTCCCAGAAGACCTACCCGGATTGCCTCCAGATCGAGTCCTACAGTTTTCCATAGATGTCATTCCGAGTACGTCCCCAATCTCTAAGGTACCGTACCAGATGGTGCCCGTGGAGCTTGCAGAGCTGAAGAAACAGTTGCAAGAATATTCAGGCAAAGGATTTATCAGGCCTAGTATTTCACCTTGGGGAGCTCCGGTGTTGTTGGTGAAGAAGAAGGATGGTAGCAGGAGGATGTGCATTGACTATCATGAATTGAACAAGGTCACCATCAAGAATAAATATCCTTTGCCCAGGATTGATTACTTGTTCAATCAACTTTGTGGAGCTAAGGTGTTCTCGAAGTTGGACCTCCATTCTAGATATCATCAACTAAAGGTGAAGAAGGAAGACATTCTGAAAACAGCCTTTAGAACTCGTTATGGTCATTATGAGTTCCTAGTCATGCCATTTGGAGTGACCAATGCCCCAGCAATTTTTATGGACTTGATGAATCGGGTATTCTCTCCATTTTGGATAAATTTATAGTAATATTCATAGATGAAATCCTGATTTATTCTAAGGATGAAGAAGAGCATGCAGAGCACTTGAGGATTGTGTTGCAGACCCTTCGACGGGAGAAGCTCTATGCCAAACTGAGCAAATGTGAGTTCTGGCTTAAGAGTGTAGCATTTTTGGGTCATATTATTTCAGGTGAAGGCATCACGGTGGATCCCAGTAAGGTTCAGGCAGTGAGGATTGGCCCGTCCCGAAGTCGGCAATAGAGATTAGAAGTTTTCTGGTACTAGCTGGATATTACCGGAGGTTTGTGCAAGATTTCTCAAAGATTGCAGGACCTCTAACAAAGCTTACTCAAAAGGGAGTAAATTATGCTTGGACTGCGGAGTGTGCTGCTGCTTTTGAAGAGTTAAAGAACAGATTGATCATGGCCCCAATCTTGAAGATGCCCGACGGGACTGGAGGTATGATCATATACAGTGACGCATCAGGGCAAGGTTTGGGGTGTGTGTTAATTCAGCATGGACATGTGATAGCTTATGCGTCCAGACAGCTAAAGCTTCATGAGAAGAATTATCCTACACATGATCTGAAACTGGTAGCAGCCATTTTCGCCTTAAAGATTTGGAGGCACTATCTGTTGGGAGATCAAGTGCTGATATACACTGATCACAAGAGTTTGAAGTATATCTTTACTCAAAAGGAGCTCAACATGAGGCAAAAGAGATGGTTAGAGTTGATGGCTGATTACGATATTGATCTACAGTATCACCCTAGAAAGATCAATGTAGTACCTGATGCCTTGGGCAGAAAGCCTGAAACTTCTATGACAATGCAGATCACTCAATAGAAGGAGTTATTCAAGGAGATGAGACGAATGGACCTGATGGTGATACAAAGGGCAATATCTCTAACAAATTGATGGCTATGCAGATTCAACCAACCCTACTGGAGAAGATCGGGGAAGCTCAGGACAGAGACCCAAGTTGTAGGAATTCAGGGAGCAAGTGAAATCTGGATTCAGGTCAGACATGCAAATCCATGCAGATGGAACGCTCCGTTTTAGCAACAGAATTTGTGTGCCGAAGGGAGAGGTTCGGCAAGTAGTGTTAGCTGAAGCCCATAGCGCAGTTTATTCCATACATCCAGGGGGATGAAGATGTACCGAGACCTGAAGCAACGGTTCTGGTGGCATGCAATGAAAAGGGAGATTGCTCAGTATGTGGCAAAGTGTCTGGTGTGTCAGCAAGTGAAGGTGGAACATCAGAGAATGGCTGGACTTCTTCAACCCTACCGATTCTAGAATGGAAGTGGGACACATAACTATGGACTTCGTCACTGCTTACCTCGCAGCCAGAAGGGAAACAATACAGTGTGGGTCATAGTGGATCGTCTCACGAAGTCAGCGCACTTCATTCCTTTCAGACTAGGATCATCTACCGAGTTAGCGGAGAAGTATATGCAGGAGATAGTGAGACTCCATGGCGTGCCAGTTAATATAGTGTCCGACAGAGACAGTAGATTCCTGTCCCACTTTTGAAGGTGTCTCCAAGAAAGTTTGGGGACACGCTTGAAGTTTAGCACAACATTCCATCCGCAGACTGATGAGCAATCAGAGTGGACGATCCAGATTCTCGAAGATATGTTGAGGACTTGCATGCTAGACTTCATGGGGTCATGGGAAGACCATCTGCATTTGGCAGAGTTTGCATATAACAATAGCTACCAGGCCAGCAATAAGATGGCACCCTTTGAAGCATTATATTGAAGGAAGTGTAGGTCTCCTTTGTGCTGGGACGATATTGGTGACCGGAGACTATTGGGATCGGAGATCATAATTCAGACAGTGGAAAAAGTTAAGATTATCCAAAAGCGCCTTAAGACAGTTCAGGATAGATAGAAGAAATGGGCAGATTTGGATAGACGGCCACTGGAGTTTGAGATTGGAGATAAAATATTCTTAAAGGTACCTCCAACGAGAGGAGTTAATCAAATTTGACAACAAAGGGAAGCTGGGTCCCAGTTTTATAGGATATTTTGAGATTTTGGAACGAGTGGGAGCTGTGGCTTATAGACTAGCGTTGCCCCCATCTTTGGATGACGTGCATGACGTCTTCCATGTTTCTTAGCTAAGGAGGTATATCCGAGATGACAGTCATGTGGTGGATCATTCTGAGTTAGAACTTGGCCAGAGCTATCCTACATTAAGAGGCCTATGGTATTCTAGATTGGACCACCAAGGAATTAAAGAAGCAGACCATTCCAATTGTTCTGGTATCTTGGGGCAATCGACCTCCGGGAGAAGCAACATGGGAACGGGAGGATGCCATCCGCAGTAGCTATCCCCACCTTTTACACGATGATTAGGTAATTTCTTTCCCCACCTTAATTTAAATTTCAAGGACGAAATTTTCTTATTAGGTGGGTGTTTTCCATATAATTTTGCAAAGGGGAAAACTTACAATAAAAAGAGTTGAGGAGCTAAATTACAAGTATTCTTAAAAGATTACAAGTAGATCTCCTCAGAGATTCTGGATAAGTGTGCCGATAGGAGTCTGGTCAGCGCGCGACCACTTTGTCCCTTTGACGATGCGAGCGATGAGATTCCCTTCTCGCCTGGTTCGGGGAATCAGAGAACAGAAGGTTGGTAGAACCCTCTTGCTACTTCTCAAAACCTGCCTTCAATTAGGAATTCCTTCTCGCCTGGTTCCGGAGATTCCTTGAGAAGAAGGTATTAGGGTATCAGCACCCTGATTAGAGAAGCAATTCTCTATAAAGTCTCTGAATTTAAGAACGCACGGTGCTTTGTGAAGAAGTCTCTGCTTGTGGAGTCTTCTCTCTTGCGTATCACCTCCTCTAAGCTCTTCGAAGAAGTCTTCTCTCCTTGTGCCCCTGGTGGGCTATTTATAGGGAGAGCAAGGGTATAATCGTCCCTTAAAAATATAGAAACAGATTGAATCAAATCTGTTTAAATCTGGAAAGTAGCCTTGCTGCGAGGCTAAGATCAGCTTCTGCGAAGCTAGAAATGGCAGGTCGGTTGATCCTCTTGATCTATTTTGATCCTTTCCATATTGTTGAAAGATCTCTCCTGATCCTCTTACTCATTTTTAAGAGAGTCAAGAGATTGTGGCAATCAACTGCCGAATTAGATCTCCGATTTGATCTTAATTGGATTTGATCTGATTAGATCTGATCTCATCTGGAGATTTGATTGGTCAAAGGTTGACCATGGCAGACCAATAGCGGAGCTGCCCGCTTTGAGCTCGCAGCGGAGCTGGAGACGGTTTCTGGAGAAGTCCGAAAGAAACCTTTCGGCGGAGCTAGAAGTCCTCTGTGGCGAAGTTATAAGTTAGCTTCCTGGCGAGGCTTTGGATGGCTTCAAGGCGAAGTCGGGTGATACTAGCCTCTCAGGCGAGGCTATCCCTTTGGGCTCATGTAATGCTAAGTGCTAGCATCTTAGACCCGCTGAGGTCTGTTCAGAAACAATCCGGGTTCACTGTCTGCTTGCTGGATCAGTGGAGTCCAAGTTGCTTCCTTGTCCCTCGGAGATGGGTGAAAACTTGTCTTCAGCTCGTCTGTCACTTGTCTTTTGTAAATGTCAACAAGTTTAGACATTATTTGGACCAATAAGAATCTTGTCTTTTTTAAGTGTCAACAAGACCCCCTTCAAAGTTTTCGAAAGTCTGCAATAGCTCAGACTTCGAAACACTTTGAACTGCTTTGATCGGTGGTGTGTGGAGTATGAACGTCGCCATGATGGTTGAGTTCAACTTCGCTTTGAATCCTTCTTTAGGATGTAGATTCGCCGAGGAATCATGTAGATTCGCGTCTGGGTAGCTTCGCGGCTAGGTAGGTTCGCTCTGGAACATCTGTTGCTTTCCCAAGGCCAACTGCCGTGGGCCGGTTACAAAAAGGATCACTTCTTCTCTCGCACTGATCGAGGGAGATATTCTCCCCTCGCGCGTTTCCAAGGGAGGATATTCCCTTTCTTCAAGGCGCCATGAGTGCCTTTATGAGGGAGACGTTTCTTCCTTTGCACGGTTCCAAGGGAAACTGTCCCTTTTCTCAAGGCGCAGTAAATGCCTTAAATGCGCTCGTGCTTCCATTATTGAGGCGGCAACGCTCAGGCCACGGGGCCTGTAAATAGGACACTTGAGGTCCTCTGAAGAGAAGTGATCTGCTCTTCTTCTCTTCTCTTAGTTGAAAGAGATACTCAGATCTCTGAACTAGTGGGAATGCCCACTCTGGTCATTATCCGGCCAAGGACGGTAAGTCTTGATCGTTCAACGACTTCACCAATAATCTTTCAGGGAGTTCTTCTCCCTTAACTTAGCTTTGATAGCTACTTCAGGGATTAGTTTTCCTTGTTCTTCATTTTGCAATTAGCTGATTGCTTGTTAAGGATTTCAGCATAGCTTTCCAGCGAAGCTATCATCTTGACTTGATCAAAGAAAGATCACTGCATGTTAAGTCCGCTACACAGGTAGAACTTGGGACTTAGTCTCTTCAAGGTTAAGCCAGTCTTGCCATATGGGTGGGGCTAAGACTGTATCCCATAGGATCAGTCTGGCTTAGCCATATAGGCGAGGCTAGGACTTGGCGTTTTGCTGAGCTTAGCCCATCGTTGCTGTGCAAGCGAGGCTTATCCTCTGCTTTGACTGAAATCGGATTGCTTCGCCCCAAAGAATCTGACTTAGTGTTTTTGCAGCTTCTCCCACGTGTAACTGCTAACCTGTTCTGATTTGCATTGCAGTGAGCTATGTTCACCAATCTTGTGACTTGATGAAAGAGACCGAAAAGTTGCCTTATGCTTCCCCAGTTGAAGCTTTACTTTTAAGCAGGAGGAACAAACTGGGGCAGCTGATGCGTGTCCCAGAGGCTATTGACAGTCGCTTATCCGAGATGATCCCTTTTGAGGCGAGGCTGGTGGTCGCTTATCTGAGATGATCCACTTCGGGAAAGCGGACGTCACCTGTGAGATCACTGATGTTGTCCTGGTGGCACCATCTGTCCTTATGTGAAGGATTATGACCTTGTGCAGGAGGAAGGCCTTTCGTGTCCAGTTGGTCTTGCTTGAAAGCGGATAAAACCACTTGTATGCCTTTTGCGCAAATGATCCTGCTGAGCAGCTGAATCTGTTGTACGAAACACAACCTTGATGTAGTATCAATGTACCTTTCCTCTTAAATCAATGAAAGTTCATTTTCTGCTCATTTGATTTTTGCCTGCCTTCATTGAGAACGGGGCTGAACTTCGTGCGGAGTTAAGGACAAGGTCCTTTTTGAATGAGCTTCGCGCGAAACTGGCATGTCGGCGAACTGTGCCTTTAGCGGGCTAAGGCAACCCTTTTGGCGGAGTTCTTGATGAACTTGTGCGAAGTCCGCACTTTGACTCATGGCGAGGTTAGCCCTTAGTGGCTGAAGCAGCGCTTCTCGGGAAGGCGCTTTAGGCGGCATTTCGAATTAATTTGAAACGACAGCCTGTACTGTTTACAAGGCATCGTTTCAGGCGCTCATTGGCCTATAAAAGCCCGATCGGGCTGAGAAAGAGCAGATCTCTTTACTTGAAATTTTTATAGACCTTTGACTCTTCTTCTTCCTCTTTCCTCTCCATTTAGAAAGTTTGAAAGCTTTCGTAGCTCTTCAATGGCGCCCAAGAGACGAGCGGGAAAAGAAGTGGCCACTTCTGTAGCGGAGGGTCCTTCTCCTCCTCCGGTCATCGAACGACCAATCGCCAGTAGGGATCTTTCCCTTTCGATTAGAGACTGCCGTCTCTCTTTTAAAGCCGATATTTGGCTATCTTTGGATGAATCTAGAACAATCGAGCATGATCTGTTATTGTTAGGGAATCCATTTCCCTGAATTTCCCTTATTTTCTCGGACGGGGATCTAAGAACTGAACAGTTCTTCTTTAACCTTCTAGGCGAAGCTATCACTTGGGTTGTTTTCGTCCTGTTGAACAACAGGATACGGATCTGTCCCTTCAATCATGGCCGTAAAGGATTAATGACCATAATGCCCTTTTGACGAAGTTAGTCCTCAGGGCTGTACCGCCTTCTGCTTAAGCTTTCTCGACGCGAAGCTAACACTTGGACATTTTCTGCGAAATGCGGACTTGACTGTGAGGCTAAGCTTTGTTGAAGCTATTGCCTTGCTAGCTTCGCTCAAAGGGCGAGGCTATACCTTGGCGAAACTTGTGTCTTTGTGTTCGCTTGGCTGGTGAACTAATCATAATTCCTTTTTTGTTTCTGCAGTGCACTACACTCCTGGTCCTTTAAACAGCCTATTCGGGATGACCAGGGGATCGGACGACAATATCAGCCTGCAATTTCAAGGGCAGGCCTCTCTGTTTAGTGAGAGGAGTTCCGTTGTCCGAGACACGCTTATTCATGGTGGTGATCAATACACCACGAGGAGTATTTTGACTACGGCTCCCCTTGAAGATATCGACTGTCGAACTTACAGGAAGCCCGACTTCATGTTCGGGGATGCCGCACCAGACCCTGATCACCAACTACTGGCAGGGGAAGGGCAGTGGATTTTCCAGTTAGATGGTGAGAAGTTCTACCTTCCGTCCAACAAGCGTTATTTTTCTTTGTCTTCCTTCCAGTGCGTGACGCAGGCTCGGAAGATGTCGTGGGACGTGAGCCGGAGTACTGACTCTGTCCACATAGGAAAATTGATGCTTCAATCTCCTGGTTATGTAAGAGCGGGACCTCCTCGCTGCATAATGGGTCTACATCCTAGGAATGTGTCGCGAGAGATCCCAGTGGGAGAGAATCCTGCTGTGGCGCTGACCTTTGGCAACCAATTCTGCAAGGTCAATGGGAACTACCCAGCTACTGACTTCAGGACTCCAGGCTGGATTCACCCTCTGAAGGCATGGTGGAGGGATTTAACTGTATACATCCTCGCTTATTTCGAGGAGGATCTGGAGAGGATAAACCTCTATGAGGCCGTCAGGGCGACCTGCTACGACATTGAGATGAATGTGGCGTGCTTCTACGCCATCTTTGAATTGTATTGCCCAGCTTCAGGGACCTTCTTCACCCCTATCGGTGAGTTGGGTATGGCCTTGCATGAGATGTGGGAAGTCTCTGCTCTGCCTTTTGGGTCTCTCTCATATGAAGAATACTTCCCATGCGAGGCGGAATTGGCTCTTTTGGAGAAGTAGGAGCCTGCCTTGTTCGAGACCTACCGAGAGTTAATGTGCCACTTGTACATTTGCTCCAGTATGCATGGGGCCAGTAAGGGAACCTCCTGTAGCTTGAAGAGCTGGGGAGATTATTTGTTCCCAGATATGGAGAACACTCCTGAAGCGGCTCACTGTGGAGTTGCTCATGAAGACATCTTTGACCGGATGCAAAAACACTTCCAAGGGGATCTAGTTGTGAAGGAAGACGATGGTCCCTATGAGCAGGGTGATGTCCTTCGAAGCTTCCATCGTCATGCTCGCAGGCCGATGTCCCGGGTTGCACTGCTGGCTGGCTTCTTGACAGTCTGGCTGAAGAGGTGCGTGGTGTCGTCTTCTTCGGGTGACATCGTTCATCCGAATATTTTGCTGCCCGCTGTTCGTTTGGTTCATGGTCGTCCTTTGGGACTTCTCTCGGCCATGGTGTGCTGTATCCAGAGAGGCCTTCGTGCATTGACTGAGGCTTTTTGCAGGCCACCAACGACGAAGCGTGGAAAGGGGACCATTTCGCCCCGCGACGAACCTAACCCCAGAATAGGTCTGCCGTATACTTACTTGATGGCGTGGTTCGCCCTGCATTATCCTTCTTTAATTGAAGCTGGAGAGGATCCCCCGCAAGATGTTCGAATGGCGCTCCTCCGCCGATTCGAAGGATGCTCATGGCAGAAGACTTACGTGGCTGAGGCCCGTAAATTAGTACGTCGCTATGACGTCTATAGTCTCTTCCGCTGTTTTCCCTGTATTCGGGGTGCAGGCTATGAGGAAGAGTTCAAAGATGCGGGGGAGGGGCATTCGTCCCTGAGCTAGGGAGTTTTTGAGTGGCTGGTCAGCATCCGGCCTTCACATCTATTATACCGGAGCGGGGATAGCTGCTACTTGGAGCCTTATGTCCCAAGTCGGTTTGCTCGACAGTTTGGATATGATCAACTGTACGTGGGCAACCCAAATCTCAATTTGGCCTTCATGGGAAGCCTTATTGATGGGGCCCGTGCTTGGCAATTCTTCATTGCGGGCTGTACTGGGGCGCGGCTGTGTACGCCGTTGAGGACTCCCAATCTTCTAATGACCCTGAGCTTCTGCCAGTGGTATGAAACTTCCAACTCCACACCTCTTGGATTCAATGCTAACAGCTCTGGTGTGAAGTTAATTTCTCAACGGCTAAAACGAAAGGTCTCTGAGAGAAGGGAAGGTAAGAGGGTTCGCGTCCCAGGCATGGAGGAATTCGTTGCTGTGGATGACAGCGAAGCCTCGGATGTAGAAAGTCCTCGCCTTGAAGCGGAGACAGGTGTCGGGACTCCTGCCGCTGGTTCTGGTGTGATGGGGACAGTTCCCCCAAGACATGTAGAAGAAGCAGAGGAGGAAGGTTCTGATGCCCCTCTCAAACGCAAACGGATAGGTGGGTCTCGTAGGAAGGAGTTGGTGAAGAAGCCCCGTCGCCGAGCTCCTACGGTTGTTGTAGAGGGCGAACCATCTGTGGCGGTTCCTCCTCTTGTCCCCTCAGTAGTTGAACCGTCGGTTGCTGAACCGACTACTGGTGAAGTTGCTCCAAACTTAGGTAAGATCAGCTTCGTCTTTGTAATATATCTTCTATGTGTTCCGGATAGCTCATTATTTGCTTCTTGATACAGGAGTTGAGGCCGCTGGAGAGCAAGGGGAACATTATGATCCCCTGTTTACTTATAAAACTGAAGCTGGCTCTTTTGCCCTCCCGGAGGAGTCCGGAGGTGATGCGGCTGACATTGGTCCTTCGGGCGCTGGGACTTCCAAAGGAAGTCCTGTAGCGTCAAGCTCTATTGGATGGTCTACGGGAGACTCGGCAAGCGAAAGCGGGCCGGCCATTCGTGTTGACTCCGCAAAGAATTTTCCGATGGAGCCCATGGAGACTGATGCGGCTGCCGAGATGTTTGAGGCGACATCGTCTTTTGGTATTGTTCTGACCTTTTGGCTTCTACTGCCTGTTGTGTCTTGCCTAAACACAATTTTGTTGCAGTTGTTCCGCCTCAGGGTGCGTCAACTTCAAGGGAACCAGTTGATCTTCCTGAGGAGTCCAGGGGTGATATAAGCACTTCGACTGCGGCGAATGCTGCTATGTTGGACGCGTTGTATGGTGATTTGCCCCTTTATCGGCCTGAGCTAGCCAAAGGAATAGAGGTTGAAGGGGTGGTAGTCCCGGAGGTGTCCTCACTCCCAACTATATCAACGAGTGAGGCGCCGTCAGTTATGGTACGTGCAGAGCTGAGGGTGATTACAAGCCCTTCTTCCCCAACGCTGGTGGTTGAGCCTGCTGTTCAGGAGATGATCACTAGTCCTACCTCAGCGGTGGCTAGTGTACTGGTTTCAATGAGGACTTCGCCGAGCTCAACGATGATTTGTCATGCTGCTGCAGCCGGTGTTCCCGGCGTTCCTTCCACAGTGGTGTCAACCAGGCTGGTGGATTTTCCTGAGGTTGTCCGTCTACCAGAAGTGGCCGAGATTGAAAATGATTTTATAGGTGACATAGTCGATAGCTTTTATAAAGGCTTAGGGCGATCCATCGACCTGGTCTTGAAAGGTTCGACTATGTCGTTCTCAACATTAAAGGTGGTCCTCTCTCGCAGTATTGAAAGTATTCGGGACCTTGAAGGGTACCACCAGGCCACTGCCTTGGAACTCCTGGTATATCAATTTGAGAGGGACGTAGAGGAATGGCGCCGTCTTAGCCGCTCAGACCTGGAGTCTTCGGTTAGTGAACAGCTTGCGCATCTTGTCGCTCAAATGCATGAAGCCCGTCTTGCTGCTCAGGAGGTTGCTAAGGCTATTTCTTCTGACTTGAAATCCTTGGAGACAAGGAAAGTAGAGGTTGGGAATGCCATTGATGCCTCCATCAGTGCTCTTCTTGACGCTGAAGACAAAATTGGGAAGGCCAAGGAGATGATCAGGAAGGCAAATCTTCTCTTATCCAGGGCTGAACCAGTGCGTCTTGAAGAGACTATGCGGCTTGAGCAGCTTAAGGCCCAGAGTGACAAACTCTCGCGGTAGGAGTTAGCTCAGAGGGCAACCTTGGTTGAGGTCGAAGCTCGTTTGGCCCAGGCGACGAACTTTAATGAGGTTGAGCTGAGGTCGCAGGCGCTTGTCCAGGCTGCTAATGATAGGAGGACGAGGCTGGCTTCCCTTGAAGAGCGGATCAGATCTTATAATGTACGCCCGTAGGTCGTAATATATGTGCCTCCATGTATCCCATCCTTTTGGAATCAATGAAAATAATAATTTTTCTTTTGACTCCCTGTCGAATCCCCAAATTGTTCCACTTTCTGAATTGTCGGTTCCAAATTGTATTGGTGCCATTTGAGAGAATAGTCCTTTGCTGGATTGAATGCTGAGACTTGGCAGTCTGTCAGTTCAGAGGTCGCGATGACATAACTGGTTGAGAAGCCACCAAGCTTCAAGGTTGGTGATACTTGTCTTTTGTAAATGTCAACAAGTATCGAGACCTGTCTTTTGTAAATGTCAACAGGGCTCGAAATTGAGACTTGGCTGTCTGCTGGTTCAGAGGTCGCAATGACATAACCGAATGAGACGCCACCAAGCTCAAGGTTGGTGATACTTGTCTTTTGTAAATGTTAACAAGTATCGAGACCTGTCTTTTGTAAATGTCAACAGGGCTCGGGGTTGAGACTTGTCTTTTGTAAATATCGACAAGCTCGAAATTGAGACTTGGCTGTCTGCTGGTTCAGAGGTCGCAATGACATAACCGAATGAGACGCCACCAAGCTCAAGGTTGTAATGGAGTTGGAACAAGTCTCGTTTTCGCGGGGAGAAACGAGGGAATCACTGTCATAGGTTTAATGTTAACGTAACAGTGAAATGCATATGTGGTCTTACCATTCTATGGATGAGAATTGGTAAATGATTTTGGAGATCTCGTCTTCACAGGGAGAAACGAGGGAATAACTGTCATAGGTTTAATGTTAACGTAACAGTGAAATGTATATGAGGACTTACCATTCTATGGATGAGAATTGGTAAGTGATTTTGGAGAGGGAATCAAATGGGAACTGGTTCCTTAGGATTTTTAGCAAATCCCATGCTGTCAACGGGTTTGATATGCCTTTACCAACTACTGTTTGAATTGAGCTAGCCATGCTATCCCCTCAGCATGATGAGTTGTCGAGGATTTATGTTGGGCTTAAAGGCCAACATTTTGTTGGCCCAAAGGCCAATCACTCTAGTTTTGATGATGATCAACTCATGTAGTTATGTTTACTAATGATCTTGTGTTTAATTAGTGACAGATTTATGATCAAGATCTTAGTTGGTGCATAGCTTCAACAAAGGATTTAAAGTCAAGTTTTGGAGCTAGCACGGTGTTTGGACCAAGTCAAGAAGGCTTCAAGTGAAGACTTCAAGAAGATGAAGACTTGAGTCTAGGTTTGTTTTATAAGATTTTGTTTTAGTTAAAATGTAAAGGATAGAGTAATTGGTGGATTGCTCAAGTATACCATGCACACACACTCTTGATTTAGTTTGTTTTACAAAAGATTTTCTATTTTAGAAAATACATGTTTGTTTTGGTATTTCAAGTTTACATATCTTTAACCAAAACCATGTTTAGTGCTTAATGTCAAAAACATAGATATTTCACCATGTTTGTGTAGTGGATCATATCCATACACCATATGCTTTAAAAGTGTTTAGAATATCTTGTTTTTGTATTTAATGAGTTTTGGA
Source organism: Agave tequilana (assembly GCA_038442645.1). NCBI lineage: Eukaryota > Viridiplantae > Streptophyta > Magnoliopsida > Asparagales > Asparagaceae > Agave > Agave tequilana. The sequence goes on from JAVJIF010030225.1 coordinate 317,275, forward strand.
AAAACAAGTTTTGGAAATACTGTTTTTAGTTTGAACCATATTTTTCAAGTTACAAAAATAGTCCAAATCATTTGTAACATGCCTTGATCTTGTGCAAGCATGTTTATTTATCAAAGTATATTGGTAAAACTATTTTTTTAGATTTTTCTGTATTTTATGGGATTTTACTAGAGCCAAAAGGACCAAGTTTTAAATCCCTTAAACATTTTTGACCCAGAGCTGGCTGGCAGGCCAGGTCGGTCGACCGTTGCGGTCGACCGACATGCACAGAGCCGTGCACGTCTGGCAGCACAGTGGGCCGGCCGACCGGAGGGTCGACCGGACCAGAGAGCTCTGCTCTCTGTATCTGGGCGGTCGACCGAGCGATCGACCAGTAGCTCCAACGGTCGGAAATCAGACCATTGGCGGTCGACTGGACGGTCGACCGACAGGCCTGACAGACCCCAACGGCTAGTTTTTCTGAGCCTATAAATTTGGGGGTTTGGGCATTGTTTTTCACCAAGATTTTTAGTGGACTTTGAGCAAGTTTTTCCCACTCCATTAAAAGAGTTTTCTCCACTAAATTGTGTAAGTTCACCTAGAGGGGGGGTGAATAGGTGATGACTAATATAATGGTCACTTATGAACAAATAATGCGGAATTAAAACTAAGATGACCAAATAAAACTTTTTTTAATTAAACACTTATGTATAACACAAGAGTGTTGCCGAATTCCCCTTGCGAGGCTCTGGACAAGCTCCTCTAGATTCCCCTTGAATGGGTTGAGGTGCCGCGTTGGCTCTCTTGGTTGAATACTAGTGTTAACAACAATCCCAAGCAAGTATAGCAAATATGAGCACAAGTGAATATCATGCATATAAAGATAGACAATAATTGAATGCAAGATATAAATAAGAGACAAGAGAGAGAGAAAGAGCAATCGCAAACACAAGGGTATGTTTCGAGGTTCGAGCACACTTGCTCTACATCCCCGCCTTCGACACACGAAGGATTTCCACTATGCAAGATCCCAATGGATCTCTCCCCGGTGCCGCAACACCTACAAGCCCTTGGACTCTCTAGTCCCTACACACCACAAGCCCACCGGCTCGTCGAGGCCGCACCTCAAGCTACAAGAGTTCGCACCCGAACCCTAAACAACCACGAGCACACTTGCCCGTCTCCTCAAAGTACAAGATGAAATCTTGGTGATCTAAACACTTGATCACCTATAAAAACTCTCACTACAATACCTATAGGATGAATAGCTCAATGGATGCTCAAGTGTTTGTGTGAGAAAGCAAGGAAAGAAAGCTATGGAGGAAACTCAAAGAATCACTTTTTACACTCTCTTGATAAAAACTCCCTTTAAGATGGGAAGTATTTGCTCTCTATTTTGTGGAGAAAACTCTTCTCAAAGTATCAGAAAAACAGGCTCAAGAAGTCTCCAAAATCTTGTATTGAAAACAATGACAAAACCCCAATTTATAGGCTGCCAGAAACCTAGCCGTTGGGTTCTGTCAGTACAGTCGGTCGACCGGGTCGGTCGACCGCCAACGGTCAAAAATCCGACCGTTGGGGCTCTGCGGTCGACGGGCCCGGTCGACCGAATCTACCCGTGAGCACCGCAGTCTCCAGCGTCGACCGTCCCGGTCGACCGGCCACTGTACTGCCAGACGTGCATAAGTCTGTGCACGTCGGTCGACCGCGGGATCGACCGGCCATGGAGCGGTCGACCGACTCGGTCGACCGGAAAGGCCTGTCAGCCAGTTCCAGGTCTGCACAGTTACGGGATTTGAAAATAGGTCTTTTCACTCAATAAAAATCCCATAAATTCACAGTAAATCTAAAAAATAGTTTTAATCACAATAAAAACTATTTTTCTAAAAATATGTTTTTTCTAAAACTTGTTTTTCCATAACTTCACAAAATACAAAAACAAGATATTTGAGTTCATTTAAAGTATAGTGTGTATGGATATGATCCACTACACAATCATAATGATATATCTATGTTTTTGTCATTAAGCATATAACTTGGTTTTGGTTAAAGATGTGTATAATAGAAATACCAAAAACCAAAGTAGATATTTTGTCACAAAGAAAAAATCTTTTTCCAAAATAAAAATTCTTTTCTAAGACATAGAAATCTTTTATGAAAGCAATCCTATCAAGAGTTCTATCAAGAGTGTGTGTGTGATATAACTTGAGCAATCCACCAACTATTCTATCCTTTACATTTTATCTAAAATAAAAATACAAATCTTATACCTAGACACAAGTCTTCAACTTCTTGAAGTCTTCCCTTGAAGGCTTCTCATCTTCTTGACTTGGTCCAAGTGCAATCCACCGAGCTCATCTCTAGATGTGGTCTTGATGCATAGGCTCGTGAATCAACCGGTGCTAGCTTCCAACTTGACTTTAAATCCTTTGTTGAAGCTCCACACCTACTAAGATCTTGATAATGAATCTGTCACTAATTAAACACAAGATCATTAGTAATCATAACTTCATGAGTTGATCATCATCAAAACTAGAGTGATGGGCCTTTGGGCCAACAAATTGAGAGCTAATACTTCCAATCATAGGGGAGTTTTATCAAGAGTGTTTAAAAGAGATTCTTTAAGTTTTCTTCCACCATCTCTTTCCTTGTTTTCTCACACATACACTTGAGCTATCCATTGCTATTCATCTTATAGGAGTGTTGTAGTGAGAGTTTTTTATTGGTGATCAAAGTGTTTAGATCACCAAGAGTTCTTTCTTGTACTTTGAGGGAGGCGGACGTGTGTGTCCGCGTTGTTTCGAGTTCGGTGCGAACTTGTTGTTTGAGGTGCGGCCTCGGCGAGCCGGTGGGCTTGCGGTGTGTACGGACTAGGGAGTCCGAGAGCTTGTAGGTGTTGCGACACCGGGTGATCCATTGGGATCGATTATAGTGGAAATCCTTCGTGTGTCGAAGGCGGGGATGTAGAGCAAGGGTGCTCGAACCTCGAAAAAAATCCTTGTGTTTGCGATTGCTCACTCTCTCTCTCTTTGTCTTTATATCTTGCATACTTTTATTATCTATCTTTATATGCTTGATATATTCATTTGTGCTCATTGATACATATGCTGGGGTTGTTTGCTAACACTTGTATTTAATCAAGAGAGCCAACGCGGCACCTCAACCCTTATCTAGGGAAATCTAGAGGAGTTTGTCCAGAGCCCTTCACGGGGAATTCGGCAACACTCTTGTGTTATACGTGGTGTTTAGTGTAATAGTTTTGATTAGGTCATAATAGTTTTAATTCCGCATTGTTTGTCATTAAGTGACCATTAGATTAGCCATCACCTATTCACCCCCCCTCTAGGCGAACTTACACATTTTCCTCTATCCTTAATCGTTAAGGATGTTGGATCATTTGGTTAACGTATGTGTAACCTTGATTCTCCTTTAAGACAACCAGTGTATGGCCAGGTTCCTACTGGTTTATGGTTGTGTGATCTCGCTTGGAGGAAGAGAAAGGCTCTCTTTGTGTGTACTTTGAACACGAAGGTCTTGATCAGAGGTGTAATGTTAACTTGATCATGAGAAGGATCCTTGGTTAAGGATAATACTTCTTTAAGAACTTGCCATTGACCGGCATCATGAGTAGGTCACCATCTGAAGTCATAAGGCGGTATGCTCCGTTTGAATAGACTGTTTCTATGACAAACGGTCCTTCCAGTTAGGCTGAAATTTGCCTTTGGTCTTAGCGTCATAATCATCGGTCGTCTGACGGCTAAAACCAGGTCTCCTTTCAGGAAGACCCTCTGTTTGACCTTCTTATTGAAGGCTTTTGAAATTCGAGCTTGATACAGCTCAATATGTTGCTGAGCTTGTAGTCGCTTCTCATCTAGGGCTTCGAGCTCTTGGAGGCGCAACCGATCATTGTCCTCTGATGTGATTTTAGTGGTCAGAGCGACTCGCAATGACGGCACTTGGATTTCCAACGGGATGATTGCATCGCACCCATATACCAGGGAAAAAGGCGTATTGCCTGTCGGTGTTCGAACCGTGGTTCGGTAGGCCCAAAGACATTCACCAAGCTTTTCGTCCCAATCTCGCTTGTTTGAGGAGATGAACTTCTTGAGTAGTTTGATGATCGTTTTGTTGAATTCTTCCGCCAAGCCATTAGCGGCGGGATTATAGGCAGTTGAAGCCACATTCTGAATTCGGTATTTATCACAGAACCGATAGAATACCTGGCTTATGAATTGGGGACCATTATCATGGATGATCCGCCTAGGGATACCAAATCGATGGATGACATGGTGTTTGATGAAATTAACCACATTAGAGGTTTTGACTTCAGTCAATGGTATGGCTTCCGCCCACTTTGAAAAGTAATCGGTTATTACTAGGATAAACCGGTGACCTCTTGTCGAAGAGGGGCTGATTGGCCCTACAACATCTATTCCCCATGCTTCAAATGGCCATGAAGCAACAGTCGGGTGGAGCAACTCCGAAGGCTGGTGTATGAAGTCCGCATGAATCTGGCATGCTTTATACCTTCGTGCGTATTGGATGGCATCGGCTATCATGGTGGCCAATAATATCCAAGCCTATGCAACCTGTCCTTGAGCTTTGGACCTGGCTGATGAGCTCCGCAAATGCCGTCATGTGCTTCTTTAAGAACTTCCTGTGCCTCTGAATTGGAAAGGCAACGGAGGAGGACACCGTCATATGAACGACGGTAAAGTGTCTTCAGAGCTGGATCGTAGTAGAAACGGAGAGACCTTCGTCTGATGGATGCCGCTTCTTTAGGATCGTCTGGCAGCAGACCATGTAAGGCATAATCGATGAGAGGAAATCGCCAATCTCTCGGCTCAAGATCCGTGGAGACGTTATAGACTTCTTGGGTTCTTAGCATAAGCTTAGAGCATACAAGACGTCGAGTTGCGACTGTGAGGTGATACTCGGTGTCGGCTGGCAAGGCTAGTGTTGTTGCTAATGCAGCAAGAGCGTCCGCCTTGGTATTTTGAGATCGAGATACGTGCCCGATGTAGAAGCCTTCAAAGAGATTAGCTAGTTCGACGACCGTGTGGTAATAAGGCACCAAGTCTTCGTGGCGGACTTCATATTCGCCTTTAACCTGATTGATGATCAGTTTTGAATCGCCGTAGGCTTCAAGGTAGCGTACCCCAATTCTATGGGCAAGCTGAAGACCAATGAGCAGGGCATTATATTCTGCTACATTGTTGGAGCATGATTCCGTCAGAGAAAATGCTGTGGGAAGGACATGATTCTGTGGGGAGATAGACACAACCCCCACTCCGGCAATAATCTTGCCTTTAGGACCCATTCGCGATGCTCCGTCGAAGAACATCTGCCACACTTCCTCCTCTGAGGTTATATTGGAGTCGAAGACTTCATCTGGAATATCCTCGTGAAGTTTTGAATGTTCCGGAACTGGATGAGCAGCCAAGAACTCTGTAAGGGCCTGACCTTTAAACCGCCTTCTGAGGGGTAAAGATCATGTCGTATTGAGACAAAGAAGTGCCCATTTAGCCAATCTTGAATTCAGTGATCCTGGCTTTGTCATAAGGAGACGTAATGGGTTCACCCTGGAGATGACATGTATGGTTTGGCCAACCAAATAATGTCGTGTCTTCTGAACAGCGAAGACAAGAGCCAAACACTCTTTCTCGATAGGATTGTAGCGAGATTCCGCTCCTATGAGAGTCCTGCTTAGATAATAAATGGCTTGCTCGTGACCATTGTCGTCCTTTTGAGCGAGGAGGGCACCGAGAGAATAGTCCATAGCTTTTACATAAAGCAAGAATGGTTTCCCTGATGTAGGGGCCACTAAGACTGGAGGCTTTGTGAGGTACCTCTTGATGTCTTCATAAGCTTCCTGGCAAGCTTGATCCTATACGAAGGAAACACCCTTTTTCATGAGTCGGGTGAACGGTTGACAGCGGCCTGAGAGATTTGCGATGAATCTTCTGATATAAGCCAGTCTACCTTGCAAGCCTCTAAGTTCTTTGAGATTCATCGGTGGATGCATGCTTTGAATGGCTTTGACTTTGTCTGGGTCAAGATGAATCCCTTTTGATGTGACAATAAACCCAAGGAACTTGCCACTTGACACTCCCAAGAAGGATTTTGTCGGATTCATTTTCAGCTGATGAGCCCGCATTATGTCGAACATCGTTCTCAAGTCATGAAGATGGTCATCTTTGTTGCGGCTTTTGACAGCAATGTCGTCGACATAGCATTCTACGGTTTTTTGAAGATGATCGCGGAAGATTGTGCTCATTGCCTGCTGATAGGTTGCTCCGGCGTTCTTTAGTCCGAATGGCATTACAGTGTAGCAGTATACCCCTAATGGTGTTCGGAACGAAGTATGCTTCTCGTCGTCGGGATACATCTTAATCTGGTTGTACCCTGAAAAACCGTCCATAAAAGACATCCTTTCGAATCCACATGTGTTGTCGATCATGACATCGGTGATGGGTAGCGGGAATTCGTCTTTAGGACAGGCCGTATTGAGATTAAGGTAGTCGATGCAGATCCGTATTTTCCCGTTCTTCTTGAGGACGGGGACGATGTTAGCTACCCAATCTGGATGTTGTTCCTCCCGAATGAAGCCACATGCAATGAGCTTGTGAACTGTGCGAACCCCGACTAAAGCTACGCCATTTTCTTTGGTGTATGGGTGTGAAGCCGTGCTTCCACTGGAAATCCAAATTCCATCTCTACGCGTCGCCTTGACAGCGGAGATGACAACAGAAGAGAAGCATCGACAGCGACTCCAGGAATTAGAGGCCTTAGACGATAAGCGTCTGCAAGCCCAACAACAAATCGAGCTTTACCAAGCTTGAATTACCAAAGCCTTCAACAAGAAAGTTAAAGTGCGAACTTTCAAGAAAGGCGACCTTGTCTTAGCCGTCAGAAGACCCATGGTGATGACGCACAAGACAAAAGAAAAATTCCAGCCCAAATGGGAAGGACCATTCGTAGTAGAGTCAGTCTACTCAAATGGATCATATCGCCTCATAACTTCAAATGGCGATACACTCATGATGCCGATCAATGGCAGATTCTTGAAGAAGTACTATCCTTAATAGTACTCCTCCTCTGATCAAGTTAAAAGTACACCTCTGATCAAATCAAGAAGAGCTTCTTCATTAACATCCGACGCCTCCGATGGCTAAGGATAGAGGAAAATGTTGGCTTCTAAGCCCAACATAAGTCTTCGACAACTCATCATGCTGAGGGGAATAGCATGGCTAGCCCAACTCAAATGGTAGTTGGTAAAGGCACCTCAAATCCGTTGATAGCTGAGGATTTGCTAAAAATCCTAAGTGGACTTAGTTCCACCATCTCCTCCAAAATTCCTTACCAATTCTCATACACAGAATGGTAGGTCTACAAAATACAGTCGTTCCCAAGTTAACACTATACCTCTGGCACTTCAAACTTCACTTGCCAATTCTCATCAATAGAATGGCAAGCCTTCAAAATTGCTCATATCGCAAATCCAAATTTGTCAAGTTAACACTATCCCTCTGACATTTTTAAATTCCACTTGCCAATTCTCATCATTAGAATTACAGGCCTCAAATTGCTCGGATCACAAATTAATTCTTGTCAAGTTAACATCACACCTCTGACAAATTACTGTTAAGTTCAACATTACACTTCTAACAGTAATCAAGTTGCTGCCAAGTTCAATATTAAACCTCTGACAGTCATTTTCCCTCAGACTTCCATATCGAAGCTGAAATGAACGGTGCTAGGTTTAACACTACACCTCTAGCATCCAGGTCATCGCCAAGTTCAACAATACACTTATGGCCATGACTGCTCCTCGGACTTCCTCGTTGAAGTCGAGATGACTAATGCCAAGTTCAAAATTACACCTCTAGCATTACCCTCATTGTCAAGTTAAACATTACACCTATGATAGTGACACTTTTAGTTTTCTGATTGGTCGCTAATGTTGCATATTTAATATCATATGTCCATACTTATTATAGAATAAAGCCTTCATTGTTCTAATTAATTGTTTGATTTATTTGCAGGCCCAATCTTTAAGGAGTTGAAGAGAAATGAGCCCAAAGCCCACCAAAATTCTGAATTAAATCAGAATTAATTCACACTCACTAAATTAGGGCAAATCAAGAGGTTGAAACAGTTGAGAAGAATCCTCTCAGGATCGATCGGTTAAAGCCAAGAATCTAAGGCTATTTCGTCAGAATCCAGGACTCCAATGAAGAAACCACTTAAAGATAAATACAGAAGAAACTCCCGGAGAGACCCACCAACAGGGTGTGGCCATCTGGCCACACCCTGGCCCCAGAAACGCGGCCCAAGCCACGTTTCTGCGGCTTTGTTGGGGAGTTAGGGGAGCATTTGCTCCCCCGATCTCCCCGGGATCCTGGTTGTTGGGTTTATGCCTATAAAAGGCCTGTACTTGCGCTGAAAATTGGATGCCAATGCAGAGTTAGGATTTTAGACTAGTTTTTCCATTTTGTAGTTTAGTTTTTACTTTTATGTAACTTGTATGTAGCTTAGGGTAGAAGAAGATTCATGTAAGTAAGAGAGAGAGGCATATGTTGAGAGTGACACCGATGTACCCTCCTCCTTTCTTTCATTGTCTCAAGCAATAAAGGTAAACTTTTATTTATGTTCGTTTCTTTACTTTCCTTTCTTTTTGTTTGCTTTCCTCTTCCTCTTTCTACTTTACCTTGGTTGTGTTTGTTGAGTTTACAAGTGAAATCCAAAGCAAGTATAACTAAGCTACGTGAGAGCCAACGATAGTTCATAAAGACGTTCTCCTCTTCCAAGATCCGCATCACTTCGTTCTTGCTAGGCTTGACGATATAATGTGCACGGGGACTGAGCTCGAGCTTATGATCTATGCGTTGAACGCCTCCGAAGCAAAGGTATAACTTGCACAGGTTTCCAAGTAAGTCATCACCAAACTAGGTAAGTAATTCTTAACTTTCTTTCTTTTCTTTTATCGCTATAGTATAGATTGCCAACACGATTTCTTTCACCACTTCTTCCCAATCGTTTTCATTCTATTTTCCAAATCATTTGTACATAGACGCTTTCACCGTTTTCTGATTTTTCCACCTTCTTCATCTTTCATTTTCTTCTAACATAACATAATTCTTTTTCCCATTTTCTTAACTTAAAAACAGAGAAGAACTATCGTTTTGTTTTCTTAACGATTTCAATAAAGAACCGTAAAGCTTCCATCACAAACCCTCCTTGTGGATCACGACCCGCATAGCCACTTGCTATAGCGGAAGAATTGAGCACTTGCACATCTCCTTTCTTAAGTTCTATAATCTCGTATTTTGTGTGCAGGTTTGGCCTCAATCATTTTTCTAGGCGAAAACTGAAATGCTTCTGAGTCAAGTTAATATCACACCTCTGACTTACATTCTTGTCAAGTTAACATCATACTTCTGACAAGACTTCATTCAACCCGTTAAGTTAATATCACACCTCTAACGGTAAAGACAGATTCCCCGCGAGTCTAGTTTCACTTGTTATTCTCCCCAACAGAACAACAAGTTTACTTAAAAAACATTGTTAGGTTAACATTACACCGTTAACAGTGTTTTCATCAACTCCCCAGTTGAGCTTAAACCTTTGATAAAAGCTCATCTTCCCTGGGGGTACCAATTCAACCTGTCACTTTCTTTTATAAAGTGGCAGGTCCACCAAAAATCATTTTATCCTTGTCAAGTTAATATTACACCTCTGACAGTATTGTGGGGTTCCTGAAATAGGATCTTTCTCCACAAAATTTGACTTGTTAAGATTATCATCATAGTTTTGACAAGCCAAAGATTCTTTACTTCTATGCGTCTGATTAAAAAGAAAAGAGAGAATTCAAGACAATAGAAGAGACAAAAAGAAAAGTTTCACTTTTATTTATATCCAGGCATATGAAAGTGATACAAAACGCTCTCTTATACAATAAGATTGAGTATTACAATACGGGAGTACAAAGAAGTCCCTCTCTCTCTCAGAGGTTGCACTCACTCCTTAAAGCTGCGTTTGGTTCCAAGAACAAGATGTTTGGAAGGGCGCCAGAATATGATTGAACACTGTGGCGACAATCGGAGCTGATTGAACTATGATGCATGACGTAAACATCAAAAAGCCCTCGTCGATTCAGAGCAAAGGTGTTCTTAAGGTCTGATGGCAGCAGAATCCTCCAATTCCGCCTGACCATCCGAAGTGGCGGGATAAGATCCTTCGTTGATGAACATCTCTTCCGCCAGAAGGTCATCCAGTGAGCATGGAGTTTCCTCGATGTCACTTCTGGGGTAAGAGAGGAGGTTTTGAGACCTCACAGGGGATGCTACCCACCACTATATCCACCGCTACCCCCGCCGCCATACCCACTGTGACCATGACCAGCCCGCAAGCATGACTGGTGCATTGCGTCCAAAGAGATCTTGGCGAGGGTTAGGTCCCCGTCAGGGATCATGATTTCTTCCCTTGTGGACGACGGGGACCATGATTTCTTCCCTTGTGGACGAACATCGAACAAGTTCGCAAGCCGAAATATTCTCCCAGGGGCCCAGCGAACATGAAAAAGGATGATCAAGCCTACCTGCAAGAAGCAAATAAAGAAATTAGAAGATCTGAATCTTAGTATACTTCGACAGAAAAAACTAAGTGACAGACGCAGCTATTGCCGTAAGACTGCAGACGCGGGAATGACCCGCATAGTGAGCCAAAAGCTTCTGCGTGGTGGCAGAAACAGGCACGATCAAAACTATGATATACACAGAATTCAAACGCAGTCTCATTTTGCATCCGCGCCTAAAGTACGAGACGCGAAGGGTTTCAGACGCGAAAATTGCCATCTCCCTGTTGGATGAACAGGAGTTGCAAAATTCAGGCCTGAAACCTTCAGCCCGAAGTCGAAATTCTTCCAAGTCAGCGGCCTCAAGACGCGAGCTCTGTGTGCAAAGCCGGCGGCCAGGTGCCAAAGTCCACTATATTTGCGTCCAGAGAAGCTTAAGCCAATGGCGCAACTTCCAAAAGAGGAAGGCACCAACTGACTTCAGGAGAAGATCCAGATGATGAATCTCTATAAGAGATATCCAAATTCAAAGTTAGTTGGACTAAAAATATCATGGCAAATCAGGACGGCGTACCCGCAGAGGCCTCTATTAAGAGTTGAACTCTCTGCATCGAAGCACGGACATAAAAGGTGCTCAAGGAGACGCTTTCTGTTATTGAAATCACTTGACAGTGGTAATCTTCTGAAGAGACCAAACAGAAGCATGAAAGCTCTGGGTCATCTTCGTCCATGGAGGCAAGCCCCTGCTAAGGTCCTTGAAGGAAGAAGGAGTCTCTCAGAACACTCGCTTTCAAAAGAAAGTAGTTTTTGTAATGGACGACTAAAGGGGGGTAAGCCCTATTTATAGGCAGGCCATAATGACCATAATTAATGGCTCATTAGTCAGAACTGTCAGCCTTAATGACCGCACGAGTGCCAAAGTCCAATGGAAGTATGACGCGTGGAGCGTCGCTTCGGGAAGCGTCGAAGACGCAGGTCTCCAACCGCAGCGCGCCGTTTTGGCATTTAAAGGCATTAACGCCTAAGCCCAATGAAGAACCGACGCGTGGGCTGCCGCTTCGGGACGCATCAAATGGTGCGAGTCCCCAATCGTCAACAACGATTTGACGTTTAAAAGATCCGATAAAATCTTTATGACAGGCTGCATGTAACGCCTGGGAAGTTGCACCAAAACGCAGGCCTAAGAGCCGCGTCCAGGAACTTGCATCCCTATATGAATTTGAAAGCGGCGTCCTTCTTCATGCCAATTAAGAGGATAACGACCGCGTCTCTCGAAACAGTCCATAGCTGCGTCTCCTCAGCAAAAGGACTCGTTCTGGGTCGCACTTTGAAGCTACAAAAGCTGCGTCCTAAGGCTTACTTCTACGACAGAGAAGATCTACGTCACTCTCAGGTATCACAAGTACCTGAAGATTGCGTCTACACTGCAAGATGACAATGGTATTCCCGTTATGAACTCGATATGATTTGAGTTCGCACTAAGTCAAGGATCCAGAGACGCGACTCCACTAAGACAAAGTCGCGTCCGCGTATCTTCGCGTCAGCTCTGGGGGAGCATGAACCTGCGTCCTCACTTCATCCTGGAATTCTGCATCCGGATATAAGTAAGGGTTGCATCCGAGAGCCGCATCCTTCCTTCCAAAACTGTGCTCCAGTTTGCAAGTCAGAGTCGCGTTTCTCAGGGCCACGTCTCCACTACAAATTTTAGTCACGTTTTGGCAGACTCCAGTTCAGCCTGAGTTTGTTCAGAGACAGTCTAGGACTACAACCAAAGACTGCGATGAAGAAATTGGACTCATCCACAGTGAAGCAATGAAGATGGGACAAAAACTCCGAAGACTTTATTATTATTCAAGCCAAAAATGATAAAGCGATACAAACACTCTCGATGAATAGAGTGTTCCCCTCTTTACAAAGAAACAAAAGTGGGGAAGGCTAATAATCTCGATTAGCCAAAGAACGGATTTGTTCTTAGAGGCGATGTATCTCGTGCTGAGTGCTTTCTCAGCCTCCATAAGAGCCTGGACCCGCAGCTCCTCCTCGACAAAAATCTCCTCGCAGCCAGCTGCGCTCGTAGGGAGTCCAACTTGGAGGAATGAGCAGAAAGGTTTTCTTCAACTTGCGTCTTGGCAGCCTCCAGCTCTTCAGCTTCTTCCTGGTTGTAGCAAGCTTATGCTCGTTGATTGCAATCAAGGCTTCCGCCTTGGTTATGGTGGCCCGAACACTGATAATAACCTGCTCCGCGCTCTGCATGACGAGTTCAGATTCCCTGAATCGCCGGTCAGCCTTTGATGGTCCCGCCTGAAAATGTTGGAGATGATGGGTCTCTTCAGCTATCCTTTCCTCATCTCCTTTCGCTCTTGTTCTTGAGTAGCCATAAGCTATTCAGGGTCGCCTGAGTCTCGTGTACTAGCCAACATCTTCCAAAGACTTGAGCTCTTTCAAGTCACTTCCCAACTGCTCCACCAGCATCAGGCACGCCCTAGCCTGCGAAGGACCTCCAGTATGACTGATGTTCCCGATCAAATTCTCGAGAAGCACTCGGGCAAATTCGAAAGAACTGCCCCCAGAGAGGATGAGGTCAATACATGATCGCATGAAAGCAAGAACTGCTGCACCATTTGACGTGCCATTTCCTCCATGATATCATTGGTTGGGGAGAACTCTGCTGATGTACTCCCAGATCCCCTTTCTATCACAGGGCGAGAGATGGGAATCAACTCGTCCCATGCAGAAGTAGGGGCAACAACAAGCGCTGTAGAAGCTGAAATGGTTGCCGGTACTTCTGGCACAGTTACGGCTGTCGCAGCAGCCTCCATGACGACTGAAGTAACAGCGAACCTGGCTTCTTCGGAACCCTCAGTCGGGGGTTGAATTGTGCCGCTTGTTTGGCTCAACGCTGGCTTCCCCTGCTGAGTCGACGCTGACTGCCAAGCCTCTACATGAGCTTCCTCAGCGCTCTCTGCAGATCACCAAAACGTCAGTCATGACAATAAAAAGAAAATATTCAAAACATCATATTTCCTTACCAAGCCGGGGGTCCAAAGACAGCAGATCCCTGGGCAAATCTTGCAAGGTTGAGGTCTCCCCGACCTCAATAATTGCCCTCTCTTGAGGCATCTCAGCAGCAACCTCAACTCTTCCCTGCTGAACCAGCTCCTGCACCATCTCCTCGATATGGGAGGAAGTCGTGGCCTCACTATCTGCGGCCAACCCTGCAGCATAAAAGAAAAATGTCAGAACCTGTTCCCTAGTTAAAAAGGGAAAACTGAGTCAACAAGACAATAAGAGTACCTTCAGCAGGAGCAGTTGCCGCTTGTGATAATGCCGTCACCGGA